>OY769906.1:10342328-10847328 GCA_963669185.1 Dyspetes luteomarginatus
GACAGCACCATTGCTGCTACACCACTCACTGGACCACCTTTCGTGTTTGCGTTGGTGACTCCTGAGAGTGTCAAACACACTATTCTCTTATCCTCTTCTTCTTTGTATTCGGCCGGACCTGATAACATTTCTCTATTTGCCATTCTGAAAGCACTTCCCAAACTTGTTCCAGTTATTACTGTCCTGTTTAATCATAGCTTAAGCCTTGGCTATTTTCCTACATCTTGGAAGCGCGCATTTATCCGTCCTCTATTGAAACAAAACCCTCCTAGTAGCATTTCTGACACTAGGCCGATTGCGAACCTATGTGTACTGTCTAAGATCATGGAGAAGATTGTACATAAGCAGATTACTGATTTTGTGACTGAAAATGACATATTAGACCCACGTCAGTCTGGATATAGGGGCGGGTTCAGTACTCAGACTGCCTTGCTACGCGTTTGTCACGACGTCAGACTAGCTGTCGATCGGGGTATGGTGACGATTCTTGTCTTATTTGACTTCAGTAAAGCCTTCGATATGGTTATTCACTTGAACCTACTGGTAAAACTTCGTAAGCTTGGCTTTGGTGATGGCGCGTTGAATTGGTTTTTTTCTTATTTAACTGGGAGAACTCAGGCAGTTGTTGATGACTCGGGGGAGTGTTCTGATTGGCTGGCGTCTTACACTGGCGTACCTCAAGGTTCTGTGCTTGGTCCTCTCTTGTTTTCGCTTTTCATTAATGATATCGGTGCGAACCTCAAGTATTCTAATCACATGATTTTTGCAGACGACACCCAAATTTATTTAAGCTGCTTACCGTCTGAACTTGATTTGGGTTTGGCTAAAATTGCACACGATGTCGAGGTTATAACCAGGTATGCCTCTGTAAACGGTCTCAAACTCAATCTTGATAAATCGAAAGTTCTCATTCAGGGTAGTAAAATGTTTATCAGCAGGATCGATTTTAACACCTTAGCCCCGCTAAGGGTGAATGGCATTATCCTTCCATTTGTCAATGAGGTACGCAATCTTGGTGTAATCATGACATCCAATCTTTCGTGGCGAAGTCATGTGATGGCTGTCTCGAGAAAAGTTCATTTCTCTCTTCATAAGTTAAAATTCCATAGAAACGCGCTGTCTCCTGAGCTAAAGACCTTGCTTGTAAAATCACTTATTTTTCCACTTTTGGATTACTGTTGCCTTGTTTATAACGATTTGACAGGAGAACTAAACGTAAAACTCCAACAGCTGATCAATTGTGGCATTAGGTACATATTTAATTTAAGACGTGATGAGCACATCTCACCCTATAGGCGACAATTGGGTTGGCTGTCGGTCAGTTCAAGGCGACTTTATTTTATGGGGGTCATTATTTTTAATATTCTCCATGGCAATGTTCCCGCGTATCTCCGTGACTTATTCCGCTTCACTGCTCCTCCCATACGTCCATTACGTCTGAGGGCTCCAGGTGTTTTTCATATACCTGCCCATCGAACAGCCGCATTCCGTAATTCTTTTTTTCTTGGATCTGTGTATTTTTGGCATTCTTTGCCTGTTGATGTTGTGTCATCACCGTCGTTGCCGTTGCTGAAGCGTCGCCTGTTCGCGCATCTTTTCGAGGTTGAAAATGTATAGTCGTGGTTCTGGTTAGCACTTATGCGAATGTACAGTCCTGTAACTGGGCTTAAGGGTGATTTAAGTATTGTGCTTCAAGTAGTTATAATGGCACGTTGCAGCGTGTATATATGTATTGCGGATGTGTGTATTCGGCGTACTGGCGTGTCTCTTTATCTTTATCTTTTATTTTATATAAATTCTTTAATTTTATATCATTTAAGTAACTATGTAAGCTTTGTATTCTTTTCTTGGCCTCAAGGTTTAACCAAGGCCTAAATATATCAATCAATCAATCAATCAATCTCTCTCTCTGTATCTCTATATTTTTATGTTTTTCTATGAAAATTTAAATTTATAAATAAATAAAAATTCTCTCGTGCTTTAAAAATATTTTCATTATCGAGCGAAAATTATTTAAAAAAATCTATGAAAATTTACATTTATAAATCAAAAAAAAAAATTCTCTCTTGCTTTGAAAATATTTTCATTATCGAGCAAAAATTATTTTTTGAAAAAAAAAAGTGTCGAGAGGTGGGCTCGATCCCTGGCAGAGAGAAAGCTACGGCAGAGAGCACGAGCATGAGCATAGCTATCGAGCTCTCCTATTTGTGCGGGTATTCGCTAGATCTCACTCTCTGTCTCTCTCTCTGTATCTCTATATTTTTATGTTTTTCTATGAAAATTTAAATTTATAAATAAATAAAAATTCTCTCGTGCTTTAAAAATATTTTCATTATCGAGCGAGAATTATTTGAAAAAAAAAAAAAAAAGTGCCGAGATGTGGGCTCGATCCCTGGCAGAGAACACGAGCAATAGCTATCGAGCTCTCCTCTTTGTGCGGGCGAAAATTATTTTTTGAAAAAAAAAAGTGTCGAGAGGTGGGCTCGATCCCTGGCAGAGAGAAAGCTACGGCAGAGAGCACGAGCATGAGCATAGCTATCGAGCTCTCCTATTTGTGCGGGTATTCGCTAGATCTCACTCTCTGTCTCTCTCTCTGTATCTCTATATTTTTATGTTTTTCTATGAAAATTTAAATTTATAAATAAATAAAAATTCTCTCGTGCTTTAAAAATATTTTCATTATCGAGCGAAAATTATTTTTTGAAAAAAAAAGTGTCGAGAGGTGGGCTCGATCCCTGGCAGAGAGAAAGCTATGGCAGAGAGCACGAGCATAGCTATCGAGCTCTCCTATTTGTGCGGGTATTCGCTAGATCTCACTCTCTGTCTCTCTCTCTGTATCTCTATATTTTTATGTTTTTCTATGAAAATTTAAATTTATAAATAAATAAATTATTTTTTGAAAAAAAAGTGTCGAGAGGTGGGCTCGATCCCTGGCAGAGAGAAAGCTACGGCAGAGAGCACGAGCATGAGCATAGCTATCGAGCTCTCCTATTTGTGCGGGTATTCGCTAGATCTCACTCTCTGTCTCTCTCTCTGTATCTCTATATTTTTATGTTTTTCTATGAAAATTTAAATTCATAAATAAATAAAAATTCTCTCGTGCTTTAAAAATATTTTCATTATCGAGCGAAAATTATTTTTTGAAAAAAAAAAAAGTGTCGAGAGGTGGGCTCGATCCCTGGCAGAGAGAAAGCTACGGCAGAGAGCACGAGCATAGCTATCGAGCTCTCCTATTTGTGCGGGTATTCGCTAGATCTCACTCTCTGTCTCTCTCTCTGTATCTCTATATTTTTATGTTTTTCTATGAAAATTTAAATTTATAAATAAATAAAAATTCTCTCGTGCTTCAAAAATATTTTCATTATCGAGCGAAAATTATTTTTTGAAAAAAAAAAGTGTCGAGAGGTGGGCTCGATCCCTGGCAGAGAGCACGGGCAATAGCTATCGAGCTCTCCTCTTTGTGCGGGTATTCGCTAGCTAGCTCTCGCTCTCTCTCTCTGTATCTCTGTATTGTTATTTTTATGTATACCGAGTATTCGTGTATAACACTACGTGATCTCTCGATTTCTCGAGGTGCGCGAAATGCACCATCAGCAGAGTATCAGCCGGTTACATGTCGTCTTCGCTCAATGCTACGAATCTCTTCTCCTTTCATTTAATGTTCTTTAGTACTATAATTTAATATATATTTTATCCTCAAGGCCCCTTAAGACTTATGAAAATTGTCGCGCCAATATTTATCGCTGATTACACATCACGTTTATGTATTTAATTTTGGATAAATATTTTTCGTTTTTTTTTTTAAAGCATATTTTTATAAATCGAAAACTTTCTTTCAACTTAAAAATATTTTCTTTATTGAACGAAAATTATTTTTCGAAAAAATTATTCAAATCCCTGGCAGAGAGAAAGCTACGGCAGAGAGCACGAGCATGAGCATAGCTATCGAGCTCTCCTATTTGTGCGGGTATTCGCTAGATCTCACTCTCTGTCTCTCTCTCTGTATCTCTATATTTTTATGTTTTACTATGAAAATTTAAATTTATAAATCAAAAAAAAAAAAATTCTCTCTTGCTTTGAACATATTTTCATTATCGAGCGAAAATTATTTTTTTTGAAAAAAAAAGTGTCGAGAGGTGGGCTCGATGCTTGGTAGAGAGAGAGAGCTACGGCAGAGAGCACGACCATAGCTATCGAGCTCTCTTCTTTGTGCGGGTATTCGTTAGCTCTCACTCTCTCTCTCTCTGTATCTCTATATTTTTATATGTATTATGTATACCGAGTATTCGTGTATAACACTACGCGATCTCTCGATTTCTCGAGGTGTGGGAAAAGCATCATCAGCAGAGCATCAGCCGGCTACATGCCGTCTTCGTTCAATGCTGCGAATCTCTTCTCCTTTCATTTAATGTTCTTTAGTACTATAATTTAATATATATTTTGCCCTCAAGGCCCCTTAAGGCTTATCAAAATTGTCGCGCCAATATTCATCGCTGATTACACATCACGTTTATGTATTTAATTTTGGATAAATATTTTTCGTTTTTTGAAAGCATATTTTTATAAATCGACAATTTTCTTTTGATTTAAAAATATTTTCTTTATTGAACGAAAATTATTTTTCGAAAAAAAAAAAGAGCCGAGAGGAGAGTTCGAGGCTCAACAGAGAAGTACGGTAGAGAGTACGAGCATGGCTATCGAGCTCTCCTCTTTGAGCGCGTATTCGCTAACTCTCTCTCTCTCTTTCTGTATCTATATCTTTTTCCACGCTCGAGTCTTTCTATCGTGGCAATAGCGGTCACTTTTTTATGTATTTAATTTTAAATAAATATTTTTTCGTTATTCAAAGTATATTTAAAAAGAAAAATGCATATTAAATATTTAAAACGCACATCAAGGCTATGTGCTCTCCAACTCGTTGCGCTTTTGAAGAAGGCGCTGTTTAGAAAATTTGATCAGAGTCTCGCAATATGATGTTACAGGGAAACAATAAGAGCGATGCGTAAAAACTCCCATTGCCCATCCGGTGTAATGAAAGCAGTCTTTTCAATGGAATCGGGACGCATCGGGATCTGATAGAAGTCGGACTTTAAATCCAAGGATGTAAAAATTTTCGTTATTCAAAGTATATTTAAAAAGGAAAATGCATATTAAATATTTAAAACGCACATCAAGGCTATGTGCTCTCCAACTCGTTGCGCTTTTGAAGAAGGCGCTGTTTAGAAAATTTGATCAGAGTCTCGCAATATGATGTTACAGGGAAACAATAAGAGCGATGCGTAAAAACTCCCATTGCCCATCCGGTGTAATGAAAGCAGTCTTTTCAATGGAATCGGGACGCATCGGGCTCTGATAGAAGTCGGACTTTAAATCCAAGGATGTAAAAAACCGTTTATTACAAAGTTGATCCATCTGATCGTCAATTATTGGTAATGGATATTGAATGCGCTTAGTGATTTTATTGAGACCTCTATAATCTATCGCCATTCGTGTTTCCCCATTTTTCTTTCGAACAAGAACGGCCGGACTCCCATACGGTGACGTACTCTCGCGAACAATACCGCTTTCTTCTAGGTCGGCTACTATTGGTTTGACTTTATCTCGATCCGTCTTAGGGAGACGATATGATCCATGAAATACAGGAACTTCGGAAGTTAATTCAAAACATGTCGCATAAGTCGAGCAGACGTGATCGTGACAAAAGATCCAGAAAGGCAGGGTACGAGGATGAACGGCGAGCGAGATCGCTTTACCATCGTTCGAGAGGACAACGCTCGAGGGATCGCAGTCGACGACGATCCAGAGCCAGAAGTCCTGAGGATCGTGCTCGTCATCAAGGCGGAACGCCAGGAGCCTGTGGTCATTGTCGGTGCGGAGAGTATCGGCAACAACGTCTGACGAGCAGCAGAAGTCGTTCAAGGATCACCCGTCACGCAAGTCGGCAAGTAGAAGTCTGATGAGTGGTGCCGCAACTCAGGGCGAGTCCGATTTTGCAAAATTGACTGAAGTGCTATCGACTATCGTTAAGACAGGTTCAAAACGGTCAATTCAGTATATTAATGAGAAAGTGTTACCTGAATTCGATCCAGAGAACAAATATTTATCGGCTATGGAATGGTTAGAAAAGTTAGACATGTACGCGACCATGTACGATTGGGATAGTCCTCATAAAATATATTTGGCGTCACTAAAATTGAAGGGGATTGCACGAAGTTGGTATGAGGGGCTTAAGGGGCTGTTTTTTGCGGCATTCCGGTTCAGAATGCATCTGAACCGGAATGCCGCAAAAAACAATGAACAGAGAGAAGCGAGAGGAAAGCATGACTAATAAACGATGAGACAGCTTCACAGGAGGGGGCAGCCTCACGAGAAGAGGAACCCTCGCTGAAAGTATTCAAAGTCTCGACGACCCAAGTAAACAGACCACTTAAGAAATGTGTCGTGGGCGATTAAATCTCGACAATGTCTTAATATCTCGCCCGATAAGAATTTCTTTTGACAATTGGTCGTTGGAAACAATGAAAACTTTTATTTTAAAGGGAATTTCGTCAATACAAACTTTGATTTTCGATCGAGCGATCGGGACGACTATTGCATGATTAAATCCCAACAATGTCTTCCTTGTGTTTTTAACCCTCGAGCGTTGTCCTCTCGAACGATGGTAAAGCGATCTCGCTCGCCGTTCATCCTCGTACCCTGCCTTTCTGGATCTTTTGTCACGATCACGTCTGCTCGACTTATGCGACATGTTTTGAATTAACTTCCGAAGTTCCTGTATTTCATGGATCATATCGTCTCCCTAAGACGGATCGAGATAAAGTCAAAGCAATAGTAGCCGACCTAGAAGAAAGCGGTATTGTTCGCGAGAGTACGTCACCGTATGGGAGTCCGGCCGTTCTTGTTCGAAAGAAAAATGGGGAAACACGAATGGCGATAGATTATAGAGGTCTCAATAAAATCACTAAGCGCATTCAATATCCATTACCAATAATTGACGATCAGATGGATCAACTTTGTAATAAACGGTTTTTTACATCCTTGGATTTAAAGTCCGACTTCTATCAGAGCCCGATGCGTCCCGATTCCATTGAAAAGACTGCTTTCATTACACCGGATGGGCAATGGGAGTTTTTACGCATCGCTCTTATTGTTTCCCTGTAACATCATATTGCGAGACTCTGATCAAATTTTCTAAACAGCGCCTTCTTCAAAAGCGCAACGAGTTGGAGAGCACATAGCCTTGATGTGCGTTTTAAATATTTAATATGCATTTTTCTTTTTAAATATACTTTGAATAACGAAAATTTTTACATCCTTGGATTTAAAGTCCGACTTCTATCAGATCCCGATGCGTCCCGATTCCACTGAAAAGACTGCTTTCATTACACCGGATGGGCAATGGGAGTTTTTACGCATCGCTCTTATTGTTTCCCTGTAACATCATATTGCGAGACTCTGATCAAATTTTCTAAACAGCGCCTTCTTCAAAAGCGCAACGAGTTGGAGAGCACATAGCCTTGATGTGCGTTTTAAATATTTAATATGCATTTTTCTTTTTAAATATACTTTGAATAACGAAAAAATATTTATTTAAAATTAAATACATAAAAAAGTGACCGCTATTGCCACGATAGAAAGACTCGAGCGTGGAAAAAGATATAGATACAGAAAGAGAGAGAGAGAGTTAGCGAATACGCGCTCAAAGAGGAGAGCTCGATAGCCATGCTCGTACTCTCTACCGTACTTCTCTGTTGAGCCTCGAACTCTCCTCTCGGCTCTTTTTTTTTTTTCGAAAAATAATTTTCGTTCAATAAAGAAAATATTTTTAAATCAAAAGAAAATTGTCGATTTATAAAAATATGCTTTCAAAAAACGAAAAATATTTATCCAAAATTAAATACATAAACGTGATGTGTAATCAGCGATGAATATTGGCGCGACAATTTTGATAAGCCTTAAGGGGCCTTGAGGGCAAAATATATATTAAATTATAGTTCTAAAGAACATTAAATGAAAGGAGAAGAGATTCGCAGCATTGAACGAAGACGGCATGTAGCCGGCTGATGCTCTGCTGATGATGCTTTTCCCACACCTCGAGAAATCGAGAGATCGCGTAGTGTTATACACGAATACTCGGTATACATAATACATATAAAAATATAGAGATACAGAGAGAGAGAGAGTGAGAGCTAACGAATACCCGCACAAAGAAGAGAGCTCGATAGCTATGGTCGTGCTCTCTGCCGTAGCTCTCTCTCTCTACCAAGCATCGAGCCCACCTCTCGACACTTTTTTTTTTCAAAAAAAATAATTTTCGCTCGATAATGAAAATATGTTCAAAGCAAGAGAGAATTTTTTTTTTTTGATTTATAAATTTAAATTTTCATAGAAAACATAAAAATATAGAGATACAGAGAGAGAGAGAGAGAGAGAGAGAGAGAGAGATCTAGCGAATACCCGCACATCGTGCGCTCTGCCGGAGCTCTCTCTCTCTCTCTCTCTGCCAAGCATCGAGCCCACCTCTCGGCACTTTTCAAACCAACCTCTCGGCACTTTTTTTTTCAAAAAAAATAATTTTCGCTCGATAATGAAAATATGTTCAAAGCAAGAGAGATTTTTTTTTTTTTGATTTATAAATTTAAATTTTCATAGTAAAACATAAAAATATAGAGATACAGAGAGAGAGACAGAGAGTGAGATCTAGCGAATACCCGCACAAATAGGAGAGCTCGATAGCTATGCTCATGCTCGTGCTCTCTGCCGTAGCTTTCTCTCTGCCAGGGATTTGAATAATTTTTTCGAAAAATAATTTTCGTTCAATAAAGAAAATATTTTTAAGTTGAAAGAAAGTTTTCGATTTATAAAAATATGCTTTAAAAAAAAAAACGAAAAATATTTATCCAAAATTAAATACATAAACGTGATGTGTAATCAGCGATAAATATTGGCGCGACAATTTTCATAAGTCTTAAGGGGCCTTGAGGATAAAATATATATTAAATTATAGTACTAAAGAACATTAAATGAAAGGAGAAGAGATTCGTAGCATTGAGCGAAGACGACATGTAACCGGCTGATACTCTGCTGATGGTGCATTTCGCGCACCTCGAGAAATCGAGAGATCACGTAGTGTTATACACGAATACTCGGTATATATAAAAATAACAATACAGAGATACAGAGAGAGAGAGCGAGAGCTAGCTAGCGAATACCCGCACAAAGAGGAGAGCTCGATAGCTATTGCCCGTGCTCTCTGCCAGGGATCGAGCCCACCTCTCGACACTTTTTTTTTTCAAAAAATAATTTTCGCTCGATAATGAAAATATTTTTGAAGCACGAGAGAATTTTTATTTATTTATAAATTTAAATTTTCATAGAAAAACATAAAAATATAGAGATACAGAGAGAGAGACAGAGAGTGAGATCTAGCGAATACCCGCACAAATAGGAGAGCTCGATAGCTATGCTCGTGCTCTCTGCCGTAGCTTTCTCTCTGCCAGGGATCGAGCCCACCTCTCGACACTTTTTTTTTTTTCAAAAAATAATTTATTTATTTATAAATTTAAATTTTCATAACATAAAAATATAGAGATACAGAGAGAGAGAGACAGAGAGTGAGATCTAGCGAATACCCGCACAAATAGGAGAGCTCGATAGCTATGCTCATGCTCGTGCTCTCTGCCGTAGCTTTCTCTCTGCCAGGGATCGAGCCCACCTCTCGACACTTTTTTTTCAAAAAATAATTTATTTATTTATAAATTTAAATTTTCATAGAAAAACATAAAAATATAGAGATACAGAGAGAGAGACAGAGAGTGAGATCTAGCGAATACCCGCACAAATAGGACAGCTCGATAGCTATGCTCGTGCTCTCTGCCATAGCTTTCTCTCTGCCAGGGATCGAGCCCACCTCTCGACACTTTTTTTTTCAAAAAATAATTTTCGCTCGATAATGAAAATATTTTTAAAGCACGAGAGAATTTTTATTTATTTATAAATTTAAATTTTCATAGAAAAACATAAAAATATAGAGATACAGAGAGAGAGACAGAGAGTGAGATCTAGCGAATACCCGCACAAATAGGAGAGCTCGATAGCTATGCTCATGCTCGTGCTCTCTGCCGTAGCTTTCTCTCTGCCAGGGATCGAGCCCACCTCTCGACACTTTTTTTTCAAAAAATAATTTATTTATTTATAAATTTAAATTTTCATAGAAAAACATAAAAATATAGAGATACAGAGAGAGAGACAGAGAGTGAGATCTAGCGAATACCCGCACAAATAGGAGAGCTCGATAGCTATGCTCGTGCTCTCTGCCATGGCTTTCTCTCTGCCAGGGATCGAGCCCACCTCTCGACACTTTTTTTTTTTCAAAAAATAATTTTCGCTCGATAATGAAAATATTTTTAAAGCACGAGAGAATTTTTATTTATTTATAAATTTAAATTTTCATAGAAAAACATAAAAATATAGAGATACAGAGAGAGAGACAGAGAGTGAGATCTAGCGAATACCCGCACAAATAGGAGAGCTCGATAGCTATGCTCATGCTCGTGCTCTCTGCCGTAGCTTTCTCTCTGCCAGGGATCGAGCCCACCTCTCGACACTTTTTTTTTTCAAAAAATAATTTTCGCCCGCACAAAGAGGAGAGCTCGATAGCTATGCTCATGCTCGTGCTCTCTGCCGTAGCTTTCTCTCTGCCAGGGATCGAGCCCACCTCTCGACACTTTTTTTTCAAAAAATAATTTATTTATTTATAAATTTAAATTTTCATAGAAAAACATAAAAATATAGAGATACAGAGAGAGAGACAGAGAGTGAGATCTAGCGAATACCCGCACAAATAGGAGAGCTCGATAGCTATGCTCGTGCTCTCTGCCATGGCTTTCTCTCTGCCAGGGATCGAGCCCACCTCTCGACACTTTTTTTTTTTCAAAAAATAATTTTCGCTCGATAATGAAAATATTTTTAAAGCACGAGAGAATTTTTATTTATTTATAAATTTAAATTTTCATAGAAAAACATAAAAATATAGAGATACAGAGAGAGAGACAGAGAGTGAGATCTAGCGAATACCCGCACAAATAGGAGAGCTCGATAGCTATGCTCATGCTCGTGCTCTCTGCCGTAGCTTTCTCTCTGCCAGGGATCGAGCCCACCTCTCGACACTTTTTTTTTTCAAAAAATAATTTTCGCCCGCACAAAGAGGAGAGCTCGATAGCTATTGCTCGTGCTCTCTGCCAGGGATCGAGCCCACATCTCGGCACTTTTTTTTTTTTTTTTCAAATAATTCTCGCTCGATAATGAAAATATTTTTAAAGCACGAGAGAATTTTTATTTATTTATAAATTTAAATTTTCATAGAAAAACATAAAAATATAGAGATACAGAGAGAGAGACAGAGAGTGAGATCTAGCGAATACCCGCACAAATAGGAGAGCTCGATAGCTATGCTCATGCTCGTGCTCTCTGCCGTAGCTTTCTCTCTGCCAGGGATCGAGCCCACCTCTCGACACTTTTTTTTTTCAAAAAATAATTTTTGCTCGATAATGAAAATATTTTCAAAGCAAGAGAGAATTTTTTTTTTTGATTTATAAATGTAAATTTTCATAGATTTTTTTAAATAATTTTCGCTCGATAATGAAAATATTTTTAAAGCACGAGAGAATTTTTATTTATTTATAAATTTAAATTTTCATAGAAAAACATAAAAATATAGAGATACAGAGAGAGAGAGAGAGAGAGAGAGAGAGAGAGAGCGAGAGCTAGCTAGCGAATACCCGCACAAAGAGGAGAGCTCGATAGCTATTGCTCGTGCTCTCTGCCGTAGCTCTCGCTCTGCCAGGGATCGAGCCCACCTCTCGGCACTTTTTTTTCAAAAAAAATAAATTTTCATAGAAAAACATAAAAATATAGAGATACACAGAGAGAGAGAGAGTGAGAGCTAGCGAATACCCGCACAAATAGGAGAGCTCGATAGCTATGCTCGTGCTCTCTGCCGTAGCTCTCTCTCTCTACCAAGCATCGAGCCCACCTCTCGACACTTTTTTTTTCCAAAAAAATAATTTTCGTAGTATTGATACGTACGCGAACCGTATATATATATATATATATATTTTCCTTAAATTTTTCTTACATAGTTCTAATAGGCCTTATATCGTTTTCATGAAGCACCATGATTTTGATACTCTGTTTTCGTCAAAACTAAGTAAACCTTGGCACTCGCAAATTAGCTGACGCCAGCTAGCTAGCTCTCTACTTCGAAGAATATGCCTTATGAAGCTGTCCTCTAAATTTTATAAAATATTACTTTGATGTATGTGTTGCTCTTTGGAAGAAAGACCCATATTTGTGTGTGCATTGAAACACAGGGACTTGCGCCTTATAAAGCTGTGGGATAAAACAGGCTATAGGCTAAACAGATAGCCATGGTCTGCGAGCTGTTTATGCCTATATTAATTGCAAAGGGGTCGTTTACTCGGAGCACGTACAGCTGACCATTCATTTTTATGAAGATCACACATTTAATATAGTCGTAGCATCCTCGATGCTGTGTGCATATAGTACGTGGACTTCAGTCACTATTCAGCACGCGAGCACGACGGTTCAAAAAATTAAAATAAAAAAAAAAAAAAAATGTATCCAAAATACAGCGCGGACACGCCGTCGGGATATTTTTGGTGCCGAGTGTTGGAGGTGATGTGTGCTCAGTTTATTATAATACGTACGGAGGCAACGGAGTGCGCACATGAGGAGCTATCCATTATGCTCCATGACTTTTACGTGACCCGCCGTGAAGGGGTGCGACTGGTGCTCGAGGACCTGTTGGAGGGGGCATCGTGTGTTGTGCTGTGCGGCTTGGGGGCATATCGGGGGGAAATTGTCTACGTCGATGATAGTGGCTGCGCTGAGGTGTTCCTCGTTGATGAGGGGCGCAGCGACTATTTTGAGACGTCGTCAATATATGAGGCGGAAGCCTTATTTCAAGTGCTTCCAGGGCTGTGCTTCGAATGTAGCATGATAGGTTTAGAATGCGTGAGCGATGATAGTGGGGCCGCTGCCCTTTTAAAGGATATTTGCCTCAGCGAGCCCCTCTTCAGGTGCCACGTGGTGTCCCGCAGTCGCGGCGTTCCTTGCGTACGGCTGTGGGACACCGATCGTCGGGATGTGGGGGGTATGCTCGTGGATGCCCTCGGGGAAGACATTTTTTACCCGTACGATCACGGGCTCCCTGATGAAGGGTTCGTTGAGGAGGAGGAAGAGGGTGATGGCGTGTAGTGCGTGCGTGTGTGTGTGTGTGTGTGTGCGTGTGTGCGCGCGCGCGCGTGTGTGTGTGTGTGTGTGTGTGTGTGTGTGTGTGTGTGTGTGTGTGTGTGTGTGTGTGTGTGTGTGTGTGTGTGTGTGTGTGTGTGTGTGAAAAACATTTGTGTGAAAAACATTTGTGTGAAAAACATTTGTGTGAAAAACATTTGTGTGAAAAACATTTGTGTGAAAAACATTTGTGTGAAAAACATTTGTGTGTGTGTGTGTGTGTGTGTGTGTGTGTGTGTGTGTGCGCGTGTGCCCCCTCAACCATCGTCGGTAGGACCTCAAGCAGCCGGACACGTAAGTTTAAAAGTCTTATTATATTATTATTATATTTTGTATTATTATTATTATTTGAATAATAATAATAATAATAATAATCGGTCCGCTCTGGCTAGCCCGCAGAACGCTCCCCCCACCACCTCGACCCATCACGACCCTACCACGCTCGGAAAAGAGGCTCTGGCGTGGGGGAAAGTGGAGGGGATAGGAGTGGGGATAGGAGTGGGGGTCGCCAGAGTGGGCCACATGCAATCAGTCACGTGAGTGAAAAAGCCTTATTTAATTATTATTATATTTTATATTATTATTATTATATGAATAATAATAATAATAATCGGGCCGCTCTGGCTAGCCCACAGAACTCTTCCCCCACCACCTCGCCCCATCGCTGCCCCACCACGCTCGGAAAGAGGCTCCGACGTGGGGGAAAGTGGAGGGGATAGGAGTGGGGATAGGAGTGGGGGTCGCCAGAGTGGGCCACATACTACTACCCTTTCGTCATTTCTTAGAATTCCTGACATGAAATATATTCAACCCGTCGGTGTCTTAGGCGGTATTTCGTCTTATGTTTTAGTGCGTGGGATTCAAGGGGTGGATTTTTCCTTTTGAATCTGTATGTAGAGGGTTAAATCGTATTCATGTGCATTAAATATACTAAATACGCCCTTTTATTTCTAATCTTTGGTGACTAAACGAATTTCTGGGCATCTTACCCAAATCATGCATTTTGACATGGAGATAGAAAGAGAAATAAAATATATGGGGTCATTACCATCGTGCGGTTCCACACGGGCCACACATATATACACATACGCATATATGAGTGGCCGTTTTGCGGCTACAAGTGAGAGATGCAGATCTCGTACATCTGTTAGTGGGGTGTAACTCGGTTTCCTTTAATAATAAAATGGACTCGTCCATTTCTTTTCTGTCTCTTTCCCTCTCAATCCTGCCTAGAGTATTCTTATAGCTGTAAATCATGCGCTCAATTATACAACATGTACATTACATTCTCGTGATTATATTATTGTTCGTTTAATATTCGAATAAAGAAAAAATGTGTTTTTTAACATTGAATATTCTGATCTTTCGACTAAACTGTATAATGATTGTAACTAATCATTAACTGTGTAATGATATTGTAACTCAATGTTTTAGTAATCACTTAAACACTGAACTTTCGTATTAAATCCTCGATAGGGTTTAAGATTACTGAATAAGAAGATCATTTCTGCTTATAATTTTGAATAGAGAAAGTATCAATTGTTTAAAGGAATAATTTTTAATTTACGTTTAAATATTTTCATTGATCAAATTTCTGGTTAAATATGAATATGATTATAATTTGAAACTATACATTTTATTTCGGTAAAAGAACGTTCGAAGTGGCTACGGGGTACCTTCTAATGTTTCCGCTCTACTTCCCAGCTGCACGCGGCTTGCTCAGTTCTGATTACATGTTTATATATAAATATATCCATGCATTCAATGTGTTGGCAATATACGGGTGAGACGGTCGTAAACATTGGGTCAAGTTCTAACAGGTTTGCGTACTCCTTGATTTGTGACCCGTACTGACCGCCATCTCGGAAAACTGAACGTCTGTGGTGTGTCAGGTTTTTACGACTTTTCGGTCTTTTACTGGGCTGATATTTTAATTTTGAATTTGCCTTGATTGTAAATAGATTTAATTGTTACGTTAATTAATAATGAATAATTATTAAAATATTGCCTTGCTGGGATTTGGCTTGAGTGATCAATTCGTAGCTGAGTGATAATGTTTGTGTTTTGAGCCTTAGGTAATGATTGAAAAAACAGGTGTTACCGGTTATTAATTTTGATTAGATGATTTTTAATTGATGTTGATCCAGAAAAACTCCCGGTGCTCGATATGAATTATTTTCGATATGATGAGCCACGAGGTTTGTGTATTTAATTAGAAATAAACTACCTCCGTAACTCAGATACCATTCTGCGAGAACAGGGTGGCACAGAACAGGTGTCAAACCGTTTATTTTTAAAACCCAGTGTTCTCACGGGAGCCATCAATAGCCCCCCACTACAATACTGTGTCACTGGGTCATTCGAGTCTTTGGTGTCAGTTCGAGACTAACACCCTCAATGACATCAACGGAAAACAGAATAACTGGGTAGTTAAACTACCCTTGGGGTAACTAGATTCAACCCTTAAGGATCTAAGGCTCCGGTCGATACACGGCAGATGGATACAACAGTTTCAGAAGGCATTGAATGTCGGCTTATTCCCGAAAGGTGGAGCTGCACAGCATAGCCAAAATGCTTGATCTCCATTACCTTCACATATTGCTCCTTTATTTCTCCGTAATATGACCGTCATTTTGTCTTTATAATAAAAACTCAATATTATGATAGGGTTGACTCCTGATTTTAAAGTCCCGCTTGCAATAAACGAATATCAAGTCAGAACGCATCAGTTCACAATTGCATTTAAGTCAAAATTCCTTGATATAAATTTTCCTCCTGCGAAACGAGAAAAAAAAAGTTTTACTCCACAATTATTAAATGTTGAGTGAGTTACGCTAGGACATAACACAACATACAAACAAATAAACAACGCAAATATTAAGAATTGTGAACAAGACTTATATGCCGAAAGTTCGAAGAAACCATATTTTCACCTTTCTTGGCTCGTACACTCCAAAGTCCAAAGATGGATATAGCATAAAATGTAAAGGTATCTGGAAAGGTATTTTTCCAACTTGGAGAATGCAGGAAAAAGAAAACAATGGGCTCGAGCGTATACACTGGCTAGGTTTAGCCTAACCACAAAGCATAATAACATTTAACGGTCTCTAAAATAGTATTTCTCGACTTGGAGAATTCGGAGAAGAAAAGAGTGCGTCCAAAAGTATACACTGCCTGCGCCTACCCTGATGACAAAGGATAATAAAATTTGAAGTTCTCAGTACTGGGTAGGTAAGGGAGACCGGTATCGAAAGTAACAAAATTGACGTTCGATTTTGTTCCAACTTACGGTTTGGAAAATTCATCCAAACAAAAATCGGTCTACCAGTCACCATCATTGGGCTATCTTATTATATTTTTTAAATTTCAAAATATTGAGCGAGTAGGTTGAATAAAAATGTAGAGCTCAGTCACGCGCGTTGTTACAACTGACGCCGTATCGGTGTCGATTGTAACAGGCAAAGTGTCAATTGTAAGAATACAGAAAATTCCACTAACAAGCGTATCTATATTTATTCATCAACTCTAGAATTTCTATAATCATGAAAATGTACATTACTTGCATCATCAGAAAACTTACATCAAATATTATCACGTGATATTTAATAAAAATATTAAAACTTTCGTATTATCAATTATTATATTCTGCATTTAAATATTGCACAACATAACATTAAAGTCAAAACTTGAATACCTATAAAAATAATATATCACTGATGACTGCAATCATCCATTACTGACAGTCACAAAAAAATCCGACTTATCCTGAGTACAAGCAACATGGGCCCACATGTGACAATTCATACACTCAATCCAGCCGCGGTTGCGGGAACTTTCAGAATATAAATCGTTATACACGAGACAATATGTTTCCTTTTTCTTTTATTTTATGTATTACTAGCTGACCCGGCGAACTCTGTTTCGCCTTAGAGGCAATAAATAAGCAGATTTTGGATTTAATTAAGTTCAACTTTTTATTAGGAAATACAAATAAAAAAATTAAGTATTTTAATGATTCTTTATCGTTCATGTATTTTGGTGCATAGGTTGCACTCTTCAGTTAAGTACCTTGTGATACACGACATTTTTTGTTTTATTATCAAGCGCAAGAACAAACAACGCAGATGGTCTTCCGACCTGTGAACATGCCACATATAATTGACCATGGGAAAAACATGGATATTCCAGATTCAAACCACAAACTTTCAATGATTGGCCTTGTGATTTGTTAATGATCATGGCGAATGCAAGACGGATCGGGCAATTTCTTGTTCTTCTTCAGTCCTTTCATTCGCAATGTTTCGTATCCTTCTTGCATTACGGCTTTGTCTCCAAAGATTCGATCGTCTCGGTCGCGGCATTGTTAATGATGATGAACAGAATACAAATTAGTGATTATTACTAATTATTATTTTCTGACAAAATTTAAAATTATCAAATTTTTAACCATACTTTACCATTAATAAACCTTTAATAAAAAATTGAACTTAATTAAATCCAAAATCTGCTTATTTATTGCCTCTAAAGCGGAACAGAGTTCGCCGGGTCAGCTAGTTATATATATAGATTACTAATTATTGATTTCTGACGAAATTTATAATTATCAAATTTTCAACCATATGTTTGAACCATACGTTTAGCTGTCAATTGCTTTTCGTTTAGCTGTCATTTGTTTTACGTTTAGCTGTCATTTGCGTTTTGTTATTCCATGTCAGATGCGTTTTTGTTATACCACTTTCATAGTGACTTGTATTCTCTTTGACGTTTTATGTCACGATAAAAAGTATCCTATGTCCGTCTCCTGGTTATAATCTACATCCCCACCAATTTTCAGCCAAATCGGTACAGCCGTTCGTGAGTTATAAATAGTGTAACTAACAACGACTTTCTTTTATATATATAGATAGATATATTTCTAGTATTACCGGTGCACGAGTACCGGTAGGAGGTGCGTCAAAAGCTGGATCATTTCATTTCAAATCATTTCATTTTTTTCTTCGTAATTTTGTTTTTCTTCTCATCGTTGATTTTCTTTTTGATCCATGGTCTTCATATTTCATGTTTTCATGACATCGTCGATAGTTGTTTACAAGGATAGGGATGGATGGAAGCGGTATTCATTGGATTGAAGGGAACCTGTGACAAACAAACAAGAAAAGCGTAGACTTCCAAAATCACAAAATTATCTCCTGTAAGTAAAATCATTAATTAATATAAACACAATATTTGTGAATATATAATTCACAATCTAAAAACAAAGTTTTCAAGAATTTCCGCGGTTATCCGGTATCCAGTATTCCATAAACTTCGAGTTGTGGCCACCAACTTAAAATTTACTATACTGCAGTTCCACCGCCAGGAAGTCTTCATTTATCGAAGATTCTCAGGAGCGTGTAGCGACATTCCCTCCGAGCAATCTTTATCCATTTATTTTCGTCAATCGTCTCGTTTCTTCGTTGAAATTCTTCTTTCTTTATTTTCAAACAACGCGGAGTCTGCAACCCGGAGTATTGCGCTATCAAAACTTTTGTTAGGAAAGATTTCACAATAAAATATATCGATCACTGCTTTCCCAAATGAATCCATATCGACCAGAATCCATACAGCGTGGTGGTACCATCCGATAACCATTCGAGACGCGCCCTCGGGACACTAAAGAAGCTTTAATAACCC
The DNA here is from genome assembly GCA_963669185.1 of Dyspetes luteomarginatus. NCBI lineage: Eukaryota > Metazoa > Arthropoda > Insecta > Hymenoptera > Ichneumonidae > Dyspetes > Dyspetes luteomarginatus. The sequence continues at coordinate 10,361,313 of OY769906.1, forward strand.
GCATTGCGATCGGCAATACGAATCATATACCGTCTTATGATAGCAATGAGTTAGACCACAGCCAGGGTAGAATCCCGATCAAGTGAACATAGTCAAACAATTACCAAGCCCAGTAAATGTTTGCGAACACTTCACAGATTCTCCGAAAACTCTTCAGGACGTTCTTACACATTTTACCAGGTGCTATAGGAAAAAGCGCCCAAAGCTCCAGACGAGTAATCTACACTTGCCGGCTCGATGCTCTAAGCTAGCAACTTAGTTGGCTATTGAAATCCTTCTATTCAAGTTCCCTAATCATTGTACAACGCTAAATGATCTATGGAAACTACTTTAAATTTACCACGCGCAGCTTTTTGAATCTTATAAACAACATCGGTGATTTTTGTTTTTACTACGTATGGACCAACGCAATTATTCTGCAACTTCGGACATTTTCCCTTGACTTTATGGGTGCGATAAAGCCAAACTCTTTCACCAACCTGGAATGAGAGCATATGCGATTATGAATAAAAATTCCATAGAAGTTTATCACTTTTGGTGATCGAACGTCCCCCAACACATTCATGAATCGAATGCAAATCGTCCTTCAATTTATCGATACATTCAGGAAGAGTCTGGATGTTATTTGACTCTTCATTTGTGAGGACTTCCACGAAGAAAATCCAAAGGATGATTGAGTTCCTTGCCCATTAACATCATCACAGCGGAATATTTTGGTATCGTAAGTTTTGAAGAAGCGAGAAGAAATGGCGGTACCCATTCATCCCAATCTTTTTGATTATCTGAAACGAATTCCGAAAGGTATTGGAGAATGATACTATTCAATCTTTCTACTAATTCAATGGACTGAGGATGCAATGATTTTCACCTAGTCTTTTTGATTCCCAAAAGAGCCATAGTTTCTTTGAAAATGTTCCATTCAAAATTTCTACCTTGATCTGAATGAATTTCGAGAGGAAGTCTGAAACGAGTGATAACTTGAGCCACTAATGTTTCTGCAATGATTAAGACCTGGAAATTCGGAAGTGGAAACGCTTCGGGTCATCGAGTGAAAAAATCCGTCACTACGATATATCTATTTCCTGGTGAAGATTTAGGAAGAGGTCCTAAAATGTCGATCGCAATTCTTTCAAAAGGACATCCAATGTTGTAAATTTGGAGTTCTCCTTTCGTTTACACCTTCGGGCCCTTCTTAATAAAATGAGTCGGGCATTTTTTACACCAAATTTTAACATCTAGTTTACGTGATGCCCAGAAGAATTTTCTTCCGATTTTTGACAAAGTCTTGTTTATACCAAAATGTCCACCAGACGACGAATCATGGAATTCTGAAAGAAATCGATTGATCATCTGCTTTGGAACTAATAATTACCAAATTATTCGATTTAAATTAGGAGATTCCCAGCACCTGAAGAGGCGATCGTTCTTAATTCTTAGAGGATCCCAATGAAGCAAATAAATTTTCGAGGATGAATCGAAGCGTGAGATCGTTCGTAATGAGCGCACGCAAAAGTAGGCTCCGTGGCACCATCTTGCGGCCCTTTCCACTTTATAGCGTGCGATATAAATCGATCCCGGATTTCATCGATGATGATATCGAGGAATTGTGAAGAGAGTAATTTCTCTCCCCAGTCGTCCGATGCCTGCTCGAACTGTTACACGTGTGCAATTTGCTACATAAATTATAAGAAGTGATGCTCATACACGAGGCCATGTCGAATCAGTGTCGCATAAAGATCAATTCGACCATCGAGGTGTCGAATTGATCAGCAAAATATAAAATTGTATTTCGGGCAAAATGTAATGTGTTTTTCGCAAAGGAAAAACACTACGAACGACAGCTCCTTCATTAGATAGCAATTCTCCTACGCATTCGTTGTCTCTCGTATCATGTGGATTATCGATAGATCGCCGTGATGATGTATTAATTTTGTGAAAATTGCGCCTACGTAATTCGGGGCCGTTGCCACACTCCCGGCTGATATTTTCGCCGTCTGGGCGGCCATCTTGAACAAACCGCTCGAGAGGCTGTTGGCAAAGTACTAGCGTCGCTCCGAAATTAAGACGAGTAAAAGTATAAATAGGACAATTCAAATAATAAGAAATAATGAAACTAAAAGAATAAATGTCTATATAATTATCGAAAAAGAAAAGACAAAAAAGGAAAAAGAAAGAACGAGAAAGTCGTGAGATTGTAATCTAAAAAATCTCTATACATATGTGTAATAATTGGGCGAATGATCGCTCTCCAATAATTCGCTTGTGAATAACACGATCGAGGTCGGACATGTCTATAGCGAGTTCGCCGCCTGCAATGTAACTTTGCCGTCGTTCTTAATTTTGATTCATGTGACGCGCCAGAGAGAGAAAGAGAAGTAGGTGGATCGAAAGAGAATAATAATGTAATTGATTGTCGTGTCGATGGAAAGTATACCTCATCTGTGTGAACGATATCGGTGTTAATTTAATCTATTTGAATAGGCAAGTAAAAGCATTAAACGTTGAACAATCTGGTCGAAAATTTTCTTTCTTGAATCCGTTTCGTTCTAATAACCGGATCTTCATTTTGAAGAGCAACCCAATCGATGTCATCATCTATTACACATACAGTTTGACAAACTGTTACTTCCTTTTCCCCATCCTTGATATCTAATTGTTCGCACAGTTTGCAATTATCGTCTGAACAAGGTCTTCGAGACAGACCATCAGCATTCACATGATTGCGTCCTGCACGATGAAGAATTTAAAAATCGTATTGAAATAAAAGTCCCAACCAACGAGTCACCTGACCCTTCAGGGTTTTGAAACGACAACAACCATTGACGAGAAGCATGATCCGTCCTAATCATGAATTTTCGACCAAGTAGAAAAATGGCGAAAATTATCAATTGATCGAACCACAGCGAGAAGTTCTCTTCAAGGTTCTTTCCGATTTCTTGAAAACTTTGCTGAAATATGCGATGACTTTTTCTTGTCCAGATTGTATTGGAGAAAGTACCGCTCCAAGTCTAGAATTAGAAGCATCGGTATCTAAAATAAAGGGTTCGTTGATACATGTATGAGCCAAAATAGGAGCAGTGATCGGAAGTTTTTTCAAATTTTCAAAAGCTGTATTGATTTGGATAGACAATTGCGCTACAGGAAACCGTGTGAGCGTTGTCTTGCGATTGAGAAGTTTGAACGACATCTATACTTTGCGAGGCATTATTAATTTAAGTAGAATAGAAGCGGAAGAAGCGACTACATTCGGATTATTAGCGAAGAGAGGAGGAGCGAAAGAGAAATTAGAAGGGACATTATCTTTATTTGAAGAGGTCCTTCATGCGTCTAGCTCTGCCATGAACAGTCGTGCTGTTTTCCTCGATATTTTCGATTCAAGATGTAGTTCGATGTGTTTGACGACTTTTCATTTTCCGGACACCACGATTTTCTAATACGGCGAAACATGATACGACTCTTCCGACGATTTTAGGATTCGAACGAATGTGAAAAATCAATCCGAACGAATTCCACTTATGACACCAATGTTGTAATCGACGAAACATAATACGAGGTTATCTAATGGTTTTTATTCTTCCGGTCGCTCGTGTGTACAATTCAAGGTCTTAAACAAGACTGTTGATAATAGCCTACGCTTGTCATCACGTCGGTCATTTGTCCGTCTTTCATCTGACACGAGTCGTTAGTCGTAGTCATCTGTGAACTTGGTCCACCAATAAAATACCGCATAAAAGGTTTCTGATTTAACGCAATCAATAAATTCATCATGGGAACGTCGTCCGTCAAAATATTAGTGCTTTACATAATCATAAAAATATATATACTGCAACGAAACACGTTACCCCCCAACGAGATTTGCGAGAAAGTGAGTGCCGGCTATAGCCACAAAGTGGCACCGAAGCAAATCTCGAACAGGTAGTACGCCGATACACTACCGGCACCTATACCTTGAGTCTCACTGCCCAATGCCAATGTCTCACTTGATAGTCACATATCAAGTGAAGAGGTGAACGCAAGTGATCCTGGGCGACGGGCGTGAGTGGGCTAATACTCAACAGCACAGTGGTACATGTTAGTGACCGGTTCCGATTAAATCTTCGAAATGCAGTTCATGAATTACAACACTGGGCTTGTGATTCGTGTAATTTGAGGCGAGGACTGACGGATGTCGAATCTCGGGAATTTACACAGTTATCGTGGTATTGCACCTGTGATAGCTGCACTGTACGAAGGACTCTACCATTGGCATGGAAAGTCGGATATGTAAATTTCATTATTTAACATAAGAAATATTTTGCAATTCTTTTCATTTTGATCGGAGCACTGCTTGTATGTGAAACAGCGTAACGACCACCTAAAACACCCAACTTTGGGGGTTGATTTCTCCGCTTAAATCCCCTTATGGGGACTCAAAAAATTGACCTTATTTAAGAAAGCCTACAACATATCCAAAGCTCATTCAAACCGGAGAGGGACACCTGGGAATGTTTCCTTACCAGTTTTATATGGATAGAAGCGGATAAACTACCCCTTAAAACGTTTATTTTTATACTTTTTTCAATGTTACACAATGAATTGTCAACCGATTTCAATTAAACAAATACGAAATTGAAGAGCATAAGATAACAAAGTTGACGGGTTTTTTCTCCCATAAACTAAAATCAGAGGATAAACCACCCCTCAAAAGGAAATTCTCTTTCTTTTGCACTGAAATAATTCTATTCGATTTTAAAATGTTTCTTATGCTAAATAATGAAATCTGCACGTCCTACTTTCCATCCACTCTTGTCGCAAGAGGGTGAACCACGTCTTGAAAGCTTCATTCTCATAATTTTTTAAAGTAACAGAACAAAGTATCAAACGATTCTAATGTATCTAAAACCAAATCAAGGAGCAGAAAAGAACAAACCTTACGAGTTCTTGCTTCTTTTCTGTAAAATGAAATCAAGGGGCGCAATGAAATGATCTTATTCGATTATAACAACTGTTACAAAACTTTCATACAGTCATTTTTATGTTTACAAAAATACATTTTGATCAGCAATCGTTGTTAGTATTACTTCCAGCAATAATATAATCATATTATTGGTTCCTGAGTTGCTTTGTGGGGGGGGGGGGGGGGGGGGTCGAGGGATTTTGTGTCTCGTGTACATACTTAAATTTAAGAGTTACATTATCCTGCTTCTCATAAAAGACAGAGCGTTACATACTACCTACAAGATAACCCGTAAGTGAACGCTTGTTATTGACGCCAACTATGACTGTACTGGGGTAGTTAATTTTATCTTCGGCACTATCCACGAGGTATCTCACAGCAAGTACGCATTAAAACAAGTAGCCTCCGGGGAAAATATGATAATAAAGTGTGGCAGTCAACGTGCAGCATTATATTGTTTGTATGTTTTTATTGAAGAATTTGATGCTCTTTTAGATTCAGGAAAAAAAAGTATCATTCTATTTAAAAAAACTAAGTCGACTTTTATCTGACCTTAGCGGCTATCCTCACAAGAAACCCGATAACGTCATGTTCTTTTCCCTTCTTAACCCTAAATATTTCGTATAAAACATTTTTTTGCATCCTGCTTAATTTCTGAGATATCGGCCTGAGGCCATGAAAATGGACCACGCCGTATACTGGAAACAATTACCAAGCAAGAAAACGTACCAAGTACTGCTTTCGTATTGACATCAGAATGTCTGACATTCTTTTTCGTACTGTTGATTTTTTCCGTTGGGACAATCGCATTGAAGCAACAACTTTCACAGCGTACCGTCAAAACTGAATTGAGCCCGAGATTAGTGCACGGGACGAATAATTCCACCAAAAAGTTTACTTCCACCGACGTAACAAAAATATGTTATACACAGAGTTTTGCAGAGGTAAATAATATTGTTTGCATTATCCGTTAATACCAGTCAATATTCTGTTTTTAATAAGTTTTTCTACGACAACCTGATTGAATTATCGAACTTTTACACGTGAATGTTCATACCAATGCCACTCTTGTGGCACTGATAGTATTCAGTACCTTCTCGAATCTTTCGCTCAGCCCACTTTCATGCTTCTGGTTGCTCTCCTTGAATTAAGTGATCTCTCAAGCAACCGTTACGTGTACACTTTTGCGTACACTTGTACACGTGTACACTTAAAAATTCCTTCTGCTCACTCGATATAAGTTAACAACGTTTTTTCCGTGCTATTCGTTTCTTCGATCTTCCAGAAAACCTGCCCCACTCTGCTATTCCAGGTACTTACGAATGTCAACAATAACACCATGATTCTGCTATGGTTCAAAACCAACCGCCACATAGGGAGAAACAAGCGCACATGTCCCAGTGACAGCAGGTGTAGATGCTGACCAGTAAGTAGTGCAGAGCAATCATCGGTCCCGATGACGATCACGTGGCAAGAAATCTGTAAAAGCGAATAAAGCAGTAGTAACAAAAGGGGGCATTGGAGAAGAATGGTGGGAGAGAGAAAATACGACAAAGTAGGGGTATATAGGGGCGATGCCGTTAGGGGATGCTCACTTTTAACTTATGCTTTGGAGTCGGCAAGAGTACTATGGATTCTACCGTGCTGACCCAGAGTAAACAAGGAGCGTAATCTGCGAAAGAAAGTCAAGTAACTGACAAAAAGGTATAGGTTGCTCTGACAATGAAAACGGAGAGGGGACAGAGTACCAGAAAACTCGTACTGATCCGGCCTAGAGAAAGGGAATTGGGAACTTTCGGAGAATGGTCAAGTGATCCGCATCAGAAAAAGTAGAAATAATAACTAGTAAGAACAGGGACCATTTAGCCACACAGAACGTCATAAAAAGAAGAAAACGAGAAGAAAAGGAGTAATTAAAAGGGGAGTAAAACAAGAGAGTACGGGGAAAGTAGGCGTCAAAACTCATCGCCAAAATATAAAAATAAGGCAGAAAAACAGATGTTCGCACTCAAACCAACGTATCTGTCAATCGTTTTAGAGAGAATAAGAGAAAGAGAAAGATGGAGAGAGACCAAATCACCTGTCACTGCGTCATAACGTCACACGGTGAGAGCACGTCCTTGGAACACTGGCTAGGGCGAAGAAGTGAGGACAGCCACCAAACATATCGAGGAACAAGGTATGCTCGTGTAGCATGATAAACGCCGGGGAAACCTAAGAATGGAGTAGCAAGCTATTAATTTATAAGAATTTTTCTTCCAGAACACTTGCACGAAGACCATACATCAGCTGGCAACTCCCGCCACCATCTTTGAACGATTCACCAATATGGGCATAGTACGAGGCATAAGGCTCCTTCTTCACGATTAATTAAGAGCATCGGCATCGATAATTGTTAACATTACTCGTATTAAAACATACAGAATTATGAACGAGAGACGATTCAGTTAAGGGATAGCCTGTGTCAATAAATATAATATACTAATAACATACCACCCTGCAATGACCAATAATTACCATGCGCAAGAATAATAATGATAAAATACGCGAATTGACGATAATAACGACAGCTATTAAGAGAATAAATACGAGAATATATCATCTTTATACCCCACAAACAAAATAATAACACCAATAGTAAAATTGATTGACTTCCTGATTGAGTTCGGAATCCTCTAAAATAAATGAATATACGTGCTACCGTGAACATTTATAGGGCCAAAAATGGAAACAGAGGATACTTTGGGAGTCGGTAGAAGTTACGACATTCCTCCTTCGGGTCTCTAATTTGGACCGACCCCTAAAGTATCTTCTGTTTACACATTTGTAAAGCTTCATGTGGTGGTTTTTTCCTTCATGTTGCTATGCTGTAATCATAACCGGAATATTAATATCGTTAATTACTCAAAATAATCACAGCTTCACTAAGTTCTGTTACATTTTAATTCCACAGATATAACATTCAACATCACTATGCGGCGGAAAACTTTATTTTATACAGTCAACCTAATTATACCATGCGTGGGGATTACCTTCCTGACCGTGCTAGTCTTTTACTTACCCAGTGATTCCGGAGAAAAGGTCAGTTGATTACAAATTTCATGTATCTTTTTTATTTCTAGCTGCCTACATCGCAATAAATTGGAATATGCACTGTTACAAGTGTTTATCAATTTAAGGGGACTGGGTATATTGAAATGACAAAAGTTCACATTTTCGTGCATTTTCATGAAGCTTAGACGGTTTTCGAAACTGTCCCCAAATATTAGGTCAAAACGTTAAGAAATTACGAAGTTATAAGGAAATGTGCATTTGAACTCCAAGCACCTGGTCGTGCGGCTTAGCGCGTGGTTAATAAAGGTCGCATTATTCGGCCTTTTGTATGTTACATATACACATGTTATATGTTTATATGTAATCGTTCGTTATGGTTATGGTCACTATATAATACACTACACTAACACACTATACAATACTATATAATACGCACACTAATACACTATATAATATGGTCGGTCATTTTATATAATACAATTCTCTCCCCTTCGGGGAAGGTAAATTTTATAATAATACCTATGATAGGGATACAGAGGGTACACCCATGCGTCAGACCAAGTTAGAATAATGGTTCCCTATATACAGAAGCCTTGAAAGGCGCCTCAGTTTGTATTCGAACTTTGCTCTGCGCAGTCATAACTATAAACACGAGTCCAAAAGTTATTCGAGAAAGACGAGCTTCCACTGATAACAGAAAGAATCAGAGTAGAAAAAGAAAACTGCCATTAACGCTAGAACGAGAATTTTACATACCGCGCCAGAGCTCATAAGCACCATTTTCGGGCGGGGCCCTGCCCATAATTCAACTTCACTTTCTGGGAGTGAGGGGAGGCCGGAACGGGGATCACTGAGTCTATATCTGCCGAACGGTAAGCATAGTGATCCAGCGTAGGGTACATTTGTCACCCGTTGTAGTGGTCAAGTTTGTGTTTTGTGCAAGTAAATCAATTTTACTTTGTTTGTTAGAAATAGTCGATTTCGCTTACATTCACGTAATTCAAATGTTCAGAGTCGTATAAATTATTTATGGTGAGATTTTCTAATTTTATAGGATAAACCAATAGAATAAGTATCTAATGTTGGCTTGTACCGTTTGCAGAAAACCGTTTGCGATGAGCACAGACTTCTATTGTGAGAGCTCTGCAACGGCAGAGACTACACAACCTTTTCTCATATTTGAACGATTTTTTAATATGAAAATACACATATACAAGTTGTTACGTCTTGACTTGCTACTTTTGCATCTCGGTCAAGGATATCAAGCTCTCCCTTTACACGTTCTCGGGAAAAGTGCGTTGGTCAGAGTGTTGCCCTGTTTCGAGCCTAACCTTGCGGAAAAAAACTCAGGATGAGCGGGAGCATATTGTGGTTAATTTTATGAAAGGAAATAGACGTCTCTAGAATTTAAATTTAATTGCTAAGAAAAATTGTCAATAATGAAATGTAATTAATATTTCACATCTTGGATTCGCATGACATTAAAATTGTAAAAACTGTTCTATTTTATTCCAGCGTAAGCCCTTCTGGGGATAAACGCGTCGCTTTTGTAATTTGTAAAGATATTTATATATGTGAATAGTTAGATGTCAGAGGACGAGAAATAATCGAGAAAATTTGTCAACGATAAATTTGAGCAAAAACAAGAAAATTTCAGGGGAAAGAAATGAAGCGAAGAAAACATGGGGGAAGATGATGTGAATCTACATGTGATTATTTATTTCGGGTATCCACTTCTATCGGGATTGAGGAATCCATAGTGATATCCACAAACGAATTACGCGGGGTCGGGGGTCGAGCCATCATAGGGGTTCTGCAAGGACAGAATAGCATAATTCCTAATATTAAAACTAGAATAAACATGACCACCCCGATGGCAATCCGAATTTAAAGGTCCTCCATAATGGAAGGAGAAAATTATAGCACACTTGTGAGAATGGGCGCCAGCCACGAGAGAGAAAATCTCTCGCGACGAATTTGTATTTTCTCACAAGCACGCGCGAAACCGACCCGACTCGGCTACAGTCATCCAAATGGTACAGGGGCTGGGTTTCTCACTAGGTGACTTAAATGATGCAACGACACACACAAATGTAAACTGGGAATCACAATATAATTTATTTACGAAAAAGCCAGTAAGAATTTATCACAATGAAAAAGAATAAATAAATATTCCCGTGTTCTATGACATCCTTATTATTTTACGTTGCAACAATTCATTGGTCCTCGGCTCGATACAATTCAACGGTAACCTTCGCACTCCCGGCCGGGTAAACAATTTGGCATGAGACGACGAGAAATGTGCCGCCTCATATTAGGAGCCGTCACGGCATGCAGGATGGCTACGACAGACATCTACGCTCGCGAGAGCTGTCTCTCACCAAATTGATGATTCCGATGTTATTTTGGCTGAGAGCCGGGCGACGAACACAATTACATCCAGTGAACTCCAGCCGCGCGTAACAAAAAGTTGGACCCGGTCAGGCAATCCGAAAATATCAGAAACTCGGAAACACGCGCGACGATGCGACGCGTGAGAAACAAAGACGCTATCGGGCTCACGCGCGTTAACGCACCGTCACGACAATATCTCTCGATTCTACACAATGAATCCCCGACACACAATAAAAAAGAGCGAAACGACAGTCCTACCGGTTTGTTTTCTGTACATGGACCCCGGATCCGTTATATTATTCGGTGGCGTCGCGTTTTTGGGCAACGCAAACGGCAGCGACATGAAAACCACGTCTCTCCTCGTTCACGATAAAGGCTAGAGTCCCCGAGCAATTAGGCGCGCTCTCGTTACTCGACGCGGGTCCGTTTACCCCCACCCCACGCCAACAAAACGCTCGTTATAATTGAGCCGCTGATCAATATGCCAAGGGCACGCGACTCGGAATCGATTTATTGGGCGATCCGAGAGCGTACAACGATATACCCCAAAAGCTCGATAGTGTAGCCTCAACGGTCATGAACTTGGATACAGCGGTCTCGGACGATACATAATGAGCCTAACGGCTCAGGTGCACTGTACGGCGAAAAAAGGTCGCTCAAAGAGATCCCAAATTCCCGCTCTCTTTCGATAATTGTCGATAGTGTTGGCAACAGTAACAAGCATGTGGGAGCCACACACACAGGCGACGCTCGGCCAGATGGTGAGGAGAGAGCGCTCTGCTCTCGCTCGTATCGATATTCCATGATCGATTCGCCTTGCCGTGAATCTCGAGCGATGCTTTGACGTCAGCCAGGCTTACCCATGCTCAGATGTGATGTCGATGGACTAGAAGCTCTCGTTGAACCGGACAAGCCGTCGCTTGCTCGAATATACGAGAAATAAAATATTACAAAACATGAGAAATATGACGGTAAATTAACGTATGGCCCTGTTGGATGAGGTGGGCTCAGCCGAGAAGAGATGTCGCTCTCGTGCGATGCCAAGAAAACAAGGGCCAAAAATGAACGATTTCGGACGTGGTGCAGAATTACCACGTCACAAACGATATACTCCGCGTGAATGACGACTGTGAATTTATGGGCCGATCGGTGAGAAGAGGGTAGGTCAGTTTGGAGACCGAATAATGCTTCTACTAAGATGACCGGCGACGAACCGTTTATGGATACGAGTGTGGGGTCATTGGGGGCCATTAGAGTTCAAACAATTTTACGGATATAAAGTCAAAGCAGATAGTGTAAATAGTTCAAGTTCCGACTTAAGGCACTCACACGAGTGTGCGTGTAGGAACGCCATTTTCTCAGTTTAGGCTAAGCAAAAATATCCCTCAGTGTTCTTGATTTCATGTTACGTCTCTTGACGGTTGGTTTTGTCAGTCTTATTTTCACAAGCTTCTTCTTACTCCGCTTCTTTTTCACACTGCCTGAACGTTTTCGCGACTTCACGGTCTTCTTTCTTTTTTTCACACCGGTGCGTCGTGATGCGCTTTCAGTAAGAGAATGCATCAGTTTATTAATTTTACTAACTTTATAGCCGGAGCCCTTCATGAGCGTACTAATTTTTTCTTCAGCCTTTCGCTTCAGATTTTCCCCGGACTCGCGCAGGCGCGTTTTGAATGCTTCTCTTAGGTGCATACCGGAATCCATGATATCCGTGGCCATGTTAATACCCGAGCGAAGGGCCTCTTTACCGACAGTCCGAGCACCTTGTTTCAAGAGCGGTATTATACGGCGAAAGAGGCCCCCTAGGAAACTTCCAATGCTGTGACCTCGTTGATTTAGCGAGCCAATATACACATGGCTGATACCCCCATATAACCTGTTCGAGCACCACCACCTCCTGTTTGCATATCAAAATATTCGTCATAGTAATCCATTTTAGAGCAGTTCAAGTCAATCTGTACGTTTGAACTGTAACGTCACCGTCAGCGTCCCGTACTCGAATGGTATCGGCTCGCCAAATTCATCCCTTATATCAATGGTTATTGTTTGAAAACTAGTGCGTAATAGAGGAACATAGCGTGGTGGTGAAAAACTTCTTATTTTCACAGACCCGTAATTACGGTTATCAGTGGCAGCGGCTGGTACAACGCGTAGCAAAGGCGTGTGCACATCGCCAGTGATATAGGGTTCACAGATGTCAGTATAAACGTACATCATATCGGGTGTACCATTGGCTAGATTGACGGGTCTCTGAGCAGCGTATTCTCTTTGAACTACTACCCCTTCCTTAGCTTGAGTGAATCCTGAAACCTTGCTCAGCACGTCGGAGAAGTAGAAGGAGTGCTCCAGGTTCTTACATGATTCACAGATACGCGCCACCGTCACATAGCCGTTGTGAGCGTACTTAAATTTCAGGTGACCCGCAACACAGGGTATTTCGTTAATAGTCTCGAGTAATGTTTCTATGCTATGATATACGCCGGACGGTACGCAGATACGATCTTCCTTATAGTCGATGTCTGCATCAACGCCCGGTGTTGTAATGTTCGTTACGATATTAATGAAGTTCCGCTTACCCTTGGAAGGCACATGCAAAATTGTCATGGGTATGTGTATTTCCGCTAGAGAAACGGCCCAGCTACCATGGAGAGACATACATTGCGGTAAATGAGTGGTATACCGTGTTGTCACATTATCGGGATAATAACTCATACTACTGTTGCTGGGTAAAACAATGTAAAACTCGTCCTTCATTTTACCGGACGTTTCTCTTAGTCTTCTTCGTTTGCACTCTCGATAACTCAGCTTCATAAAATATACCATCAATGTCCTCACCGTGGAGATCACGCAGGATGTATATCACGGGGCAAATACTGCGTAATACACGGTGGTGAATGTTGAATAGCTCGCTGCTCCATCCACCCTCGTAACCTTTTGCGAAAGCTGCCTTCGCGCTACTGATACGTACGATGTCGCCCACATTGTATTTAGGAGAGCAATGCTCTGTTATCTTGTAGCGCTGCATCAGGTTATGCCGAGCCCTAGCGGCTGTAGCGAGCGTCACAGAGACAGGAGTCATTTTTATACCACTATGCGTAGAATGGTTGCAGGCCGAAACGATGTTCTGCAGAACGTCAAGGTAACGTTTTTGTCCAGAATACGTGAAATAACGCCACATTCTTTCTTTCAGCGTTCTATTGAATCTCTCGACAATAGCCGCTTTTATATCGGGGTTTCCCGCAACACGAAACTGAATGTTCTTTTTCTTCAAGAGGGTCTGAAATACAGCGCCGATAAATTCTTTACCCCTGTCGGTCTGTAGGCAAACGGGCGATCGAGCGTTACTATTTTTTTAGATAAAATGAGGTCAAACGCTTTAGCCACAGATGCAGTGGTCTTGTCGCGTAAAGGCTGAACCCATGCAAATTTATTAAGAACATCTATAACGACGAGGAGGTAAACATAGCCATCATTATAAGCCTTAATTGAGCGAAGATCTACTAGATCAGCCTCCCAAAAATCATCAATGTTCCGTACGTTATAAAAACGCCGCTGAAAGCGATGACGCACGGGCCTGTGTTTTGTGTAAGCATCCTACGCTTCAAGCCAATGCAGCGCCTTTATCTTGGAAATTTTCTTCTGACGCGCCTGATGTAACAATTTGGTGGCACCTGAAAACGATGCTTCATGGACTGGATTAAAGTACACTTTTTCGAAGGTTTTCATGATTATAATTTCAGGTTAGCCCAGGTTACACGTCTTTTCTTATTATAATAACCACTGCCACTCTGTCGGGGGCTATCTGCCTGTGGCGCCGGTGATCTGTTGTCACGACCACTGAAAAACGATGACTGGCTCATTTCGCCTGTTCCCTCGCTGCCTGTACTGCTATCGTCGATCTGCGATTGTCGCAGTGTTGAGCTAGCTCTTGACTCCATCCACAACTCCTCATTGCCAATGAATTCTCGTGGTGTCTGCATGGCTCTCAGAAATCTGGCAAAGGCACCGCGCCCCGCTGGTTTAGGTATTTTCCGCGCCCTCATGGCGTCATTAACGAGATCAACAATATTTGAATCCTTGATTGGTTTTCCGCCGACCGACACGACCCCGGCAGAATCCCAAGAAAAATTAGCCCGTGGTGCGTCACGTAAGCGGCGAAGTAGCAGTTTCGCTTTAATGCGAAATTTGGCCGGTATTCTCTCAATGATGACTGAATCGTTCATGTCATTACCGGTTTCTTCTTTATCACAACCAGGCTCTGCAGTATATTTATCCTTCATAAGCGCTCGGTACTGCTGAGCTGTCTCGTCATCGACGAAATGGAGATAACGTTGTAGTATAGTCAAGTATGCAGCCCACTTTTCCCTCTCATCCTTGTATGCATTAGATTTCAAAATTTCATTGATTTCTGTATTCAATCTAGTTAGCGTAGCATCAATTCCTTGCGCTGGGCGCGTTTGAGCCGTAGCCGTGCTAAACGCTGGCTGATTATGACTTTGCGAGCCCAGCTGCGCTAGATGTTCCTCTGGTACGAGTACCATTATTCTTGCGTGCTCCATTATCCACGGCCACCAATCAAATTCGATAGAACAGTGCCTAGTATTGGTGCTAGTAAGAGCGGTAGAAACCCACCGCTCTGAACTACGAATCGTTTCTTACTCTTCCAGCAGCCTTTTTTTGAGGCTAAACCGACGTAATTTTTTTCTTTGATCGGCTTTCAGAGCCACGTTGCCGCAAAGAACGTTCAAGGCGCACTCACAAATACAGCGGATGATACCCGGGTCTGCTTTACGTAAAATAGCCTCGCGCTGCTCCTTATTGAGATGCTGAAGAGCTCGCAATATTGCAACGTGCTTTTTGCAGAGCGGTGAACCACCTCGCGCCATTACGCGTGTGTAACTGTCGATCGTCTAGATGTATTACTTCTTTTAACTTCTTTTGTACAGTGGAGTCTTCGGAATAGCGCTACCCTTAAGAATGCGCCACGCACACTGACAAATACAACGAGTCGTGCTTGAATTTGATTTGCGCGAGTCAGACTCTCTTCGTATCGTGCTGGTTTGTTGAAACGCACTTAATATAACGATGCATTTATCGTAACGCGACGGTCCTTTAGACGGCATTACATGCGCTGAACTGGCAATTCGCCAGCACTGCAGCTGCTTTCCAACTTTTTTCGCGGTACATACACAAAATGATGAGGATCGTCGGGAAAAATACAGGTGCGAAATCTACAGTTATCAGGTGTTGATTGTTTCAAATCGAGCAACAAATAACCATGAGGCTTGGATGTTGCATCGTGATAGGCCTCCTGTAAAAAGCGTGGGTTTTCCGGATATACCTGGCGCGCCAGGTGTAGTATTTGAGCGCGATCTCGCGGATTTTTGAAAACTACTATATAATTAGCGTTCAGCGATATATCCCGCTGCCCATGGCCTTGATGAAACAAATTTTGCGTTATAAAAAACACACTCAAATTCTTATGATGACTGCCCTTGGTGAAGAGATCGACAACACTATTGTTCGATGCCTCACGCATCAGATCGTCAATAATTATAAGTTTTGCGCGCGGATCGCTTGCATAATCCGAAGATTGCGGCAAACCTTCGCGAAATTCTATCGAAGAGCCGTACTCGGTGTACACCATCTGCCATTCGGAAAAATAAAAAATAATTCTCGCAAAGGGCTCGCTATTCATACTCGAAATGAATTTCAAAAAGTTTTTCACAAAGTATGTTTTACCACAGCCCGTAGGCCCACAAACCATCGCTGTCCAAGGGTGTTTCCACCGCGTATCCATCTTAGTGAGTGAGTACAATCCTCGTATTACCTGAAACATATATATGGTACGAAAAGGTCTGTCTATTTGCTCTGAGTCCTTTTAATGGAATATGAGAAGACGAATATACACAGTAACATAAAGTCTTTATTTATATACATTATTTATACAATTTTATACGAAAACTCTCATTCTCTATAGCCGTAAGGAAGGGTACCATATTCGCCATCTCGTCTTCGTTTAACGCTCGATGGCTTGCATGATTTTGTTTCAGGACGTGTGACGACCTGATGAAATGCCGTGCGGCGTATGGCGTCATACCGTAGGACAACAGGCTCGTCTCTCTCGCCGGTTATGAAAGAGCGCACTGAGTTGTAATTAATTAGCCCCTTGTTCGCAAAATTGAGCGTTATCCCTTTTACTTTACATACTTCTGTTTCCTCACCATTGAGGGTGCACACGATAAAAGAATAAAATTTAAGACCGCCTGAAATGAAACTTCTAATATAACTACCATCCCCGTATGTGCTCAGCTCATCTGTGGGATCCCCTAAAAGTTGGCCTGTTGGAGGCTCGTACTCGTCTTTTTCTTCATTCGATACGTAAATTACTGAGTCGGTATCACAGTACAAAGCACGACGCTCCAAACGCTCTAAGTAGCTATAAAGTTTCAGGCGAGCCTGAGCTGTGGTGTATGCTGCTACTACGGCGTTCGCTATGCTAGATGGTATAATAGCGTCACTGATTTTTGTGTAGCTTACATACAAAACTTCGTTATTTACGGGTAAAATGCCCGTGATCTCGTACTCTGGGTTTGTCAACAGCTCCATGAGCTTTTTACGTGTCGAAACTATTTCTATCTGCGGTAAATTTTCTCGCTGTCCAATTTTTCCCCAAAATGAATTGAGACACAGCTTTGCTACAGATCGTAGTCCCGGATTTTTAGCTATGGATTCGCGGCTTAGCTTAATTCCTTCGGATCGTTCGAAATCGTCTATATAGCGGCCTTGTGCGACGTTATCTTCGGAGCAATTGTCGGGCTACCCGCTGACTTCTTGTTTGATTTTTAAAAACGTATTTATGTATTCAACGAAATGGCCCCCTTTCTGTGTATCGCGATTGAACTAAGTCGTTTCATACTGCCAAATTTCAGCCACGTCCATTACTGCGTGCGTCCCGCACGACACGGCTTTTCGCAACTCGTCGACAACCCAAGTACCATCGAACACGCGCTCTACAGGCTCTTCGTGTGTACATTCACCCTGGTCCATAATTTCACAACAGCTGCGACATAGAGCTAATAATAATCGATTATGCATTCGTACTGGTAATACGGGATGATAAAGATTACGAGGCGACAACACGGTACATTTTACGAGACCCTCAACGAGAGTGAGATCGGTGTTATCAGGACCTGTCAATTCCATGCACTCTTTAGCTACGTATACTTTCGGATGACCCACGGGGTATTTACCGAACTTACAGATATACGGGTACAGAGAACAAACTTCTACATAGCGTATTTTTTCCGTAGCGTCAACGTCGTAGAGCGGAACCATATTTTCGGTCCGTCCACCGAAAAAAGCATCACGAGGATTGAGAGGCTCTGCTGCAGCTAAAGGATTATCCTGCAGGAAACTCCTCATCTCGGCTGTCGAATTTAACAAGCGGTCGTATTCGCACTCCCAAATTTCCGTGAGCAAATACCCGCCCGTTTAAAGTAGTTTTCTCGAAACGATCGTGCATGGATATTCCATCGCTTTGGCGACAGTCTCTGTTTACGGGATAGCAGTGTGGGCAGCCGTGCCAATAGCAGCCATGAAACTGTAATACATGCGCACCGTTAGGAGTCTCGTAGTACCCGTCTACCAAGAGATTTTGAGGTATTCTGAATTCGCGTGATCGGCCTGCGTGAATAATACAAACACCTAGCGTGTGCTCCCTCCATGATAGCCATGAAATTGCTTTTTTCGATCGATTATGCGCCAATCTGTATCCCCCCGTAGTTATGATACCGATTGTATTATCTTTCAAGAATTTTTTTCGAAAAACTCTGAAGCAGGCTGATGCTATTATTGTGCTTTCATCAAACGGACAGACGCGACCACTGTTAATGAACATATTGCGAAAAGCCATACATGCGCGACGCAATATCGTAACATCTGTCTTACAATAATTGACAAGCTCTTCCGCTAAAATGAACACGTAATCGTTGTCTTTCGTTTCACGATACCAATCGAGAAATTTCCGGCGCTCATCGGCACGCATCGTGTCGGGAGAATAATACTCGACAGGCGGTAGTTTGCCTACGTAATTCTGATTTTCCGGCCTATTAAACAAATGTGGAAAAGCGCCTTTAACAATAGCACCGGTAAGGCCAAAGGCTTTCGGTAAACCGCTCAGAGGCATATGGAAGTAATTCAGGCTGTCGAGAAATGTGACCTTTCCGATGCGCATCGTGATAATTTTTGTCCCGTTCATAATTAACGTGGGGCGTTGAGTTTTTTTCTCTTCGATGAAATAACGTAGGATGAATTGAGCATCAAAACCCCATGTGCATTATGTGCAATTCAGATTGTACGCGAAAAACCTTTGAGCGGCTGCATGGCTAATTCGACAAGCTGTGCTACGGGGCTATGGCTAAATACAAACTCGTGTTCTCCACAATGCTCGCACGGTTCGGTTATAGAGTCGTGAACACAGCAAAACATGCAAACGCGATGAGCTACGCAAAGATTTGGCTCGTGTACAACCGTAGTTGCATCACCCTTCACAGGCGTGCACTGCTGTGTTTCGAAATCGTAAAAAATAAACAGTATTTTTTTAAATTCTGAATCGCCGCGAATCGGTTTCATGAAACACAGATGATTACTTGGCTGCTGGGATTTACACGTTTTGCAGAAACCTACCCCACATATATGCTTCTCTTTTTTTTCCAAAGGCCTTATTGTTCGAAAGCAGTTAAGGCAGCGTTTGAGCGACTCACAAATGCTAACCTTCCTGCGTTTCATGGTCACCAGTGGCGCCTTATGTCTCTGTAAGCAGGCCTCTCCAAAAAAATCGCGGTTGCATACTTCACATCTGATTATATCGCGCGAGCGTGTATCACAGGTCTGTAGCCCCCAGCACTGACGACATTTTTTTTTTTTTTGAACATGTATGGCCGAATCGCCGATATGCTGTATTACACGAGGAACAGAAATCTTTACTGCCGACGGCTGCTCGGAGGTTTAGAATAGGTTCGAAATGATGTGAGCGCTCGTAGTACAAAATGTTCAGGGTGTGCTGAATTGAGCCTACGCTGTCCAGAACACGCTGTCTCCCATCAAATAGAGGATCCTCCCCGCGACCGAAAGTTAAAAATTCGTAAACGACAATTGCAAAGCCGTCTCGCACCAAATAATCCTGATAGCGCGCAATCTCATACACACCACAGCCTTCTACAGGTACGCGAATATCTGCCTCTCGCGTAAGTTCGAGTGCCGCCTGTTTTCGTACAACTCCATTAATTTGCCTAATTCGCTGCCATTTATCATGTAGGCTACCCGTCCGTACTTTTCCTCGTTCTGCGTATGCTAGGGCTGCCACCAGCGAACGCGGTAAACATAGATTGTCGGTATTCCGGATCGAGAGAATAGATTGCTTTGCAACACCCTCGTGTGTGAGACCTTTCCGACCGCGCCCTTCGACCCCCTTGACAGCGCACACTTTTATCGTGCACGCGTCATCGATGTTTAAAGATGATGCACTCTGCGCCACGCTACTTATCAATTGCCAGATATCTTCAAATATATAATCCCTGCCCGGCCGAAAAGATAACCACACAGACCCGTGGGGCAGACTATTCGCTGTAAACGAAATACCGACATAATCGCCTCCCTCGCAGGAGCTCGTGATGTGCGTTAAGAGATCGCGAAATGCTCCGTTCAGCTAATCTACCACACTAACTCCGGAGGCAGGTTTGCGAATTCGTAATGATATTTCATGCCCCTTATTTTAAACCGTTTAAAATAGCGTGTATAATCGCTGATGATTTCAAAATGTTTTCCCGGCGGGCTTCAAGCGGTCCACTCCTTGGTACACGTCGTTGTCTGCCGGCTCCCCTCTGCACCTCTGGAAAAAGAGTCTCGTATTAGATTCTAGAACAGTTTCATACGGAAATTATTAAATTTTTATCTATATTTGTACCTCTCACGAGCCATAGTACTGCTTAAACATACCGATATCACCAGTCAAACAAAGATGCCGACGAATACCCTGTTACAGAAGGACCCTCTTACTTACTTGCTTGCTTACTAACTTTTTCATACGTAAGAAAAATTGTTTACCTGAGTCGTCATCAGTTACGAGCATTTGAAACCAGTGATCCGCTCTTTGGAATCGCTCATTTATCTCGTCTTCCTGCTCATTATCTACAGCGAGAGGGCTATCATCAGCTCGTGGAAAAGCTATTTCCTCGTTTCTCTCGTTTTCGATAGGATATTCCAACTGATTTTCACGATGATCAAAAACATCAGCGTCGCAATCCTCTAACGTTGATGAGATATCATCAGCGACGAATGTTGAGATTGCACGCCGCCCTGAGTTGCACAGACCCGATGGGCCCGGTACGGCGTCATCTTGTGCAACCTCCCGACCTAGGAGCTCTGAATAAATTTATTATTTAAAACCGAAACCTCACCAAAATTGTTCGGCACCTTAATTTTAACTTACGTTCGAAACTTGACGTGTTAGTCCTTATTTCTGAAGGATGGTCGATACTTGAAACAGTGCTCATCGGCTGCCCGCCATTTTCCTCATTACATGATGGGTGTTGGTTCATTAAGCTCCTCCGCCGGCATGACGCTTCTGCTAATTCGGTAGCACAAGCCCCCTCTATAAGAGCCGCTTCTTCATCCGACGATGCATCCAAGAACTGTCGATATACTATGAGCATGCAAACATTAAAATAAAAGTAGTGCAATCAGCTCATTTTCCGATAATTTTCAGCTCATTCACATTATTTTTCCGATAATAATGTAAAGAGAGAAAAAAGAGAGAGAGAGTTCTGTATATTGATTTAACGAGAGATACAGAGAAAGAGGCGTCTGATGAATAATATTTTTTCAATATACCCTATTGAAATTTTGTAAAATATGTTTTCTAATGAAAAAAGAGATAGAGCGCGCCACACCATACGAAGCACGGCACAAAGAGTAGAGCTCGCTAAATGAGACTTGCCCGTTTCAACATACTATAGAGCCGCGAAAATATTTTGTACCTCTATAACGAAAGAGAAAGAGAGAGCATTAACAGCATCTTAATAAAAAAGCGAGAGAGAGAGACAGAGAGCGCGGGCTCACGCGAAGCATAGCACAAAGAGTAGAGCTCGATAAATAAGGCTTGCGCGTGCTAATATAATATATAGATACAGGGGGGCCACACGAAGCATGGCGCAAAGAGTAGAGCTCGATAAATAAGGCTTGGCCGTGCTAACATAATATAGAGACAAGGGCCACACGAAGCATGGTACAAAGAGCAGAGCTCGATAAATAAGATTTACCCATGCTAGCGTGCTGATAGGGCCGTGAAAATATTTTTCAATACAATTTAAGTATTAAACTCTATGCCGATTCAATGAGAGAGAGAGAGAGAGACGGTAGAGATTGATGAATAAAAATGCTTTTAAATATACCATATTGAAACTCGTAAAATACCGCGAAAATATTTTTTCAATACAATTCAAGTATAAAAATTCATACACGATTATTTTTTATGATAGTACTTACTTCTGATTTCATCGACAATGCCCCGGACACACGGCATTTTTTCCAGTCCTCGACGCTGCAACTCTTCAAACACACACACCGACACTTGTTGACCATTCAGCAGACCTGTGTTATAAGCTGTCACTATGGCTCGCAAGGGCGCCCACCATATAATATATTTTAGGCGGCTAATGAGTCTATTTCCTGATAACCGATTTAACTCATTGCACCATCGATCATTACACCGACGACGAAGCTGGGAGCTATGTGATATAGCTAAACGCAAAAGATTTAAAATACCTTCACGAAGGGCTCGATCTGTCATGATTGATTGCGATGCGTGATAACGCCCCTCTGAATTGAGACTGAATAATATTGTACCTTGTTCTATCCATATAAATATCTAATACGATGCTTCTGAGCGAGTTTACTCGTTTCACTCAAACTGCAACGATATCAAAAAGCGAGATCTCATCGCGGAGCAAAAATATGCATGATGATGTATCAAGATATCAATATCTCAGCGCATATGCATATAATCATTCCAAACGCTCTTATTGTTTGCATGTAACATCATATTGCGAGACTCTGAAATTTTCTAAACAGCGCCTTCTTCAAAAGCGCAACGAGTTGGAGAGCACATAGCCTTGATGCGCGTTTTAAATATTTAATATGCATTTTTTTAAATATACTTTGAATAATTTTTTCGAAAAATAATTTTCGTTCAATAAAGAAAATATTTTTAAGTTGAGAGAAAATTTTCGATTTATAAAAATATGCTTTAAAAAAACGAAAAATATTTATCCAAAATTAAATACATAAACGTGATGTGTAATCAGCGATAAATATTGGCGCGACAATTTTCATAAGTCTTAAGGGGCCTTGAGGATAAAATATATATTAAATTATAGTACTAAAGAACATTAAATGAAAGGAGAAGAGATTCGTAGCATTGAGCGAAGACGGCATGTAACCGGCTGATACTCTGCTGATGATGCATTTCGCCCACCTCGAGAAATCGAGAGAT
Source organism: Dyspetes luteomarginatus (assembly GCA_963669185.1). Taxonomy (NCBI): domain Eukaryota; kingdom Metazoa; phylum Arthropoda; class Insecta; order Hymenoptera; family Ichneumonidae; genus Dyspetes; species Dyspetes luteomarginatus. The sequence continues at coordinate 10,384,250 of OY769906.1, forward strand.
CACGTAGTGTTATACACGAATACTCGGTATACATAAAAATAAAAATATAGAGATACAGAGAGAAAGAGCGAGAGCTAGCTAGCGAATACCCGCACAAAGAGGAGAGCTCGATAGCTATTACTCGTACTCTCTGCCGCAGCTCTCTTGCTGCCAGGGATCGAGCCCACATCTCGGCACTTTTTTTTTTTTTTTTTAATAATTTTCGCTCGATAATGAAAATATTTTCAAAGCAAGAGAGATTTTTTTTTGATTTATAAATTTAAATTTTCATAGAAAAAACATAAAAATATACAGATACAGAAAGAGAGAGACAGAGAGATGATTTTGATACTCTGTTTTCGTCAAAACAAAGTAAACCTTGGCGCTCGCAGATTAGCTGATGCTCTCTACTTCGAAGAATATGTCTTATGAAGCTGGCCTCTAAATTTTATAAAATATTGCTTTGATGTATGTGTTGCTCTTTGGAAGAAAGACCCATATGTGTGTGTGCATTGAAGCACAAGGACTTGCGCCTTATAAAACTGCGGGATAAAACATGCTATAGACGAAACAGATAGCCATGGTCTGCGAGCTGCTTATGCCTATATTAATTGCAAAGGGGTCGTTTACACGGAGCACGTACAGCTGACCATGCAATTTTTGAAGAGCACACATTTAATATAGTCGCAGCATCCTCGCTGCTGTGTGCATATAGTACGTGGTCTTCAGTCACTATTCAGCACGCGAGCACGACAGTTCAGAAAAATAAAAGATAGTAAAATGTATCCGAAATACAGCGCGGACAAGCCGTCGGGGTATTTTTGGTGCCGAGTGTTGGAGGTGGTGTGTGCCCAATTTATTATAATTCGCACCGAGGCTACAGAGTGCGCGCATCAGGAGTTATCGATAATGCTCCATGACTTTTATGTGAGCCACCGTAAAGGGATGCGAATGGTGTTCGAGGACATGCTGGAGGGGGCATCGTGTGTTGTGCGGTGCGGCGTGAGGGCCTATCGGGAGGTGTTTAGAAAAGTCTACTACTTTTCTAATATTCCGCGAGATGCCCTCAGCTCTCGGGAGACCTTTTCACGACACTCTTCGGGTTCGAGACTTCTAACTTCCGCCCCCCCTTCGGCCCCTGTTTCTAGCCGGCACGGCCACGCAAATTAGTTACCTTCCGACTTCGGCAATTTACGCTTCGTCTTTTTCATAGTTCAAAGTTCAAGTCTTCTGTAATCTTCTCTTTATCTCGAGTGAATCTATTTAGCTTCTTGGCGATTTACGCCCGCCAAGTCGTGCGATATATTTACTGGTCTCTTCTTGCATATTAAGCCATCTTCTGTACGCGATAATCGGACTCTTCAAACGGCAAGTGCGCGTCGCCACGCGGTCGCGTTACGTCGCCATTGTGATATTCACGGGCCAGCACAGAACAGTGAACCCGAATATTGTAATATTAAACTGTGATATCGAATTCTGGTTAACTTCGTGCCTCTTCGTTTTATTTCTCGCTCTTCATCCCAACCGTTTTATTCATCCTCGTTCCCAAACTTCGTCAACGGCAATTTTTCAAACAGGGGGAAATCGTTTATGTCGATGATAGTGGCTGCGCGGAGGTGTTCCTCGTTGATGAGGGGCGCAGCGATTATTTTGAGACGTCATCGATATATGAGGCGGAAGCCTTATTTATTATTATTTATTATTATTATGTGTTTCGAATGTAGCATGATAGGATTGGAACGTGTGAACGACGATAGTGGCGCCACTGCCCTTTTAAAGGATATTTGCCTGAGCGAACCCCTCTTCAGGTGCCACGTGGTGTCCCGCAGTCGCGGTGTTCCTTGCGTACGGCTGTGGGACACCGATCATCGGGATGTGGGGGGGATGCTCGTGGATGCCCTCGGGGAAGACATTTTCTACCCCTACGATCACGGGCTCCCCGATGAAGGGTTCGCTGAGGAGGAGGAAGAGGGTGGTGACGCGTAGTGCGTGCGTGCGTGTGTGTGTGTGTGTGTGTGTGTGTGTGTGTGTGTGTGTGTGTGTGCCCGCTCAAGGCATCGTCAGTAGGACCTCCAGCAGCCGGTCACGTGAGTTTAAAAACCTTACTATATTATTATTATATTTTGTATTATTATTATTGTTATTATTTGAATAATAATAATAATAATAACCAGTCCGCTCTGGCTGGCCCGCAGAACTCTTCCTCCACCACCTCGACCCATCACGACCCCACCACGCTCGGAAAAGAGGCTCCGGCGTGGGGGAGAGTGGAGGGGATAGGAGTGGGGGTCGCCAGAGTGGGCCACATACTCAGGTACGTGTTATTACAACTAACATTCGGGGAAAAAGAGAATGTATGATGCGGAGAAAGAAGGGACAGAATGTGGAGACTCAATATCAATTCTGGGGGTATACCTTGCTATACCTTTGCACCAAGTCAATTCGCATCCGATTATAATAAAACTAGTTTCATTCGGAAGATAAGGATACCTCGAAAGTACTTTCTTAGTTTTTACCAAGTTTCGCTGAAATCGTCCAAAAATACTTTGTCTCACTTTAATTGCCCATGACTGTATATAGTCATAGACAGAGACAGAGAAACAGAGATTAGGGTTGTTCTTATCGAGATAATGGCTGATTTTTTTTTGCCGCTCCCCCACGAGTGGGGGTATCAATCCCAAAACAACGTAAGCGAGCGAGTGTATCAAACTCAAAACAACGTGAACAAGCGAGTGCACGCAATCCAAAATAACGAGAACGAGCCAACGCATTATACCCAAAATGACGAGATCGAGGTGGCTCGCCGTAATTCCGACAATATCGTTCCGAGAGAAATGTTCTAATAACAGTTTGGTTTCCTTTTTCGATTATCTAAGCGGGCACATTTTCGAAAAAAAAAATCGATCTTTTTTTTTCATTCAGCATCTTCGTTTTGTCAATCTTCCGTATGCGATAACATTCAAACCATTGCTCAGAAACGAAAACATCTAGGGGACTTTCTGAACCCTTTTTTGATTATCTGAATATAGATGTTTTAAAAACAAATATCCGACCTATCCGTTATATAATATCCGTTATTTTGGGTTGAATGCACTCGCTTGTTCACGTTGTTTTGGGTTTGCATGTGAAACAGTCCACGTTTGGATCATCCAAAATGGAAACAAAACTGTTATCAGAACATATATCTCAGAACGATAATGTTGGAGTTACTGCGCGTTAAACTGTTGATTTATTACAAAAGTATCTGTAAATAAGATTGGATTTTTGTTTTAAAAAAATCTCCATTCAGAGAATCAAAGAAGGGTTCAAAAAGTTCCCTAGATGTTTTTATTTCTGAGTGATAGTTTGAATGTTATCGCATACGGAAGATTGACAAAACGAAGATGTAGAATGAAAAAAAAAAGATCCAAATTTTGTTTTTTAATATCCCTGTTTTTATTATCCAAGAAGGAAACAAAAGTATTGCTTGACTCGTTTCACTTTCATCTCATAACAGATTGCAATCCAGAAATTCTTTGTTTTCACTTTTTGCGAAGATTTGAGAAATTATAAGCAAAGTTTAATGTACCGACATATTCACGATCATAATTTCTTCCCAGGCATCATCATAATCGACCTAGAGAACCTAAAAATCATGCATAATCGCTCGATGGAGCGACAAGTTTTTTTGAAAACCAATCGTCACCGAGATTGCATGGTCTCGCTACCGATGCTCATGCATAATCGCTCGATATTTTCTTTGATTTATTTCAATGATATAATCGAGCAGTAATTCTATGACCTCGCTCAATTATGTAGAGCGACAAGTTTTTTTTCAAAATCGATCGTCACCGAGATTGCATGTTCTCGGTGCCGATGCTCATGCATAATCCCTCGATGAATTCGTTGACTTATTTCACGATCATAATTTCTTCCCAGGCATCATCATAATCGACCTAGAGAACCTAAAAATCATGCATAATCGCTCTATAGAGCGACAAGTTTTTTTGAAAACCAATCGTCACCGAGATTGCATGGTCTCGCTACCGATGCTCATGCATAATCGCTCGATATTTTCTTTGATTTATTTCAATGATATAATCGAGCAGTAATTCTATGACCTCGCTCGATTATGTAGAGCGACAAGTTTTTTTTCAAAATCGATCGTCACCGAGATTGCATGTTCTCGGTGCCGATGCTCATGCATAATCCCTCGATGAATTCGTTGACTTATTTCAACGATATAATCGAGCAGTAATTGCATGAGCTCGCTACATTGTATAGAGCGACCATTTTTTTCTGAAAATCAATCGTCACCGAGATTGCATGGTCTCGGTGCCAATGCTTATGCATAATCGCTCGATGTTTTCGTTGATTTATTTCAACGATATAATCGAGCAGTAATTGCATGAGGTCGCGAAATATTATACAGCGACAATTTTATTTCAAATAAATCGTCACCGAGATTGCATGTTCTCGGTGTCGATGCTCATGCATAATCCCTGGATGAATTCGTTGATTTATTTCAACGATATAATCGAGCAGTAATTGCATGAGCTCGCTACATTGTATGGAGCGACAAGTTTTTTTGAAAATGAATCGTCACCGAGATTGCATGTTCTCGGTGTCGATGCTCATGCATAATCGCTCGATGAATTCGTTGTTTTATTTCAACGATATAATCGAGCGCACGAGCTCACTGAACGTACGGTGGAAAAGTGACTCGAGAGAGTCAATCGTCACCGAGATTCCATGTTCTCGGTGTCGATGCTCGTACACCATCACCCGATGAGGTCATTGATTTATTTCAATGACGTCACGGAGCTGAATTTGTGCGAGCTCACTGAATTACATGCAGCACAAAACTGAAATAACTCGAGAGTCATTCCACATATAATGAAATAACTCGAAAGAGTCATTCGCCATGTAATGAAATAACTCGAGAGAGTCATTCGTCACCAAAATTGCATATTCTCGGTGACGAAAGTCGAACTCGACTGACGATGCTCGTGCAGCATCATACGATGAGATATTTAATTTATTTGAATGAATTTGACTCGACAATCTTATATATCCGATCAAAATCTCATCGAGCTGCATTCATGCGCGCTCGTCAAAGCATGCGTAAAATAAATTGACTCGAACGAGTCATTTTCGTCACCGAGATTACACATTCTCGGTGATCGTTGACAACCGCACTTGTTTGACGGGACGAAGCGACCGAGCTGCTTTCGCACGCCTCGCACGGCATGAGCTTGTCTGTCGAATAGCCGATGGCGTATAGTGCCCTCTAACGGTGGCGCGCGCCGCACAGATGGTAATTCGTTGCGCGCGCCCCGTTCACTACTATGCCGACCCCATCGGAGTTCGCCAAAACCTTTCACATCCTCTTAATATGCAACAATATATATGGAATTCATGCATTGAATATCGGAGTGTATGGTAAACCGAATTTCCGTACAATTTTTAATAGTGAGCGTATAATTGCATGTTGAATTATATACATGTGTATATAAAGAATAATGTAACTGGAAGAAAAATCGTCGTTCGAGGGATTCGGTAGCACCTCGGAACAAGTATATTTCATTGCTCGAGACTCACAGACTATCGTTTCCCAACACACCGACCTCCCCACACGACTTTTATTTGTCTACTTTCAACAGCACAGTCCTCATACAATTCTATTGTAATCTGTCAACAGAGACAAGGAAGGATCATATTAATAGAATGATCGTTAAGTTACAATGTTTTCAAAGATTTGATGCAAACGTTTTCTACAATCCCAAGAAAACATTTCCAAGTATCCGATATCTATTTTGGTCATTTCGATATATATATGTTGTAGAAGTAAACAATCTAACAATAAGAAATACGTATTTGCTACCTCATAGAGGAAGGTTTGTTTTCGTGAAATTTTGTTGACTCCCGATTGCCCGCAGGCTAAAAAGACGAGAGAGAGTATGCATTTCACTGCAGCCCTGTGACGTCACATGTTTTTGTTTTGTCCGACGATTGCTGAAACGACTGAATATGTCTTGACCTTGTTGGGCATAGTGATTCGTTCGGTGACGGACAATATGTATGGTAATGTATCAGGTAACCAATAAAGTTCATGCGGTTGTGTTAGAAACATAGTTATCTGAATTAATCTATACGTGATATGCAGTGATGGGTGGTACATCGCAACATGGTAATAAGGAACGCATTTTAAGTCAAATATTTTGATGAATAAAAACTGTCAGAAGAAAATTTGTTGACCTTCTACTTCAATAATTAAAATCTCACGAACTTTTTGGTTACCTGATATTACCAAAATTGGGTGTGTATGCTCACGTCGATATGATACTTTTAAGCAAAAAGTGTTTGTATGCCCGCGTGCACATATCGAAAGAATGACGCAATTATCGTAATGTCACGATTACACTTTTCAGTCTTCACATCCTTCAGGCTGCGCCACCTTCATGTAGGGTCACTGCTACATGAGAGCGCAAATTCGCAAAAATTCCGCTCGTCAAAATTAGATACACTACATTCATGGATGAGTACGAGAAAATGAACCATATGAGTCTCGTCAAAGACGATGTTCGCAATGGCAACAAGAATTATTTACCGCATCACACATTGAACGGCCTATTCAGGTGGGGCCAGTCATTCAATGTGAACTGATAGACATTGTCGCACGATTTCGACAACACACGTACGTACTTACGGCAGACATCACGAAGATGTATCGCCAAGTATCAGTACATCCGGATGATAGAGATTTCCAAAGAATTTTGTGGAGAACCGACGTTAACGTGCCTCCCAGAACCTATCAATTGAATACGTTGACATATGGAATAGAACCCGCGCCATATTTGGCAACAAGATGTCTTGTTCAATTAGCAAAAGAAAATGCTCTGAAATTTCCTGAAGCCAGTGAGATCATTCAACGAGATTTCTATGTGGATAATCTCATCACTGGAGGATCCTCGATCGAAGAACTCCGAGAAAGAAAACTCGAAATCATGAATATTTTACAATCAGCTGAGTTCCCACTACAAAAATGGAAATCAAACTCGCAACCAATTGCGAGTTTGATTCCATTTTTGTGTACTGCGACATTGGTGAGTTTCTAGTATTGGTACTAGAAACAGAAATGGACGATGACACATCAACGTCCTGCGACATTAGCGAGTACACAAAAATATTCGGCCTACGATGGCAAGTGAACGATGATCAACTTTACTACAAGGTCGCCGTCAAAACAAATGAGCGCTGAATAACCAAACGTGTTATTTTATCGTTCGTAGCACAATTGTTTGATCCTCTCGGTCTCATCGGACCTGCTACGATAAAGGCAAAGATTCTTCTCCAACAGTTATGGCAACTGCAGTTGGCGTGGAATGAATCAATTCCAATGGACATGCACACAACGTGGACAACGTAAAAGGCGAAACTGTTGGAATTGAATCAAATGATAATAGCTTGGCATGTATTATGCAAAATGCCAAGACGGGTCGAGCTCCATGGATTTTGCGATGCTTCTGCCCTCGCTTATGGGGCCTGTCTATACCTACAAATCAACAGATGAGTCAGGAAATTCAACTGTACATCTCTTATGGGCGAAATCACGCGTGGCACCGCTGAAATCAATTACTGTGCCACGACTCGAATTATGCAGCGCACTTCTACTCTCTCGATTATACAAGAAAATGGAAGCAGCACTCACAGTCGGAATCCATCGTATGATCTTCTGGTGCGACTCAAACCTCTCATGGATCAACCGTGCGAATGCCTTGAAAGTCAAGGCTTTCAAACCCGCCGGTGTACGTGCCATAAGCGCTCTAAGGCCTCAGATAGTTCAAATATTGGCGCTAAAAGCGCGTATAGAAGCGACAGCGGCCGCAAGAGGCGCTGAGTCAAAAAAGCCATTATGGCGACGTCTGCCTATGAACTGTACACGTGTCATTATTGTTCTCTAGAATGAAGTAATATACTAAATGATTAAAAACGGCTCAAAGTGGGTTTGGTTCTGTATTCCCCGACGAAACACCGACCCTGCAACGGGGGGTCGGGGGTAAAGGAAACTTAACAACGCCGAATTAAAAATAAGATCACAAAAAAAAAATATTTATTTTTGATTAATAACAACGGAATGTTTGATCCTTACTCAAAATAATTACAAAAATAAAAACTCGTTCGCAAGAATACAAAAAAAATATCTCAATAGTCACTTTCGTGGTTCGCTCCTGGCGTCGGCGGATCGCAAATTCTACACTCTTAGTACTCAAAGATAATAATAATATTCTTGGGCACCAGCCATTTTTCTGGTATAGCTACCATTAACCCAAAAACAAACTTTATTGGATAACGCAGAATTGTCTAACAAAAAAAAGACATCTTGCTGAATGAAGTAAAATCGTTTAACAAAACAAAAGAACAGGGTCTTATTAACCACTCGAAATTTCACACGAGCTAGTACACGTCGCTCTTACTTACTCGCACGGGAAGGATAGGGAAGTCTCAGAGTGGGGCAAGTCCGTTAGGTTTGGCTTCTTAATTATTACGCAACGGTCGTTTGGATTGAGACTAATTTTTTTCGAATATCTTACGCAATATCGAACGAAATTATTGGGGAACGCGATTATTATTTGAGGCTGATTCTAATTTGTATCACCACCACACTGCACAAACTCGTGAGGCTACTTACTCTTGCTGTGGATTTTTTCGTTGCCAGCAGTAGGGAGCGACTATGGGGGAACAGGATTTTGATGGGTATGGGGCACGACCTGCGGCGGCCCTTTCTCGGCGCTCGGGGTCGTGACGTAAGAGGTCCGCTCGGGGAGCGACTTCCGGGACGCTCAGCTCGGGTATCAACGGCGGCCAGGGCCCCCACGCACCACCCCTCGCGAGATTCATCGTTCTTTCAGATTTGAAATCCAAACACTTTTTAAAGAAAAAAGAAAATTTGAAATCCGAAAATTTAAAAGGAAATTTGAGATCCAAAAATTTCAAAGAAAAAAATTTAAATCAAAAAATTTCAAAGAAAAAATCCGAAACTATAGAAAAATTTCAATCTAAAAAATTGCAAAAAAAAAGCGAAGTACTTAATGTAAGAGGTAAAAGGTAAAATGAAAGCACAATAAACGATTTTATGTTAAAAAACAAATGTGTGGTTCATTCTTAAATCTAATACATGATATTATTATTAAAAGAAAAACCTTTAAAAGTATTGATATTTTATTTAATAAAAATAAGTAAATAAAATACTCCGAAAAGAGGTCAATTATCAAATCGTCGTGGTTCTGCCCAGACGGGGGGAATAAGTCTTCGAGGGAGTTGTGCGTTGACGTATTACAGATCGCTGGTCTATCGTGGGCAAAAGAAGGAAAAGAATAGTATTTATCACTGCCAAGACGCGCCATCCCGTACGTCGATGAATGTGGGTCGAGATGGTGTGTCGATGGAACGGGCGGCAAACTATGGAGCAAAGCATCCATTGTTGTTTCGTTCATTTCGACCAAAGTCTTCGTGAAGTCATGTGCTTCATTTATAGATGAATTCGACGAAATGACTGAAGCCTCGTTAGTCGTCTGCCCGATTTCATTAATTTCGAAAAACCCCGAAGAGCGCGAATACCCAGTGCGTGGATCTGAAAATAAAGAAAATACATAAAAATTCCTATAAAAGGTTGATCAGTACTATACGGTGCGCTATGGCGATCCCCACTCCTACCCCTACTCTTCAGGCCTGGTCGGTCCGTTTCGAGTGGAAAGTAGGAGTGGGGATAGGTGGTAAGGTGTCGTCACTGCGCACCGTGAGTTATTATTATTATCAATATAATATGAATTATTCGTATAATAATAATGATTACTTTTTTATTTTTATTTGACAAAATACATTTTTACATTGAATACAGGTTAGAGTGTACAATATTTATATGCTAATTAGCCCACAGGATTTATATTGCGGAAGGCAAAAAATGGCTTAGATAGCACTGGATTTTTTTTACATTCTGAAGAGCACAATGATATACTATACGACCATGCCAAGGGCAAACTACGGTCAGAAGCGATGGATGGGCGGTTGATGGAAAATGTTGATTATTGTCTTGGTTTATGAACCGTCGCTTGGTGGCCTCTTCCGAGAATTTGACAGCTTGGTGGCCTCTCGAGTATGGGAGAGTGTATCCGACCCTATTGGCTGTTTTGAATAATTCTTTACTCAGATCATCGATGCTGGTGTTGCCCTCGGTCCAATGGATACCATGATTGTTCTCCGTTTTCTACTCATTTTCCATGCGTACGCCATGTGGTAATTGGCTGATATGGTAAGGTGGGGCGACCAGCCACCCTGCTAGGCATCGTGGTTTTTGTATAGCACCAACAACTACTTCTTTTGGCAGAAACTTGCCATTTTCATCTTTGAAGTGTTTCATATCGAAAACGAGATCACACCCGCCCATATTGTAGCAGCCACGAACACGGGTCACATTCAACTGCTGTGATATGACACTGGGCCGGGTTTGAATTCCAGATTATTGAATCGACCACCCAGGTATTGCATGAACAGGATCTCAGCGTGTGCGGTAGCTACCATTTGCTGGAACGGGGCGTCATCTTGTTCGAAGGCTTTGACGAATCTCACTGGTGAGAAAGACGTGAATTCGTTCTCCTCATCAATGGTAATTCTATTCCCCCATGTTGTTTGCGCTGTTCTCATGTTGGTAATTTTGTAGTACTTGCCGACCTCCAGTTCGGTCAGTTTTTTGACGGGTAGGAATTCCGTCAATATGCTCGCTCTATTGATGCGTGAAAAATCCATCGCGGAGTTCGAGCGTTCTTAGCTGATGTGATAAAAAATCAAGTCCGATCGTGCGCGTATTAACACTTTAATGTCGTCGATCACTTGCAAGAGTCTTTCTATTCGCTTTTTTAACGCACAGCGCTTTCTTTGTATAGACAAAGACCGAATTGTAGATTTGGATGAGTTCGTTTGACGACGAATGACGACTAGTCAGTCGTCATTCGCACACGTGCAATACTGCTGACAGAATATCCATGTTGAATCAGCCTCGAGATGCCATCCTGTGATGCTGAGTCAGCTGCTGCGAAAAAGGTATCATCTAGAGGGGAGGCTGTCAGAAAATAAGCCGCACATCGTTGAGCTAGCTGGCTACTCAGCGATGGCTGATTCAAAATGGATATTCTGTCAGCAGTATTGCACGTGTGCGAAACCTAAGACTTACAGTCAGCAGTATTGCACGTGTGTGAAACCTAAGACTTACAGACAGCAGTATTGCACGTCTGCGAAATCTGAGATCTAGAACGTATTATCACTCACTTTGATCCTGGTAGCGTTGTTCAGAGCGTATTTGCATGTGCGTTTTTTGTATAGCATACCGTGATACATACAGCGTGTGCGACTTTGTGATACGTGGCGGAATGAAGGAGCCTCATCATCATCTTCCAGATTTATAATGTAACACCCCGTGAGCTGAGTTAGGTATGATGATTTCTCAGTGCCTCTGGTGAACATCCGTACAGCTTGGGTCGCAATTCTCTTCAGATTTGTGTCCAGCAAACGTAATGATATATCACCTTCAGGCCATTCTATGCCACTCTGGCGACCCCCACTCCTATCCCCTCCATTTTCCCCCACGCGGGAGCCTCTTTTCCGAGCGTGGTGGGACCGTGATGGGGAGAAGTGGTGAAAGGAGCGTCTTGCGGGCTAGCCAGAGCGGTCCGATTATTATTATTATGCAAATAATAATAATTCATACTTTTTTCTTTTTATTTAATATTTTTTATATACATTTTTTTCACTTAAATATACGTGATGCTTTATACAATGAGATTTATTCCTTACAGGCTATAACAGTTTTAACGATGTGATCCAAATGGTGTATCAATAGATTGTCAATTATCGTTGCTTTTCTACAAGCAGGTAATTCACTATATAAGTTTTTTGACGTTGCTAATTTTTGATAGCTCTCACTCGTATTTTCGCACGCTATGTGCGAATATTACGTCCTATGCAACTCGTTGTAAAAACGGATATTTCTGATGCCATTGTGTGTACAAGAGAGTCTCTGCAAGCTGTCACCTCGTTGCAAACACGATGAAGCCATGAAATATTTCTGTTTATACTGGTTTGTAAATATGTCAGTAATATGAATTGTTCTTTTGCGAGATAGAAAATCGGTAACGAACGATGTGTAGGGGCCGCGCATTGTTCATTTACGCGCTGAATAATTACAAAAATGTGTTTCGTGCGTTTATAACGTTGTAAAATGTAATTATGACCGAATCGTATATTCGCCATACACGCTTCTTCTTCTTCTTCTTCCTCCTCTATGTCGCCAAAGAACTCCGCGATGGTGTTGAAATGATTTTGAAAATCGTGCCAAGAAGCGTCGTCCAGAGTTAAGCAGCCATGGATATCACATATGAACCTAATCACAGGCCGTAACGTACCACTCCGACAAATATCCATGCCCACCCACACAGATTTTGTCCACAAATTATTTAGCTTATACGCGAACGACTCCAATAGCAAACGTATATTCTCGGCACGTTTCGCAGACATCGCAGGGCTTAATATTTTGTAGACGGCTTGAATTTCAAATTATTGAATTTTGTACCGTGATATTGCACCGCTAGATTATTTTCACGGGCTGCGACTATCAGCTGTTGAAATAGATGATCGTCTTCTTCGAACAGCTTGACGAATCTGGCTGGCAGGAAACACGCAAATACGTTTTCCACGTCGATGACAATACGTGAACCCCATTTAGTTTGAACAGTTCTTATATTACTGATATTGTAGTCTTTTTCGAGCTCTAGTTCTGATAACTTTTTCACCGGTAGAAAGGCCGCCGTCTGACCCACTTTGTTGATTCGTGCGAAATCCATCGTATATATTGAGTTTGTCAAATTTTCGTGTTAAAGAGAGAAATTGCGATCTCGCTTGTATTACTGTTTTTATATACGTGATGTCTTGTAAAAGCGCTTCTATCCGCCATTTTAATTCGCGTCGTTTTCTCTGCATACACCTCAAACGAAAGCAAATGAGAGAGTCTTTGGAGTTTTACTTCGATATCTGACCGCTGGTTCGATCGCGAATGATGGCCGTTCTCCAAGTTCTAGATTATACTCTGCAGTAGCCGCTCCACTAGACCTCCACTACAAGGATTACTCATTTTTATTAGACATAGCAAAGACAAAAAGAAATCTGATCGTCTGCATATGGTACCCTATAAAGATTACTCATTTTTGTTCGACATAACAAAGACAAAAAGAAATCTGATCGTCTATATATGATACCCTATGAAATCAGCATTTTTTTTTTGCAAACCTTCGAAAGATCGTTGGTTTGACGCATGCGATGTTCGAAAATATGATAGTCGTTGGAAGCGACTTTTGGACCTAAAACAATGCTGACTCTAAGGCACGTGGTCGCAGTTCAAGGGGGGAAACACATGGAAACGGTAAAAAATGACGAGGAATTTCGGGATTTTTTTCTGAAGTCAGTATTACACCAATCGTTTTCAACTTTGGAGGCTATTTTATTTGATGTTCGAAGACTTGAAAAAAAAAATTTTCAATGGAAAATAATTATTCATTAGCTGACTGCAACCAATTGTTGTTAAACGAATTTTTCTTGCGACGTCAAATTGCGGCAGCTGTAGTTTTTTCATTTTTCATCTGAAACAAAAATTTCAAAAACCATTAAATTCTGTATGAAAGTACGCTGTCGATAAACCTAAAAAAGTTAAAAATGTTGAATATCGTAAAAATGGCGGCACTCAGAAAAAAAAGATCGGATTTTCACCGAACATTTTTATGCAAAATGCATTTAAATTTTTTTTTTCTTTCGAGATATTGGACGTTTATCGACAAGGGTTTGCAATTACGTGTCTAAAAAAATTTGGTTGAAGTGAATCGGATGAATAGTTTTTTTTTTATCGCTACCGCAGACTGCGAAAATGTAGTTTCGAGATAATCGCGTAAAGTTTCGGGCAACGGAAAATCAAAGTCGGGTACCTTATAGGTGTTTCAAGGCTATTCCGCTATTCCGGGACCATAAAGTGGACCTTCCTCGTATTCGAAGAGCTGGTTTTCTGCCAATGTCTCCTGTCTTCGAGCTTGGCGAGCTTCTTTAGTGCTTTCGAGGCTGCGGCGATTCTGCCTCTTCAAGCGCTGCTCGTCGTATTCCTCCGCGAAGTGGACACAACTATTTCCAATAGTTATTTCTAGATTCTGCATGATTAGGAGAATCCCAGAATAACCTTCATTGAATATGATCGCAGCGAAAAACGCAGCAATCTCAACAATTAGCAACCCACAATGTAAATGCTTGGGAGCTAAGCGCCAAACGGTGGCATTGAAGCTCTCATTCGCATTCTGCGTATGTCCACCCAAACATCTTTGCAGCAACTCTGGTTTCGACAGGTCCTTGTAAATCGGAAGCAGATGCTTCTGGACATCAGGATGCAGTGGCGGAGGATGATTGAAATCACCACCTGTAGCCTGAGCAACCTGCCATTTACACCAACTGTCTGCTCCTGTAGGACAATTTTCGTGCCTCGGTTGTTCGTTACTCGAGCATAAATGGTCATAAGTTGCCATAATCGCGTTTGCCATATCTTCGACGGAATCAGCGTTTCTTCGGATAGCCAAACCGTAATAAATTATCAATTTTTTTATCAGCGTATCAGTCAGTTTTCCCTTACCGCCTAGTGTCTTTTCTTTCTTCACATTGCGGAGTCGAGTACCCATTCTTTTTTGGAGGTGCCCAACGCACTCGCTCTTGACAACTTCTAATTCGTCACCATACGGACTTTCATCCGAAATTGCCTTGTACGTTTTTGAGTCCCCGTCTCCTATATAATTTCCGTACTTTACTCCGAATTTTTCTTCGGATGCCACAAACACTTCTACTATACCGTCCACCTCCATCTTACCCGCTGAACCTTCGTGATTTGAAGTGCACGTATCGTCATGTTCTGCGTACCAGTCAAGATATTCCTGAGAATCTTTTTTATCTTTCCATTCTTGACAACCTCTGCAGTACGAACTTTTAACCACCAACCTTGCCAGAATAATAACCAATAAGAGTTGTTACGCCATACAGTGAAGAAAAGCCGCGTTTCTTCCACGAACCATCACCCGATACTTTTAGATTCGATGGAGGCCTTCCGCGTTTCACATTTTCTTCTTTTTCTTCTTCTACAGCTTTTTTGCAGAAAATGATAAACATTATTTTTGCTGAACTGTGAATATGTTGCAGACTGTTCTCGTATGCGGGTTGACTCAGACCACGACCGAGATCCATCAAACCAGCAAATATGTTTATCCCTTGTCGACCGATGCCCAAAAGTCGCATGACAAATGCAATCCTTCGATTTATTTCAAAACCACTGTTCCAAGAAGGTCCAGAGGATATGTCACTGCGACCACACCGGCACAAAACCACGAGCTTGAAACCGAATCCACGACCCGAGGTTTCTTCAAACTTAACACTCTTTTTACATTTCGCACAAATGAGCATTTCCGATAGAGCGCCAAAAATCGTTAAAAACTCGATGATTCGGTAACAGTGCGCATTATTTTTTTTAATGTCCGTATAGGACGCACTGGTAAGTTTTTTCGCACTCGAACTCTCTCCCAACGACTCACCTTTTTTATCGGAGAATTGATTCCCTTGGAGTTTTCGTTTCGGTCGTCTCGCGGAACGTTGAGATTCACTTCTTGGTGTTTTCGGATACATTTTTGCAGCTGAAGACTTCTGCACGAACCGAAATTCGAAACACGACTGACAGTTGCCAGTAAATAGAACCGTTACCAAGCATCAGTATACATCAGTATACACACATACACACAGAGAATTGTATACTCGAGGGAACAGATGTTTCTTGTCAAACAAAGGACGACGGGGTCACCCGGCGAGCGGCGTTATACCTGCTCCGCGCGCGGTCGGTCAGTTCTCCGGCCATAACATCGAAAGTATTCATGATATCACAACGAAATTTTCAGAGAATATTCTTAAGATGTTGAACTATCGATTCGTGAAATTAAAAAAAAAACTTTTTTAAAAAAAATTCCTTGTGTTTCCCCCCTCAAGGAATGGTAGAAAAAAAGTGTGAAATTTCAATGTCACTTATTATTATTATCGTACACGGGAACAGCAGTTCTCTATACAATGTAGATGCTTATTTCTATACCCCCCACCAGCGCAACCATTCATATTGGAAACTACACCCGGAGATTTGCTGCGCTTATTGATACACGCATTATAATACTCATCCACTATTTTATCCTTTCGCTGCAAATCATTCGAAAATACGCATCTAAAGCGGCGAATACCGAAACCAGTAGCCATATAATGAAGGAACATAACACAATACTGTCCGCAGCATGAATTCGGGCCTTAAACTGCGTTGCGTTGCAGCGGAAGAGTCTGCAGTTTCTTCGGAGACGAGCGAGATGCTGCGGAATGATTGGTGGTAGTCCGTAACTGTCGAAGAACCATCCGTGTCCATTTCGATCGACGTACATGGCGACTCAGTGGGCCCCTGGTAATTTGTGGCCATCGGTGTTAACCACGAATGCCGTCGGTTTCGTCCACGCCCTCGGGATACGATCTGCTGGGTACACGCCCACCGTATGATCCTTTATGTTCTGGAGACATTGCAGAATTTGAAGACTGTTCATGGCCCAAGGGCTTTTCTTCTTCTTCTGACGCGTACTCTGGCAAACCGACGCGCCACGATGTAGTAGTTCTATACTCTCATAAGGAGGCGATTCTTATTTACCACACCGTGATACATGCAGCGTGTGTCACTTCGTGGCAGGTGGCGGAATGAAGGAGTCTCATCATCTTCTTCTAGATTTATAATGTAACACCCCGTGAGCTGAGTTAGGTATGACGATTTCTCAGAGTCTCTTGTGAAGATCCGTACAGCCTGGGTCGCAATTCTCTTCAGATTTGCTTCCAGCGAATGTAATGATATATCACCTTCAGGCCATTCTATACCATGAATATCAGCGCATAGGCGCATGTTTTGTCTCTTTACAGAGGGTGACAATTGGTCATACGCGTAGGGCGGTTTTACAAGCCAATGATCAAAGTCCGCAGTCTGTACCGAGATGACAGCTACTTCTTTAGGTGTAAACTGATTATCTCTATCCCTCATACCCTGTATATCAATAACGATATTCATGATGAAATCTTTTTTCGACCGTCGCACTCCAAACGATGAACGCAAACTGAAGGCGCTTCTCTCTCATCAGCCGCTGAAATCCATGACAACTTGCCGTGATGAGTCGATCTCCAGCACATTATCGTATTCAGCATGTACAATGCAATTAATTGTTGAAGCTAGGGCTCCCGCGAAACGTACTTCGATCCTCACACTACCGTGTCTCACCAGGTTCCAATGAGTGCTACTATTGGCCGAGAGATCGGGTGTAAGATCAAATGCGTAGAGACAATTATCCCACGGATAGCTTGAGCGTGAAATACAATTACCCTCATTGAGAAAGTGAATACCTGTACCGGAAAATAATGTGTGATAGGCGTCCACGCACATATTAGCATCTATAAAGTCTGGCTGTAGAGGCTTTGACGGTATTTGCAAGCCGCCCGCATACAAAGAAAGATAATTAATTTGTTAATTTTGAAAATTGAATGGATTCATGACGCGATCGCCGTTGAAAGCCTTATTATCGACAAAACCGACAATTATACGTTTGTGTAACTGGCCCAATATGACATTATCAAGAGTATCCCCGTGTACCCCTGCATTCATCGATATCGCTTTAACCTCGAGGCGCGTCAAAGGATATTTTGCTGTAGATTTGGACAGAGCTCTTGCATGAGCCAAAAGTATGCCTGAAGCTATCTTAACGCGACGTACAAGTAGCGATGCCTCTGTAATACGTATCGTGCAATCTTTCGAAGAACTCATGAGACAAAAAGCGTTATTGGTCCGTACGAGCCGCAGACGCATTTCAACGCCGTTTAGCAAAAACCTCTCTAGATTAAAGATATCGCAGTGCAAATGGCCGAGGAGGTTGACTGTTCCATTCTTACCTAATACAGTGCGCCGGGACACAAGACCTTTATTATCATCGCCCGTATCATCCATTTTACCAGCTGTATCATTATACCATAGAACACTCGTAAGATGCGAGGTCTTCGCAGCATGCCCGTAATTCAAGAGTGTTTCAATGTACGCTCTATATGCATAGACATTGTTAGGAGGTGAGACAAGCTTCTGATTCAAAAATACATCGACCTGGTTGAACACTGAGTGCAGAAGATTATTGACTGGTCCTACTTTGACGAGCTCGCCCTCCTTTGTGGCCGAAGTTTCTATCTTAACACGCATGCTCAGCATGGTATGTGCAATATCAATGTACTCATCCCCCTGCCCCGGTATGACAAACTCTATCGGCGAATCATCCGTCAACGATGAGATTGGCTTATAATACACTGAATGTGTTCCCTCAATTGTTGTCTGGGTCGGTGGTAGTGTAAATAGTTCAAGTTCCGACTTAAGAGGATCTGAAAGGTTTTGGCGAACTCCGATAGCGTCGGCATAGTTGTGAACGGGGTACGCGCAACGAATTACCACCCGTGCAGCGCACGCCACCATTAGATGGCACTATACGCCATCGGCGATTCAACAGACAAACGACACTGAGAGCATGCAATCTCGGCGACGATAGATTTTTAAATAAAATTGTCGCTGTATAAAATTTAGCGAGCTCATGCAATTATTGCTCGACTGTATCATTGAAATAAATCAACGAAAACGTCGAGCGATTGTGCATGAGCATCGTCACCGAGAACATGCAATCTCGGCGACGATAGATTTTTAAATAAAATTGTCGCTATATAAAATTTAGCGAGCTCATGCAATTATCGCTCGACTGTATCGTTGAAATAAATCAACGAAAACGTCGAGCGATTGTGCATGAGCATCGTCACCGAGAACATGCAATCTCGGCGACGATAGATTTTTAAGTAAAATTGTCGCTATATAAAAATTAGCGAGGTCATGCAATTATCGCTCGACTGTATCGTTGAAATAAATCAACGAAAACGTCGAGCGATTGAGCATCGACACCGAGAACATGAGAGAGAGAGAGAATGATAGAGAGAAAGAGAATGATAGGAGAGAGAGAATGATAGAGAGGGAGCGAATGATAGAGAGCGAGAGAGAGAGAGAATGATAGGAGAGAGAGAGAATGATAGAAAGAGGGAATGATAGTGAGAGAAAATGATAGAGACAGAGAATGATAGAGAGAAAGAATGATAGAGAAAGGGTAGGATAGTGAGAGAGAATGATAGAGACAGAGAATGATGGAGACAGAGAGAGCAAATGATTGAGACAGAGAATGATTGAGACAGAGAGAATGATAGAGACAGAGAGAATGATAGAGACAGAGAATGATAGAGAGAGAGAGAATGATAGTGAGAGAGAATAATAGAGAGAAAGAATGATGGAGAGAGAGAATGATAGTGAGACAGAATGATAGAGATAGAGAATGATAGAGGGAAAGAATGATAGAGAAAGAGAGAATGATAGAGAGAGAATGATAGAGAGAGAGAATGATTGATACAGAGAGAATGATAGAGAGAAAATGATGGAGAGAGAGAATGATAGAAACAGAGAATGATAGTGAGAGAGAATGATAGAGAGATAGAGAATGATAGAGACAGAGAATGATAGAGAGAGAGAATGATAGTGAGAGAGAATGATAGAGAGAAAGAATGATAGAGAGAGAGAATGATAGAGAGAGAGAATGATAGAGACAGAGAATGATAGAGAGAAAGAATGATAGAGAGAGAGAGAATGATAGAGAGAGAGAGAATGATAGAGAGAGGGTATGATAGTGAGAGAGAAGGATAGAGACAGAGAGAATGATAGGGAGAGAGAGAATGATAGAGAGAGAGAATTAAAGAGAGAGAGGGTTATAAAGAGAGAGAATGATAGAGAGAGAATAATAGGAGAGAGGGAAAATGATGGAGAGAGAGAATGATAGAAACAGAGAATGATAGTGAGAGAGAATGATAGAGAGAGAGAGAGAGAATAATAGAGAGAGAGAATGATAGAGACAGAGAATGATAGAGAGGGAGAAAATGATAGAGAGAGAGAAAGAATGATAGAGAGAGAGAGAGAGAGAGAGAGAATGATAGAGAGAGGGTATGATAGTGAGAGAGAATGATAGAGACAGAGAATGAGTGAGACAGAGAGAGCAAATGATTAAGACAGAGAATGATAGAGACAGAGAGAGCAAATGATTAAGACAGAGAATGATGGAGACAGAGAATGATAGAGCGAGAGAATTAAAGAGAGAGAGGGTTATAGAGAGAGAGAATGATAAAAACAGAGAATGCTAGAGAGAAAATAATAGGAGAGAGAGAAAATGATGGATAGAGAGATTGATGGAGGGAGAGAATGATAGTGAGAGAGAATGATAGAGAGAGAGAGAATGATAGAGACAGAGAATGATAGAGAGAGAGAGAATGATAGTGAGAGAGAATAATAGAGAGAAAGAATGATGGAGAGAGAGAATGATAGTGAGACAGAATGATAGAGACAGAGAATGATAGAGGGAAAGAATGATAGAGAGAGAGAGAATGATAAAGAGAGAATGATAGAGAGAGAGAATGATAGAGAGAGAGAGAGAGAGAATGATAGGAGAGAGAGAATGATACAGAGGGAGCGAATGATAGAGAGAGAGAATGATAGGGAGAGAGAGCTAGAGAATGATAGTGAGAGAGAGCGAGAGAATGATAGTGAGAGAGAATGATAGAGACAGAGAATGATAGAGAGAGAGAATGATAGGGAGAGAGAATAAAAATGAGAGAGAATGATAGAGAGAGAGAGAATGATAGAAAGAGAGAATGATAGAAAGAGAGAATGATAGTAAGAGAAAATGATAGAGACAGAAAATGATATAGAGAAAGAATGATAGAGAGAGGGTAGGATAGTGAGAGAGAATGATAGAGACAGAGAGAATGATAGAGACAGAGAATGATAGAGGGAAAGAATGATAGAGAAAGAAAGAATGATAGAGAGAGAGAATGATTGATACAGAGAGAATGATAGAGAGAGAGAGAATGATAGAGACAGAGAATGATAGAGAGAGAGAATGATAGAGAGAGAGAGAATGATAGTGAGAGAGAATGATAGATACAGAGAATGATAGAGAGAAAGAATGATAGAGAGAGAGAATGATAGAGACAGAGAATGATAGAGAGAAAGAATGATAGAGAGAGAGAAAATGATAGAGAGAGAGAGAATGATAGAGAGAGGGTATGATAGTGAGAGAGAAGGATAGAGACAGAGAATGATTGAGACAGAGAGAGCAAATGATTGAGACAGAGAGAATGATAGAGAGAGAGAGAATGATAGAGAGAGAGAATTAAAGAGAGAGAGGGTTATAGAGAGAGAGAATGATAGAGAGAGAATAATAGGAGAGAGAGAAAATGATGGTGTCACGTACGACGAAATTTTAATGTTAATTCTAAGAACTCGTACCCATATTCTGCGTTCTCAAAACAAAAACCTACAGCAACATAACCATCACAACCGATTATACAAAAATAATACATTCACGACTCATTCCCAGTAGGAGAGCTACCGTTATCACTTTTCTTTCTCACAACGACGGCTATGCCATATTAGCTGCACACCTAGTAATGTGTAAACCACGTGTTCATCGACCAAGAGATCATAGGTCTATTCGACTGCTCTCCAAGAGAGCGACAATAAAAGTTATTTTGGGAAGAATACCAATAGTAACCCTAGAAGTCACTCGCGCATCTGTGTCATTTGAGTGACAAACTATAATATCTAATTTTTATTGCCGCTCCAGGAAGCACCACAATTTCTGAGAAAGACGAAATGAGCCTACCATATCTATGCCCAAATTTGTAATAGTTTTCCCCCACTTAACCACTTTTCCCATTATAAAAACACCACCCGCTTTTCCTTCAGTAAGTTAGTCCATCTCAGAACTTCACCGCGGCGTAACGCTGCCTGTCTCCAGGTCTTCTGTAGAAGAGAGTGAGTCGGGTAGTAGTTAGGCGCCTTTATATTTAGCAGAGTTTTCCAAAATCTTATCAACGCGGTTACGCTCTCCGACTCCAGGTTTTCAGTAGAAGAGAGTGAGCCGGACTGTGTAGATCACAGTTATATATTTTTCAAATTATCAAGTACTTAAACTCTGTCCGCGATTTCGGGTCTTCTGTAGAAGAGAGTGAATCGTTGTTAAAACAAAGTACCAAGTTAAAGAATATCAAAGTGAAATATAAGTCACATAAAACTTCTAAAAATCGAGAAACATAGATTACAACGTAATAATTATAATAAACAAGAAAGATTGTGAAAACCAATTCAACGCTCAACCAAACAAAAGACACCTCTCCGATAAGGTAACTAAACGATTTATGTTAATGATTACGGAATTGATCACGAATGTAACGAATGTACTCAACTAATCACATTGCATTTATATTCAATAAATATACCTCGATTGTGTGCATAAAGTTGGACCTTGTACTTCTTTATTCAGTAGGAACTAACCTATTCAAATCACCTAGTCGAAACTAACAAGATCTCTCGAGGTCTTACAGCGAACATTCCCACTCCCCTATTGATCCATCGTTTAAAATATCGATTAGGATTAATAAATAGAGTCAACGTTTACCGCTCGACGTTTGATTCGAATTTTCGCGCGCCCTCGGACGTAACAGAAAATTTTTGGTGACAGCGGTGGGATGCGCTGAACGTTTCTTTCAGACTAGTGATAAAGTGATTCAGTGAAAATTATAAAAAGAAAAAAATAAATATATTATAAAAATAAATAAAAATGGAAAACGATATTGCAAATATTACCCATCATCAAAATATTACTGATGCTATGCTTACGAGCATGGGGGAATGTATGGCACTTGAACAAGCATTGCTTCATGTGCCTAATTTTAATGGTAAAAATATGCCACTTAAAGCTTTTATTCAAGACGTTGAAAACGGTTATACTTTCGTGCCTGAAGGTCTTCGCAATTCCTTCTTCAAAGGAGTTTGCTCTAAATTAAAAGAAACAGCTCGTGACGCAGTCACCGATAAACAAATTGCATCAATTGAAGATCTATCAAACGCATTAAAAGAATATTTCGCACCAAAGAAATCATACCCTTATTTTTATGCCGAAATTCAAGCCGTCAGGCTAAGACGCGATGAAACAGTGTTAGATTATTATACAAGAACAAAACAATTGAGAACGAGCGCAATAGCTGCTCTTAAAGATAAATTCAGTGAAGCAGAAACTACCCAAATGCTACCGATGCTTGACGGTTTAGCATTAGAATCATTTAAAAGAGGACTATCAGACGATCTGTTATACACCATCAGTGTTCAAGATCCTCAAACGATAGAAGAAGCATTTAAAGTTGTCCAAAGAATAGAAAGAGATATGCAAGGCGCAAATGCTAGAAATACAAATTCACTACGCTATGCCCAGTCAGAACAAACGCAGCAACACCCGTCGGGAATCGAACCGCGTCGTGTCTCCTTCCAAAACCAAGAATATAGAAATTTTGGAAATAGAAATTCAAATTTCGGAAGAATCTTCCAACGCGACTCTACCCCTCCTCGAGAAAATAGAGTCAATTCTGATAATTATCCACGTCAACAACTTAATCAAAATCAACCCCGCGGAAATTATTACAATTACCCGCCAAATAATCATTTTCCACCTCCACCGTTTTACCCATATATGCCTCCAATGCATTATCCTTATTTTCCGCAATCCACGGAATTCTACTCTCCATACCCCAACCAACGTGATCCGTTTTATAAACGTGAAAAATACTCTCGCGCAGAATTTAACGAAGCACGACCCGTCTCTCCGCGCCCCAACAATAATACGGAGTCTTTAAACTCGCAAGACGCCCGCCGAACGGACGAATCGACGAGCGATCTTTTAAACACGCGTCCCTCAACAGTGCAATTCCTTACGGCAGGAGATATATTAGATGGACGCAAGGACAGGGACGATCCCCAATAATTACACTTCGAGCACCTGAACTCGAAAAGGGTTACGGCCGCTTCCTAGTAGATACTGGCGCTGACATTAATATAATTAAAATCCAAGCACTAAAACGCCGCTGTGTAATTGCCGGTCATGAATCTTTAACTATATCGGGAATAACACCAGAAAAGATTTCAACTGTAGGTTCGACAGAATTAACGTTTTTTGAAAGACCCGAAAAATTCCAAGTGTTAATGGAAAATACAGTGATACCCGCGGACGGAATAATTGGCATAGACTTTTTAATGAACGAAAAGGCAGAAATATCCTTTCGCCATAATACCTTGGTAACATCCTCCAAACCAATTACACCAATCCCGTTCGAAAATCACGATAACGAATATTCTAATCCGGTTAACATGCCTCGAGAAATTCCCCAAAATAATGACAGTTCAAGCTTATTCATACTTAGGGGCCGTACTCGCGTTAAAGTGCCGATTAAACTCATGAATACAGATTTAAAAACCGGATACCTCCCGCGTATAGAAACCCCTGAACACATCTTTATCGGAAACGCTTTAGTAACAAATCACGACGGTATATGCTACGTACACGCCGTAAACGCATATGAAAATGACGCACAGATAGAAATAAACCCACAAGAATTAATACCATTTGATTATTACGACACTTCAGAAGACTTCTTCGAACAAGACACGGACAGTGACATACAGGATCACGATATTGACAGAAATCAAAGAATTAACAATAGCCTTCGTCTAGACTATCTAAACTCGGAAGAAAGACAACATGTTTTAGATCTCGTTGCGGAATATCCACATCTATTTCATTTGCCTGGTGATAGGTTACCTGCTACACCATTAATCAAACATACAATTCCTACGACCGACGAACTACCTATTACCATACGACAATATAGATATCCTCCCGTTCATAAAGATGAAATCAACCAACAAATTGAAAAGCTCCTCAGAGATGAAGTAATTGTAGACTCATCCTCTCCCTATAATTCACCCTTATGGATTGTTCCAAAGAAACCTGATTCGAAAGGAAACAAGCGATGGAGAATGGTAATAGATTTTCGTGCATTAAATGAGAAAACAATAAGCGACGCTTATCCACTGCCTAATATAATAGAAATCCTCGATAGACTCGGTGGCGCAAAATATTTTTCAACCTTTGATTTAGCAAACGGATTTCACCAAATCGAAATGGACCCAAAAGACAGACAAAAAACTGCTTTTAGCACCCCTAACGGACATTATGAATACGTAAGAATGCCTTTTGGTCTTAAAAACGCACCCGCGACATTTCAACGATTGATGGATAAAGTTCTTCTTGGCTTACAAGATACTGAACTATTCGTTTATCTGGACGATATAGTTGTCTTTGCCTCTTCTCTAGAAGAACACTGTACTAAAGTTCGTAGACTTTTTGACAGACTCAGTAACGCAAAACTCTTTTTACAACCAGATAAGTGTGAATTTTTAAATACAGAAGTTATTTATCTTGGACACGTCATCGGCGACGGTGGAGTTCGCCCCGATCCGAAAAAGACGGAAGCCGTTGATAAATTCCCGGTTCCCAAAACTGTTACGAATATCAGACAATTTCTCGGTCTAGCTGCTTATTATCGGAGATTCATAGAAAACTTCTCCAGTGAAGCAAAACCCTTGACGAATTTATTAAAAAAGGGGACTGAATTTAATTGGGGTCCAGAACAACAAAAGGGTTTCGATAATTTAAAGAAAGCATTGTGTTCCACACCAATCTTACAATATCCAAATTTTAACGAACCTTTCATTCTGACAACTGACGCCTCAAACTATGCAATCGGTGCCGTGTTAAGCCAAGGAAAAATTGGCGAGGATAAACTAGTAGCATATATGTCTAGGTTATTAAATCCGGCTGAAAAGAACTATGGAACAACAGAAAAAGAATGCCTAGCGATCGTATACGCAATTTTACATTTCCGAGCATATCTATATGGAAGACATTTTACACTCGTTGGCGACCACGAACCACTCAGATGGATCGATTCAGTAAAATTACGCTTGGAACGATGGATTAAATTTTGACGCATGGACCGATCGGAGAGAAAAATTTTCACGCGTGGACCGATCGGAGTAAATTTTGACGCTTGGAACAATAGGATTAAATTTTGACGCATGGACCGATCGGAGAGAAAAATTTTCACGCGTGGACCGATCGGAGTAAAAAATTTCATTGTCCACCGGAGATTATTATTATTATTATTATTAATGTTGATTAATAGCATAACCGCTGCCAATCCTATTGTTGTATAGATGATATGCTAAGAATACGGGAGGTCACGATTTGGGTTTGGGTTTGGGTTTGGGTTTGGTTATTAAATCCGGCTGAAAAGAACTATGGAACAACAGAAAAAGAATGCCTAGCGATCGTATACGCAATTTTACATTTCCGAGCATATCTATATGGAAGACATTTTACACTCGTTGGCGACCACGAACCACTCAGATGGATCGATTCAGTAAAATTACCGGTTCAAAGACTAATTCGTTGGAGAATTAGATTACGCGAATATGAATATACATTCGTTTACAAGCCCGGAAGGCTTAATTCAAACGCCGATGCCCTCTCGCGAAATCCCGTCACACCAGACGTTACCGTATTACCTATATCTTCAGCACCAAAGAAAGCAACGGTAAAGGTTACACCGCGTAGCGCTACATCCTCAAATCCAATAGTAACACGTAGCCGAGCAGCAGCTAGTAGAAATACTCCATTATCCACTCTCCTCGAAGAAAGCCATCTTCGGGGAGCTACCATTGCTGAGAGGTTAAGAAATCGCAGGAAAATTTCAAAACCTCCCACAGTAGTAAAGCCCACACAACCTCTACGAACACAGACGGCAACGCAAAGACAACAACGAGCTGTGAGCTCTTCAGACTCTACACAACCACCCCCAGTCGCACGCGCTCGAAACAGTGCATTTCCAAGCCTCGCTACAAAGCGTAAAATACCACAAGAACATCCTAGTACTTCAACTCATTTGCCACTCAAGCGATCTACAAACGCGTTAAAATTTGCATTCGATATCGATGAAGATCTCGACATAGACGAAGTACCCACTAAGTCCGATAATTTGCCAACACAAACAAATAATAAAAACATAGTAGAAATAACAACTGACCAATCGTCTAGTAACGAACGAGAGCAATACTGGTGGGACACTACTCAAGGAAATCAAAATTCGCGCAAAAACTCTGGTACACAGACTGACGATACTACAGAATTTGAAGATGCAGATAACGAGACACAACGTGACCACGAAACAGCTATTTCTTTCAGACATCCCGCAGGAAGATCGACCCCCGCAGTACCCACTATATTAGAATCGAGCAGTGATGAAGAAACTTACGCATCAAAGGAACCTTTAATTATCAATACGCCACAACCTACTATCGAAAACTTAGACGATGACGAAACAGAAAACGAAAATATTCATACGCAAAGACAACCCACCATTGTCTCAAATACAATACCGCCAGGAATTTACTATCCTGATATGAAACCGTGCACTAACAATATACAGGTTAATACAACCAATGAAAATCTGACCTATTATAAAGGAAATTATTTGCATTTTATTTCCGCTGATTGCGAACTCACTACGATGATATCTCGATTATTAATTGAAACCGATAAAATTTGCGCACATGATGTAAAGTGGAAAAAGCCTAAACGTAAACAAGTGTTAGTAACGACGAAAGGCAGTCATAAAATCTTGAGCGCAGTTTTGAAAAATAAACACTTTGAAACATTTTCTATTGAAGACCTTAAAGAGGTGCTTCATACAGTCAAAGATGTCATTCAGAGATACAAAATAAAATCCTTACGCATTTCAAAACCCGGTGATATGTTAGAAGATTTTAGTCATTCTTTCATCACAGAAATACTTCAAGAGTGTTTAAACGAATGTGATTGTACCATTATTATCTGCCAAGGAAACGTAGTGATTCCAGCCGAAGAAATAAGATGCGAAATAATTTCTGAATATCACGAAAGTTTAGTAGGCGGACACAAAGGGATCACAAAAACATACCGACGTATCCGCGAACGATTTTATTGGCCAAATCTCAAGAGTGAAGTTACTGAATACGTAAGAACGTGTCCCGAGTGCCAGGAACAAAAACTTACGCGGATAAAGACACGTGAACCAATGATAATTACAGATACTCCCGCAGAACCATTTGATAAAATATCCATAGACACAGTAGGACCATTGCCAATAACTCCGACTGGGAACCGACACATACTAACTATTCAGGATAATTTGACCAAATATTGCATCGCCGCACCAATTCCTGATACAAAAGCCAAAACGATAGCCGATGCTTTAGCTCGAAACGTCATTATCCATTTTGGAACCCCGCGTATAATTTTGAGTGACCAAGGTAGATCCTTCGTTGGACTCGTATTCTATCACCTCGCGAAAATATTTAAAATTAAACAAGTTACGACTTCCGGTTATCACCCACAAACGAATGGATCTTTAGAAAGAAGCCACATAGTACTCGCCGAATTTATTAAACACTACATTGATAAATATGAAGATTGGGACAAACTTGTTCCTTTCGCAATGTTTTCTTACAATATATCAGTTCATGAATCAACTAATTTTACCCCATTTGAATTAATATACGGTAAACCTGCACGGATTCCTAGCTCCTTTTCTACTGCCGAAATAACGGAAACCTATGGAGACTATTTATGCGATCTTACTTCCCGATTAGACGAAATGCGCCAACTCGCTTCCAAATCCCTTACTAAATCTAAACATCGTTCTAAACAATATTACGATAGGAAACTTCACACCGCGAATTTTAAACCCGGAGATATGGCCTACGTGTTGAAAGAACCTCGAAAGGGTAAGTTCGACAGCCACTATATCGGCCCATATATTATCACAGAAATCCTCGCCAACCACAACGCTGTATTGGAGACCGAGAGTAGGAAACGCATCGTGAAACATCTGGATAAACTAAAACCTTTTAAGGAATGAACTGTAAATATATGAATGTGACTAATGTCTCCAATAAGAATTTTCAGAAATTCAAGTCCAACAATGCTCATTTTCCTCATCACCTTCTTGCTTGGAAGAAGTCATGCTGTCGGAATCTCATACAAGAAGTCCTGACACATTGAACGAACAAGATCGACCGAAACCTCACATATCTACACTGACTGAAGAACTTCGGTAACCAAACCCACGACGAAGCGCTCCGTTTGGTTTCATTGGCACCGTAAGCAATGCCCTATTTGGAACTCTATCAGCTGAAGATACCACCTATTATAACAACGAGATCGACAAATTGTACAAAAAAAAATGGCTGTTGTCCTCCACAACCAAACAGACATTGTAAATCTGAGCACTGCTTACACCCGCCCAGAACATCGAAGAAGAATATATCGCACCAGCTGAACTAGATATCAACAGTCTAGTTCCAGACATCACCTCCTACGAGCCACTCCAAGATCCAAGAAGATCATCATCTCGCTCTGCTCCGATGGTCCTTATTAAAGGCGAGCTGGGAATACCACCATATGACACCAGCCTGAAGGAAATACAACAAGAACTTATGGAACTTTCAACGCATAAGCGAGAAAATCTACACCGAGACGAAATTACGACCATAACATTTTGGGGAATCATCGGATTGGCAATAGCATTCGTAGTGTATATGCTACGAGATCTGCCAATACTACTCATCCACATGCTGCGAAAGCAACCGTCCACCAACAATGAACCACCAGAGGATCATCACAGTAACAGCTATAGGCGAAACGACGAAGTCATCTACGACGTTCTAAATCCGCGTCCACAACCCGCCTTCTTCATGGCCGCTACAACACAAACCTCTTTGACAGGATAACATGCGTACACACAAAAAAAAAACTATTATTATATCATATGTGTGCTCTCTGAACTAACCCTAGGGACTAAAAATTAGGTTATAACGAACATTTACCCCATAACGACTATAATAAAAATAATGGTTCTAGAGTAATGAATATGTTAATGGTCAACCAAATTTAACTCTCAAATTTAAGTCAATCGCTACACGATGGGAGTAAGTCATTAGACATATCCTTTCCAAAACCACCTTTCTGATCCACTCTTAGCACTATTTTCCTGTATACTGCACTCTTATAATCAGATGATGTGAAGTAATCATAATAGGAGCCGGCCGCAATCACTTAAATCCTATTCAGCCTACTGACGTTGTTCAGAGGAATAATTACGAAAGAAGGAATGACCATTTTACACCAATAGCGGTATATATATAAAATTATACATATATACATATATGCTTGGCCGACAATTTCCTATAATAGGAAAAATCGTAGAGAATACACTCTCTCATGAAATTGGATGGAATTATGCCAACCAATTAATTCCATCGGTCATCCTTCATAAAACAATTAGGATATGTAGATTCGGCTATGATCTCCTCATTTT
Organism: Dyspetes luteomarginatus; assembly: GCA_963669185.1. Taxonomy (NCBI): domain Eukaryota; kingdom Metazoa; phylum Arthropoda; class Insecta; order Hymenoptera; family Ichneumonidae; genus Dyspetes; species Dyspetes luteomarginatus. The sequence continues at coordinate 10,414,766 of OY769906.1, forward strand.
ATGAAAGTAAAATTTCCACATCACTTTGCAGTAATCCCCAATCCAATCGACTATCCAAAAGAAAAGGGAAAGAGGGAAAAATATATGGATGTATATTTAAAGATATACATACGGTGTGTTTATCCTTTATCTGTCGGGTGATTTACTCTACATTGTGCATACAATATATATATATATATATATATATATATATATTAAAGGAAATAATAATGATAAAATTTCAAGAGGGTTATATAATTATATGACCTACTAAAGAACGCACCATTTATACATATTCATGTCTTTATATCCATTATATGCATAAATCTTGAAGTCCTCGAGGACGATGACCAATCTAGGTGGGGAGGTGTCACGTACGACGAAATTTTAATGTTAATTCTAAGAACTCGTACCCATATTCTGCGTTCTCAAAACAAAAACCTACAGCAACATAACCATCACAACCGATTATACAAAAATAATACATTCACGACTCATTCTCAATAGGAGAGCTACTGTTATTATCACTTTTCTTTCTCACACCCACGGCTATGCCATATTAGCTGCACACATAGTAATGTGTAAAACACGTGTTCATCGACCAAGAGATCATAGGTCTATTCGACTGCTCTCCAAGAGAGCGACAATAAAAGTTATTTTGGGAAGAATACCAATAGTAACCCTAGAAGTCACTCGCGCATCTGTGTCATTTGAGTGACAAACTATAATATCTAATTTTTATTGCCGCTCCAGGAAGCACCACAATTTCTGAGAAAGACGAAATGAGCCTACCATATCTATGCCCAAATTTGTAATAGTTGTCCCCCACTTAACCACTTTTCCCATTATAAAAACACCACCCGCTTTTCCTTCAGTAAGTTAGTCCATCTCAGAACTTCACCGCGGCGTAACGCTGCCTGTCTCCAGGTCTTCTGTAGAAGAGAGTGAGTCGGGTAGTAGTTAGGCGCCTTTATATTTAGCAGAGTTTTCCAAAATCTTATCAACGCGGTTACGCTCTCCGACTCCAGGTCTTCAGTAGAAGAGAGTGAGCCGGACTGTGCAGATCACACTTATATATTTTTCAAATTATCAAGTACTTAAACTCTGTCCGCTATTTCGGGTCTTCTGTAGAAGAGAGTGAATCGTTGTTAAAACAAAGTACCAAGTTAAAGAATATCAAAGTGAAATATAAGTCACATAAAACTTCTAAAAATCGAGAAACATAGATTACAACGGAATAATTATAATAAACAAGAAAGATTGTCAAAACCAATTCAACGCTCAACCAAACAAAAGACACCTCTCCGATAAGGTAACTAAACGATTTATGTTAATGATTACGGAATTGATCACGAATGTAACGAATGTACTCAACTAACCACATTGCATTTATATTCAATAAATATACCTCGATTGTGTGCATAAAGTTGGACCTTGTACTTCTTTATTCAGTAGGAACTAACCTATTCAAATCACCTAGTCGAAACTAACAAGATCTCTCGAGGTCTTACAGCGAACATTCCCACTCCCCTATTGATCCATCGTTTAAAATATCGATTAGGATTAATAAATAGAGTCAACGTTTACCGCTCGACGTTTGATTCGAATTTTTGCGCGCCTTCGGACGTAACAATGGAGAGAGAGAATGATGGAGGGAGAGAATGATAGAAACAGAGAATGATAGTGAGAGAGAATGATAGTGAGAGAGAATGATAGAGAGAGAGAGAGAATGATAGAGTCAGAGAATGATAGAGAGGGAGAAAATGATAGAGAGAGAGAGAGAATGATAGAGTCAGAGAATGATAGAGAGAGAGAGAGAATGATAGAGTCAGAGAATGATAGAGAGGGAGAAAATGATAGAGAGAGAGAGAGAATGATAGAGTCAGAGAATGATAGAGAGAGAGAGAGAATGATAGAGAGAGAATGATAGAGAGAGAGAATGATAGAGAGAGAGAATGATAGAGAGAGAGAATGATAGAGAGAGAGAATGATAGAGAAAAAGAATGATAGAGAGAGAGAATGATAGTGAGAGAGAATGATAGAGAGAGAATGATCGAGACAGAGAATGATAGAGAGAGAGAATGATAGAGAGAGAGAATGATAGAGAGAGAGAGTGATAGAGAGAGAGAATGATAGAGAGAGAGAATGATAGAGAGAGAGAATGATCGAGAGAGAGAATGATAGAGACAGAGACTGACTTTATTTTTATTGTATAAACTTTATTTTTATTTGATAATCTTTTTAATTCGATTTTTTTTTAAATGGCGGGTGCCAGTATCTCACCTGGGGTACCCCCATGTAGCCGGGCATTCGGCCGCCCGAACCTTCTTTCTCTCTTTCTATCATTCCCTGTCTCTCTCTCTCTCTTGAGAAATTGGGCGCTGAGGGAAGAGAAAGAAAGAGCTAGAGCAGCAGAGAGGGAAATAATTAATAACGATACATTGATATTTATATAGACTTTATTTTAATATAAGCTTTTTTTTTTACTTTACTTTATTTTTATTATATAAACTTTATTTTTATTAGATAATGTTTTTGTTTTCGATTTTTATTTCTCTATCATTCTCTCTCTGTCTCTCTCTCCCCCCAATTATTCAAGAGAGAGAGAGAGAGAATAATAGAGAAAAAAAAATCGAATCCTTTCGAATTCTTATTAAGGATGTTTTCAGATTTTTCACCCACCTGCTGCTTCTTTCTCTCTCTCTCTTCTCTCTCTTGAGAAATTTTGGGGAGAATCAGACCGACAGGGGTAAAGAATTTATCGGCGCTGTATTTCCGACCCTCTTAAAGAAAAAGAACATTCAGTTTCGTGTTGCGAGAAACCCCGATATAAAAGCGGCTATTGTCGAGAGATTCAATAAAACGCTCAAAGAAAGAATGTGGCGTTATTTCACGTATTCTGGACAAAAACGTTACCTTGACGTTCTGCAGAACATCGTTTCGGCCTACAACCATTCTACGCATAGTGGTATAAAAATGGCTCCTGCCTCTGTGACGCTCGCTACAGCCGCTAGAGCTCGGAATAACCTGATGCAGCGCTACAAGTGAACAGAGCATTGCTCTCCTAAATACAATGTGGGCGACATCGTACGTAACAGTAGCGCGAAGGCAGCCTTCGCAAAAGGTTACGAGGGTGGATGGAGCAGCGAGCTATGAAACATTCACCGTATATCACGCAGTATTTGCCCCGTGATATACATCCTGCATGATCTCCACGGTGAGGACATTGATGGTATATTTTCTGAAGCTTAGTTATCGAGAGTGCAAACGAAGAAGACTAAGAGAAACGGCCGGTAAAATGAAGGACGAGTTTTACATTGTTTTACCCAGCAACAGTACTATGAGTTATTATCCCGATAATGTGACAACACGGTATACCACTTATTTACCGCAATGTGTGTCTCTCCATTGTAGCTGGGCCGTTACTTTAGCGGAAATACACATACCCATGACAATTTTGCATGTGCCTTCCGAGGGTAAGCGGAACTCCATTAATATCGTAACGAACATTACAACACCGGGCGTTGATGCAGACATCGACTATAAGGAAGATCGTATCTGCGTACCGCCTGGCGTATATCATAGCATAGAAACATTACTCGAGACTATTAACGAAATACCATGTGTTGAGGGTCACCTGAAATTTCAGTACGCTCACAACGGCTATGTGACGGTGACGCGTATCTGTGAATCATGTATGCACCTGGAGCACTCCTTCTACTTCTCCGACGTGCTGAGCAAGGTTTTAGGATTCACTCAAGCTAAGGAAGGGGTAGTAGTTCAGAGAGAATACGCTGCTCAGAGACCCGCCAATCTAGCCAATGGGACACCCGATATGATGTACGTTTATACTGACATCTGTGAACCCGATATCACTGGCGATGTGCACACGCCTTTGCTACGCGTTGTACCAGTCACTGCCGCTGATAACCGTAATTACGGGTCTGTGAAAATAAGAAGTTTCTCACCACCACGCTATGTTCCTCTATTACGCACTAGTTTTCAAACAATAACCATTGATATAAGGGATGAATTTGGCGAGCCGATACCATTCGAGTACGGGACGCTGACGGTGACGTTACAGTTCAAACGTACAGATTAACTTGAACTGCTCTGAAATGGATTACTATGACGAATATTTTGATATGCAAACGGGCGGTGCTGGTGGTGGTGCTCGAGCAGGTTATGGGGGTATCAGCCATGTGTACATTGGCTCGCCGAATCAACGAGGTCACGGCATTGGAAGTTTTCTAGGGGGCCTCTTTCGCCGTATAATACCTCTCTTGAAACAAGGTGCTCGGACTGTCGGTAAAGAGGCCCTTCACTCGGGTATTAACATAGCCACGGATATCATGGATTCCGGCATGCACCCAAGAGAATCATTCAAAACGCGGCTGCGCGAGTCCGGGGAAAATCTGAAGCGTAAGGCTGAAGAAAAAATTAGTACGCTCATGAAGGGCTCCGGCTATAAAACTAGTAAAATTAATAAACTGATGCATTCTGTAGCTGAGAGCGCATCACGACGCACCGGTGTGAAAAAAAGAAAGAAGATCGTGAAGTCGCGGAAACGTTCAGGCAGTGTGAAAAAGAAGCGGATTAAGAAGAAGCCAATGGAAAGAAGACCAAAAAAGCCAACCGTCAAGGGACGTAACAAGAAATCAAGAACACTGAGGGATATTTTTGCTCAGCCTAAACTGAGAAAATAGCGTTCTTGGACGCACACTCGTGTGAGTGCCTTAAGAGGATGTGAAAGCTCTTTTTTACCACCGTAGCAGACCTAAATTTTCGTGCAAATAACATGGCAAAACTATTAAACCAAATGAATGGAAATTTTAGTATATAATCCAGTTGGTAGTATCTTATAAGGTGACATTCTTAGAATTTTGAAATTCCAAAAAAAAAATTACAGTTTGCATTTCCACCAGTTATCTGTAAAATAAAAATGGATTTACTGACCTTCAAAGCTAGTTATTTAAAAAATCCTTTATGTCACCCAACGCAGTAATAAAAAACTTACACACTGAGTACTTGTACATTTTTGTAGGTGCAAAACTACGGCCATACTATTTGCACGAAAATTTTTGTGGTAAGATTACCTGCATACAAGCCGTGGCCGATCAGTTTAGCCCAAATTTGATTCGCGAAAATTCCGCTACCGAAGTGTATGGCTGAGCGCTAGCAGCGTCTTCTTCGTACCGTAATATATAGTAATAGGGGGAAGAGCCAAGTGTTTCCGTCTCCCAGGCCTTTTGCCACAGAGCGAAAGAGAGAGAGAGAAAGACCGCCGCAGTAGGCCATATCTCTTAGACATTTTTATTTTATATGTAAAGTAAAGGTGTTTTAGGTATCCACGAGAATGCATCCTCTGGATATACTTTACATATACCTTCGCCATACCCATTGAGCACCTGAAGCTCATCGTTAGATTTTTTTTTGTGCTTTGCATGAATTACGAAAAACGCAAGATAATTGTATAATTATCGTCGATCAAATATTTTGAAATAATAGATTATTTATTTTACAAAGATAATAATGATTAAATAATATGGATATATTGTAGATTGTCTTATTTCTAAGAATAATGATAATACTTTTTATTTAGATTTCAGTAATAGTGGCTAAAATAATGTAAATTTTTAATTAATTTTGTTTAGATTGAATAATCGATAAATATTATATGAATAATTTATCGACTAAAATTTTGTAATTTATAATTAAAATAATTACTGTTATTTACATGAAGTATTAAAAAATATATATTTGCATGATAATTGTGCCAGCAATTGCGGACAATTGTTATAATTAAATTGATCACATTCAGTTTGTTCGACTGCTTTGCTTTTGTGGACCGTCCTTAGACAAAAATTCGTGTATTCTCTTTATGTCTCTCGATATGCGGAAATGTATACATACATATGCAGATTTATATGGACAGATACAATGTATGTATAAACACACACACACACACATCCACACACCGCCTGGACGGACGCGACAAATTATATATATACACATGTATGTAAATCAACTAATATGTGTGTGTGTGTGTGTGTGTGTTTGTTTATACATACATTGTGTATGGTCACACACACACACATGCACACAAATCCATATATACAGTGAGGGGCAATTGAAGTGGGACGATGTGTTTTTTGTCGATTTCAGCAAAACTTGAACCGATTTCGAAAAACTAAAAAAGTACTTTTGAGGTAATTCAATTATCGTCCGAATGAAACTAGTTTCATCAAGATCAGATGCGAATTGACCTGGTGCGAAGGTATGGCACGATCACGGGTAAATCGAGGCTATGCGACCACGCGAAACTACCCCCAGAATTGATATTGAAGTCGTTGAAAGTCCCTTAACGATGGGTATCAGTCAAAAGGGCAGCTCGTGGCGATCAAAAAAGTCCCCTAAAAAATTTCGGTTGGCCTGCTCCAGAAGGAGCTACAGTCCAGGAAGCGATTCTCGGTTTTTGGGGACGTTATCGGTGATTAAGCGAAAACGAGTCGATGGAATCGATTGAAACTTGTTTTGTAATCGTATTTTGTAGTACCCTTACACCTTAAGTGATTTTTTATTATGAAATCTGCTCCTGTCGATGAAATCCAGGTATTACGAGGTTACATTTTCTCATGAATCAACATTTTTCATATTGAAGCACTTTAGTGCCAATATTATAACCTGGTGCATGATAAAGAGGAAGCTTTAACGATTAAAATGGGTATTGATTCAATACCGGAAACTCCCTCTTGTACGCCAAGGAAATCGTTAAAAAGTTAGTAGAAAATCGCGATATCTCGAAAATTCGTTCCCGGGATGCGCGGCTGTGTTTGCATGCTTCGCTCTAGAGCCGGGCCTGGGAGGGGGTCCCTACCAGCAGCAGTAGCTGTCGCAGTTAAATTAACTTGGCGATATAAAAATATTTCGTAAGAATGTTTGATAATGAAAAATTAATGATCAATGGTTAATAATTAACAATTAATAATTCAATATTTATTGTTGACAAATTCGATAATTAATAATAAATTCATGATTAATTTTTCATTATTATTTAAAAAAAAGTAAATAACGTTGAATATTTATTTTGAAAATATCTGCACTCAGATAATCAAAAGAGGGTTCAAAAAGTTCCCCAGATGTTTTTGTTTCTGAGCGATAGTTTGAAGGTTATCGCATACGGAATATTTTTAAATTTTTTGGGGTTTCGCATTTTCAATTTTGAATTCTTGATTTAAAATACGATGAACAAATTTTAACTTTTCAATATTAATTATCTAATAATAATTATCAATTGTCATGTTCTATCGTTAATCATCTAATGATAATTATTGTAATTTTTTATTATTAATTATAGAATTTATCAACAATAAATATTGAATTATTACTTGTTAATTATTAACCATTGATCATTAATTTTTCATTATCAAACATTCTTACGAAATATTTTTATATCGCCAAGTTAATTTAACTGCGACAGCTACTGCTGCTGGTCGGGACCCCCTCTCAGGCCCGGCTCTAGAGCGAAGCATCCAAACACAGCCGCGCATCCCGGGAACGAATTTTCGAGATATCGCGATTTTCTACTAACTTTTTAACGATTTCCTTGGCGTACAAGAGGGAGTTTCCGGTATTGAATCAATACCCATTTTAATCGTTGAAGCTTCCTCTTTATCATGCACCAGGTTATAATATTGGCACTAACGTGCTTCAATATGAAAAATGTTGATTCATGAGAAAATGTAACCTCGTAATACCTGGATTTCATCGACAGGAGCAGATTTGATAATAAAAATCACTTGAAGTGTAAGGGCACTACAAAACACGATTACACAACAAGTTTCAATCGATTCCATCGACTCGTTTTCGCTTAATCACCGATAACATCCCCAAAAACCCAGAATCGCTTCCTGGACTGTAGCTTCTTCTGGAGTAGACCAACCGGAATGTTTAGGGGTGTTTTGTGATGGCCACGAGCTGCCCTTTTGACTCATACCAACGAAGATTGAGGCCTATAGAAGCACAAAGCCTATAGCCCGCTTTGTTCCAAAAAAGTTGGGGAGCTCGGACAATCTTTCTCCCCCAACGGTAAGATGTCGCTAGCGTTGAGTTTACATGTGTGCCCTCACGTACAGAACTAACACACGTGAGCGGCTGTATAACTGCGTTCGCTCCACCTACGGAGTCGGGGTGATGATGCTATTTCACTCGCACTCGCAGCTGGGGTGATGGGTGCGCTCTCTCGCACAGGAGCGTTACGGACGTAACGTGGGGGTTTGGGTGTGCATTGCTAATACCGACGAAGATAGACCTATTCATTGCAAATACTTTTGCATTTTAATGACCTCTACGTCGAGACAAACTTATTTTTAAAATTATTTCTTTATATTTACGTAAACTAGGAGTTAATTAACCCAACCAAGCAAATCTAATGAAATCGAAATCCGAGCGGGGACACGATTTTTATACTTAAAAAGATACCAAAAGTATACATATCCCAGTTGGGGTAATGCGTATGGTGCTGCTTCTATATGTGCTACGTCGGTGGTTCAATCCCCGGCTTCGTAATTATTTTTTTTTGCAATTATGCAATTATATTCACAATAAATAAAATATAAAAAATCTGCGAAAAAAGGTTTTATACGAGAGAGAGCCACATGTTAATACGAGTAGTTGGCACCTGCTCGTATTGAGATGTAAAGATAATATTGGACTCGATAGCGCCATCTCTCTCGCACTCGCGATCAGCTTGATGGCGCTATCTCTCTCGCATTCACGATTAGCTCGAGGATGCGATCTCTTTCGCTCTGAGAGTAGGGGCTGATCAACGCCCAGCTTTTCCCGCGTATATTCCTATCGCATGCACGTGCGAGTATGTGTTTAAAGTCCTCGAACTCTTGTTTTGCCGGTTTGGAATAGACGTTTTGTCCGATACATCGGTAGGATTTCGTCAATGAAGACATCATTGCATGATTCGTGATATTAATAAGTAACAAACGCACTTGATACCGTCTTAAGTCTTTCATTCTTTTCGTAATTGCACGCGCTGTGTCTTAGACTAGCCTCATTGCAAATAATGATAATATTAATTTTTGATAGTAATAAGACCAAAAAGTTATTAAAAAATTGGTTAAAAAAAATTTATTCAACAAATTGACCAAAATCATTATTTTTTCACTTACGAAAGACATTCCCTGATTTTTCCGAATACATTGATTTTTTGAGAATTTTCTCTTAATTTCGAAATATCAGTTTTTGCGTACGGACTGCATTTAAATATCTGCTTGTTCAGTGATCTTGAAAATTAAAATGTGTAATACGACGTTTCTCTATGTAATCATATCCGAAATTTGCAACGTTGCATGAATTTTTCGATTTTTGAATATGAAAATTTCAAAATTGAGAAAAATATCTAATGTATTCAGAAAAATCAGGGAATCCATGTGGTGAGTAAAAAAATATTTGTTTCCGGCAAATATATTGAAATAATTTTTTTAAACTAATTTGACGATAAAATTTTGGTATTATTATTTAAAATTGAAGTCATCTTCAATACGGTTACTTTCCTCAAGATTTTTATCTTATTTCAAAGTACTCAAAAGAACTGAAAATAATAACCTAAATTGTAATCCCTGCAAGCTCACCATAATATTATTTTTCTATCTGAGCAATATTTGGCGGTCGTTGTTTAATGAAACAACAAAACATTCCACGCATTGTATTTTCTCCCTGGATACATTTGTTTCTATAATGTTATAAAACGGAAATAAAAATTCCATATTTCACACAAAAATGTCTATGTTCAATGTAAAAAGTGTATGAAAATTAGTGAATATGTGAAATCGTTGGCCTAAAGACAATCAAGAAGAAAAAAAAAGAAAAAAAAAAAAAAAAAAATCCGTGTCTCGATCGCGCGCAGTCCGACTCGTATCTTGTCGCTCTACCAACTACGCTAGCGTAACTAATTGAATATTGAATAAGCATTGTAATATTTATGTTGTGTACCCCGCTTGGATTAGGTGTTCTTAGGTTTGGGTATCAATAATTTACTCCGGTTTACACGTACGTTGTTAATTCGAGTATAATACGCTATTTACACCGCGCATTACGCTCGATTTTAGTACATCGATGTTAGTAAAATTGGAATAAAGCTCGTCGTGTGGATGTAGTCATTGTTCGTAAAAATAAGTCCGCCGCCGCGCGTCGTCGATCGGTGCAGAATGAGGGACGGTAGGGGAAGCCACAGAGAGGGAAGTCAGGGGAAGCTACGTGACCCCACCGTAGCCAGATGTCTGCGAGCATCGAAGCTAGAAGGCGGAGCATATCGATCATTCGACACTAGAGCCTCCTAGCGTATGTTTGACTCACTAAAAAATTGGAACCAAGCGGGCTATAGGCTTTGTGCTTCTATAGACCTCAATCTTCGTTGCTGATACCCATTGTTAAGGGAGTTTCAACGACTCCAATATCAATTCTGGGGCTAGTTTCGCGTGGTCGCATACCTTCTGTTTACACGTGATCGTGCCATACCTTTGCACCAGGTGAATTCGCATCCAATCATAATAAAACTAGTTTCATTCGGACGATAATTAAATTACCTCGAAAGTACTTTTTTAGTTCTTTGAAATTGGTTCAAGTTTCGCTGAAACGCCCAAAAACACTATGTCCCTCTTCAATTGCCCCTCACTATATATATATACATATATTGCGAATTTGACAATGTAATAGAAATCGATGCTTCGCGTCAAGTCATGGTAGATTTTTCGGGGTAGTGTCGTCAGACAGGATGAAACCGATTCTCCTGTCTTTTCGGTGGAGCCCCGCTATGACATACTATAAAGTGTTCCCTGAGGCCTGTTATAAATTAACAAAAAAATGAGCTATGCCATCTTAAGCTTAAAAGGAAAAGGAGTTTGAACACGTCGTAACAGGCTTTCGGAGAGAAAACTTGTACGTTCTCTCTGAAACATTTTTCAACCTCCTCCACGTCTACAAATCAGTCTATATTTAGCTGTGGTCGTTGTAGGTGCCAAATAAACAAGTGTAGTTTAATCTGACATCTCGCAAACACAAGACGTCCTGAGCAAGTAGTGTGATCGTTCGCATATCACCTGGGTTCATAACTCATACCGTCTATCCCAATGGGTTATGTAATTGATATCCAAGGTTTTTACGATAAAGACAATTGGTTCTGTGACACGCTTTGCCGGCAACCTCCTCGGCGCGCACAAAATCCTTGCTCGCCCGCTCGAAGGGCGCCAGCCACGAAAGCAAAAGCTGCCCGTTGCAAATTTTAATTTTCTCACCGGCGAACAAGGAAACTGCACGACCTTGCTGCAGTCTTCATCGATGGTAGAGGGGCTGGGTTTCTCACTGGGTGGTCCTCAACATATGTTTGTACTTGCTGATTCGAAGTTTATTACCGATTTTAAACTTTATTTTCCGCGTACGATTAATTTTATAATTTCCATATATATTGCGAAGAACTTTGTTGTCATTTTGAGCTGTCACATCTTTTGGTTTCATTTTATTCGTACGATATTTGCTTTCATTATAGGCCAATATCAAATCAGACAATATATCTATCCATTTATATGTGCCTCGAAGACTAAAATGTTTCCACATTTTTCTCTTCAATTTACGATTAAAACGTTCACATATTGACGCTTTCATATTACAAAACGTGGAATATAGTTTAATATCATATCGTGGCAAAAGAGCTTTAGATTCATTATTCTAAAATTCTTTACCATGATCAACGTGAAATTTTTTCAGTACACGACCCTTCGCGAGTATAGATTTCATAGTGTCACAGACATCTTTACCATTCTTAGTCTTCATCAGCACAGCCCACGCAATCTTAGAAAATATATCGATTATTATCAGTAAGAATGAGTAGTCATTGATGTATCGTGCATCCAATCCACGAATATTCACATAACGACTTGGATTATTCCTTCTAGCCGGTCTATGAAGCTCTTCCACTACCGCTGTCTTGTTCTCATTCATTCTCGAGGGTCCTCAAACGTTCATCCAAAAGACCAATCACTTGACCGATCCACTAATTCATTCGGATCATCCCAATAAACATAATCCATTGTACTGCTATTCCTAGCAATCATGTAGAGTGGTGGTAAACCTTTTCCTGATAACTGTGACCGTTTCTTCGGTGTTCTTCTTGATGATGAATCAATCATCTTTGCAATAATATTTTCAAATTTTCTGCTTTTATCTTCACGAATGACATTTCACTGCTATAGTTTTTTCGACATGCATTGTTTGAGTTGAGGATTCGATGATAATTGTCCTTATCATCCGAGCTCACAATACTCTCGTCGGGTGATTTTTTTAATAGTAATTCCAGTAAGCCGTTAGTTTATTGATAATCCTTATCACGTACACGAATTGTATCTTTATCAAATGTGACTGGAGAATCGCCAATCATTAAACGGTATCTTTGAAGCTTGCGCACACCATACGAAGTATCAAGATTTTTTTTTGTCTCGTTGACTCGAACATCTTGAGGAAGCGTTAATGCAAAAAGCCATCGTCAACTGACGTATCTTGCTTTATCGTTGTATCAAGTTCATCTTCCGAAGAATCTCCATAAGCCGTAGCAAAAGTGTGATCCAACGCATTACCATAATTACCATCGTCATCTTTTTCTTCCTTCTTGTAACCAATTCCTGTTTTACCGACTGATCTATCAATTTCTCTAGATGAGTTACAATGAGTTTGAAGACTTCACCCATGGCTTGTTTAGTCGCCATTTTACCCAACTTTAGCATCCTGTGTTTTCGTCGAATCGCTTCACTTGCATGTGCGATTTGTCGCAGTGTGTCCTTTTCCTTATTAAACTTTATGCTTTGCATGTTTACACCTTTGAATCTTCTTACTGTTTTTATTTGACTCATAATTGTATATTTATCAAGCAGTGAAATCCTTTCTGGTATCGACAAGCATTCAGTTCTCTATTCTTATCGATCGCAACAAAAGAATATTTACTATCGTTCCAGCATGATGAACACAAATCTTTAAACTGAATATATGACATATCTGTATTCACATGATCATCGTAAATATGCTTCAAATTGATTTCATTCTGGTAAAAGAGTACTAGTAAATTAGTGTTATCGCGCACTAGGTGATAAAGGATATCAGCATTCATTTGACATAGATAGTACGAGTCAACATCTCTGTGACGTCCCATGCAGAAAAAAGCGTTCATATTATCCTGCTTCTCACATGCTACATTATCGAAAATCATGATAGAATTTGGTTGCGAATCTTCTGGTTTAGTCACTTGCTCATAATCTTCGAACACAAAATATCCCACACCTTTTACAGATCCAAGTAAACGTTTGTGAAATTGATACTTTTGTTGATTCAACCGTTTTGAGTACACATAGACGTTTTCAAATCTCAACCCGTTGGGATGAGTTGTGAGGGTTAAAAGAGCATCAGTCTCGCCACAATTGGATCGTCCACAAATCACTGCATACACGCTATTTGGCAGCAGAGGTCCGTTACGTCTTTCCCTCTTCCTTTTTTCTTGCTGTGGAAGTTTATCGAAATTCATGATACATAATTTGACAGGCTGTGTGTCCAATCTCATCTTAACCATGACTGATAAGACCAAGTATAAATACAATCATTATAAAGGTTATTCCTCGATCGAAGATGACCTTCTTTCCAATGTACATATGAAACAGCATCAATAATGAGTGAGTGAGACGATTCAAAGAATCCCATAAAAAAAAGCTTGAAAGACTTTGCGGAAGAGCAGCATCGGTTTCCTCCTCCACCCAATAACAATGAAATGAAAGTTGAAAAGATTGAGGGAAGCAAATCGTTTGCGGGAAAAGTTGATTTACGACGACATGGTGCTATTGGTGATCGAAAGTGAAAAAATATAAATAGGATAATTGTAACCTGTAACCTGTGCGTGCTTGCGCGTGTGTGTGTACCCGATAAGCTTGAGAAATTTAAATGGGTATATCTCAGTTTAGTGAAAGTCCACGGTAGTTTTGGAAGCAGTCTTATTCAAAGTCCACGGTAGTCTTGCTAAAGTCCCGTATATAATAAATTTTTCCAGTACTTTACGTATTTGAATTGTATTTCCAAGACCCTTTCCAGACTCTCGTTAAGACTCTTTCCAAGACTCTCGTTAAGACTCGTTAAGACTCTCACCAAGACTCTCACCAAGACTCTCACCAAGACTCTCACCAAGACTCTAACCAAGACTCTTACCAAGACTCTCACCAAGACTCTCACCAAGACTCTCACCAAGACTCTCACCAAGACTCTCACCAAGACTCTCACCAACACTCCTGCCAAGATTGCTCCAAGGCTTTTTCTAAAGCTCTTTCCTGGATTTGGAAATTAAATGCCCACGAAAACAGTTTGAATAGGTTCTGTTTCCCAGCAATAATTTAACATAGACGCTGAGGTGGTATTTCAGATATGAGTGCGTGTTTCCTTGTTCGCCAACTATGGGTCCGTAGTACGAGGAGGTCGCACTAGATGGCGAAAAAGGGAACTCGTACTTATATGTAAAACATCACCTCAGCATCTATATTATTACGGGGCTTTTTCGAGACTTTTCCATGACTCGGAAGTTAAATGCCCAGGAAAATATTTTTAATATGTTCTGTTGCCTCGCAATAATATAGATGCTGAGATAATATTTCACATATGAGTACGAGTTTCTTAATTTGCAATCTACTGGGCCTCAGTACGAGGAAGTGCCGCTAGATGGCGAACAAGGGAGGTCGTGCTCATTTTTAAAATATCATCTTAGCGTATATATTGTTGCAGGGCAACAGAACATAAAATTAATGTCTCCCTGGGGATTTGACTTCCAAATCGTGGAAAGAGAGTTTCAATTATTAACTTTTCGGCTTTTCAAGCCGTATTGGTTCCCCAAAACCTCGTTCTTATTTCTTGCTTCTATATTTTTGTTCAAAAAGTATTCGCGCGATAGGGTGTGAGTGGAGTGGGACCGGCAATTAACTACCGAGAAATGGTGGACTCATACGTCCAGCAGAGTCATCGCTAAATACAAGTCTCGCTGTTTTCGACGCGCACCGTGAGAATCGATTTGTAATCTTACGGCAAAATGGAATTGAATGCTGAATATTGATTTGAGTTATTGCATTGTATGCTGCAATATAAGCGTATTGTTTTCCATATGATTTTTCCAGAAGGTATCGAATCCACCACTAGTAGTGATCGTGGCTTCACCAGGCACGTTGTTCTTCTTCTCCTTTCAAGATTCCGACTGTTTTCCTCACGATGATACTTGCTATCCCTCCAAGTGTTGCCTCCCTCTTTTGATGAAGCTGCGTCCTCTTCTTTTACTTGTTTTGTAGATATACATTGTTACGTCCCGGGGTATTTCATTATTTACACCTACCGTTGAAGAAACGAAGGATTTTTATTTATTGCCCGCTCCCCTCTTTAAAACTCAATGCGCCGTTTAGGGATAAGGAGCGTCAAGTGGTGATTGAAAATAAATATTTATTAGGTTATCAGTAGGCACGCTGCCATTGAGTATGTAGCGGCTTTGGTTTTAATAAAAGTTCAAACATCATTTTATAATTTAACAATAATAATAAAATGATTATTCATTTAAAACACGTGAAATATAACTAAACGTTACATATATATAATTGTGCTGATTTTATTAGTTTTTCGGGAGCGACCATCATGGTTGCTTCCCGGAGTTGAACAACAAATTTTTACCACAGTGACCGTCGCGGTTGACTCCCGGAGATGAACCGACTTTTGTTTCAATAACTGCGGCGCTGTGCACTGCTGCGAAAATATGAATTTTCGCGTAAGAACACGAAAGAAGTTCGCTTTTTATCAAGCGCTGCACGTCCTAGGGATGCGCAGCGTCTTTTGCCTACTGTGAGATCTCGACGCTTAAGAATCGCGCACGGTGATAAACCAGCGAGCCAAAATATAAGTATTGAAAGTGAGCTAAAAGGCAAAGAACAAAGTTGTAGGTCCACTGTTTTGTTATTATTTGTGTTAAAAACATTTGAAATAAATTTGTAATAGGATCATTGATGCCAGGACGTAACAATATATATGTATTGTAACACGCTAATTGCTAGCCCGATTCCCCAGGACAGGTAATCGGGAATTAACGCGGCACAAATGGCACCCATCTTGTGACAAATCAGCCTCAAGGGCGCAAGGCCTTTCTTTTACCAAAAGAAAGGCCAAAAACTGTTTTCTCTACGTCACACGCCAAATGCAACTTTTTTATGCGGCTAACTTCTACGAAAAAGGGAAAGGTTCGAGGGAAAAATTCCCTAAATACAACGCGGCTGAAAAAAACAAATACAAAAATGGAAAATATGACAATTTGATTATTGCACTCAATAATTTAATAACGGCGATTGAACGAGCAGCTGAAGATTCCTTTCCAAAAAATGCCACACGTGAAAATGCCGCTCGTACATAATTCAGCCTTCATTGGATCACGATATCCTGCGACGAGCCAACAGGGCATTTTTCACTACTGTGACCACTTTTCGGGTATTTTCTATCTTAATCCATGCGGTGACTAGAACTACTACAAAAATCGTCACATCTCGTGAGAAAACCTCGCATCTTTCTAGGCATGTATCGCATGCCTTTAAGGAAGGAAAACATTTCCAGGCAGTATACTTTTAATATTTTAGCTGTTGCCTATTCGCTCCTACGTACAAATCAGCATGTGCCGGCTCGCCTCTCGCGAGCACAGTAGCTCCTCATTAAGAGATTCGAGGGGTAGGGAGAGACAATCCGTACCCTCGTACGACAGGGACAACTTTTCGCGGCAATCTCGCATCGATGATCCGCATTGATTGGGCGAGACTACCCGTGGGTGACGAATCCTATGAAGGATGTCCAGTGGTTGGTTCATGGTGCTGACCTCAGATAACGTCGCTCGACACCGGTACTACAAGAGCAGCCCCCACATCGGCGAGAGGCCTCCTCCCTCCCGCACTCCGTCGCTCTCTGTCTCTCGTTCTGTCTCTGTCTCTGTCTCTCTCTCTCTTTGTATCTCTCTCTCTCTCTCTCTATCTCTTTGTATCTCTCACTCCTCACTCCTCACTCTCCACTCTCCACTCTCCGCTCTCCGCTCTCTCTCTCTCTCTCTCTCACACACTCTCTCTCTGTCGCTCACACTCTCTCTCTGTCTCTCTCTGTCTCTCTCCGCCTCTCTGTCTGTCTGTCTCCCTCTCTCTCTCTCCATGTCTCCTACTCTCCCTGTCTCCCTCTCTGTCTCTCTTCCTCTGTCTCTCTCTGTCTGTCTCTCGGTCTCTCTGTCTTTCTCCGTCTCTCTGTCTCTCTGTCTCCCTCTCTCTCTCTCCCTCTCTCTTTGTGTCCCTCTCTCCCTCTGTTTCTGTCTCTGTCTCTGTCTCTCTCTCTCTCTCTGTCTCTCTCTCTGTCTCTCTCTCTGTCTCTCTCTCTGTCTCTCTCTCTGTCTCTCTCTCTGTCTCTCTCTCTGTCTCTCTCTCTGTCTCTCTCTCTGTCTCTCTCTCTGTCTTTCTCTCTCTCTCTCTGTCTCTCCTCCTGCGTCGGCTCCTCGCTGAGATGCTCGAAAAGTATAATTTCGGTGAGATTTATTTCCGAATTCGTATCACTATTTTTGGGTCCCATCGACTCGCTCCCGGATATCGTTCGCATTTTCTTTGCCTTTTCAGCGACTATTCTACCCCGTCGCTTGCCTTCCTGTTTGGACTGTACAGTTCAATACAAGAATGTCACGGCGCCTAGACGGCGGTTGACGTGCTGAGTGTTTCGACAATGTAGTATATATATGTATAGTCATGACATCTGCCCATTTGGGATTTTTGAAAGTCTCTCTATATAGGTATGCGAGTCGATGGTTTCCGTACCCTACCTCTCTAAAAATACCTATTCACCTGTTAATAACTTTTGAAGTATTATTCACGTAGAAAGAAGTTATATAGAAAATTTGCAGGAAATTTAATAATAAATAAAAAATATATCAGGAATTTTCTCAGTACATCGATTTTTAAGGGATTAAGGGAGTTTTAGAGGAAAAAAGAAGATTTGCGACACTAAACAAGCTGTAATTAGAAAACGGTAAGTTAAATTAAAAAAAGTTCAAATTCAAAATGATGAGGAATCTATTTATCTACAAAAAAGTTTCCATGTTTTTTATCCTTAAGTCAACCGTTTTTGAGATATGATATAAAACGCGTTTATCAAGATGGCGACTAACGCCGGTTCGGGGGACCGCAGACTTTTGAACTTAAGCTCCTTATCTGTCAATAAAACGATTGCAACAATAAAAAACATCTTCCGAATTTTTGCATTACGACCCTATAAATGCAACCTCTAGTGACTGGACGTGAGTCAGCGACATTGTAGGAGGCGAAGAGTTGTTTAATTATCATGTGACCATGCAACGCCACGTTACAATATATCTATAGCTTTCTTGTTAAGTTTTTTTCGTCATTATTGATTTGTTTTTTTTATAAATCAATTTATATTCCAATTTTTTGATTATAATAAAGACCCCTATATTATTGTTATTTTTTTTTGTGTGCATTTCTTTTGTAGAATTTGTTTCCCCCCTATTTTCCCTCCAGGAGTCGACCATCAACGTGATAATATATATATCACAAGGAGCCACAAGCAGCATATATATATATGCTCCTTGTGACGCCAAACGTGGCGTCACAAGGAGCCATGGTCATATGTAGTTTTTAGTCGAATCCCCGCGCTCGAAGTCCGCCACCACACTTAAAAAAGCGAGATGTAAATATTAGAATTTAAGGACCGCCAAGTATAGAGTATAATGTAAAAATTAAAGTCAACAGTAATCCAACGCCACGATACTCCGAGACACAGAAAAGGCCTTCCCCAATAATGCCCAAGAAACCCGAAATAATTCCCATCAAAACCCTGAAAAACATTACGATTTCCCCACGAAATACCTTATTCTCCTCCCCACACCCCCTGACATATTCCATGCAACCGAGTCCAGCAAAAGAAGCAGCAAATCCTGGAGAGGCGCACCACCACCAGCATCCCCGAGGAGAAAACCCACGCTGCACTGCCGGCTAGAGAGGGTCACAAGAGATCATCCCGCGCTCACGGCAATTATAAGGCTCAAAATTGCCACCAAAAAGAGAGAGACCGTGATCGCGGCAATATCCCACTCTACCCGTCTGCCGTGTCGATAAGGGCCAAATCCCGGAGCACGTGCAGCGACAGAGTGTGGAGAGAGAGTACCCTCTCTATGCTAATGAGGGCAGCAGCGTGCAGTATGGATCGTTACCATCGATCAATGAGAATTCCCACGTGCGAGAGAGATGTCACCACGTGTGCCACAGTCTTCCTGGCCAATCAACAGTCGCTCTCCAGGACCGAGACCAATTCGCATGCGCGAATCGATCGAGATCATCGATGAGTGGCTACTTATCGGAAACACGTCAATCCTGTATCCCCTTCCTTGCCCTTTGACTTCCCTTATCGAGCCTCATGTCAAAGTGAAGAAGAAAGCTCTTCACTTCGAGCGTAGCGTGGAGAGCGAAAGCGTGTATAGAGTATAGAGAGTTTATAGAGAAATTATAGAGCGTATAGAGTATAGAGTGTGCGAGAGTGAGAGAGAAGAGAAGCGTGAAAAGTTCTGGTTTAATTTGAAGTTCTAATGTGGAGAGTTTAATTTTGAGTTATATTATATCGAGTTCTTTCTTTTTCCTTGGTTTGTTTTTCTTTGTGAGTTATAAATTTTGAGTTTTTGTCTTTGTATAAAGTTTTTTTTTAAAGTGAGACCCGAACAGGAGTAAGAGTAAGAGAGAGAGAAGGAAGAAGGCGACAGAGAAAAGTGTGCAGAGTGAACGAGTGAGAGAGAGAAAAAGGAAAAGAATAAAGAGAGAAGAAAGAGAATTGGAGAACGAGAAGGAAAGGAAAAAGAGTGAGTAGAGAAATTTTCATTATCCAGCGTGGCGAAATTTCTTATAATTGTGAAGGCGTACCGGCCATGAGGCGGACGCCATTTTCCGGGGATTTTCGTGCGTGTACCCCCTCAAAGTGTATGGAGTCCTGCAGTGTAGTGGTGCATCATTATTAGAGTCAGCCCCAGATTTTTGCGTTCTCCAATAATTTCGAATAAAGCCTTAAATTGCGTTCCCCAATAATTTTTTTACTAAATTATTTTTCTCTCTTTTTTTTTTGTTGCGACCGGGGGGGTCGCAACAAAAAAAAAACCCCCCCCCTCAAGAGAGAATATTGCGTTTTCCCAGTAAATTCAATCCCGTTAAATAATGTGAGGAATAACCAAGAAATTAACCTGCCATTGACCAACGACCATGGTAATAATTAAGTAGCCGAAACACGGACTTCCCCCCCCCCTCTGAGAGTATTCCGTGGTTGTATATGAACTAGCCCGCGTATTATTGTGATATATATATTTTTTTTGTGTTCTGCGTGATATTTCCGAGTGAAATTATTAGAGAAATTTTGTGTGCGACTAAAGTCGATACGGTAGCTATACCAAAAGAATAGCTGGCGCCCAACATTTTGATTATTATTTTTTTTTTTTTTCTTTAATTTGCGTTGATTCAAGTTGAAGTCGAGTTTGCGATCCGCCGACGCATTGGCGTAGTCAGTAGTTATTTTTGCGATTTTCCCTTTTTTTTTGAGATAGTCTTTTGATAGTTTTTTTTTGCTAATATTTAAGGATTGTGATAATATCGAGAAATAGAAATCGTTTATATTGTTTTTGTTAATATCGAGGAATAAATATCGGTTTATATTTTTTTGTTAACCCCGAGCTGCTTTTTCCTTACATCCCCCCCCCCCCCTGTTTGAAGTCGGCGTGACAATATATATGTATATATTGTCACGCCAAGTCTGAGAGGGGCGGGGAGGAATAAGGGAAAACGCAAATCCCCGGATTAAAAATGAAATAACCAATGTAATTATGTTTATTTTTAATTAATAACGAAAAGAAAACCATATATTCACAAAAGAAAAGGAAACTCGGTAATTCGCAAAAATATTACTCCTTAGAGGCTAATGCCTTGGTACGCTCCTGCGTCGCCGGACCGCAAACTTGAACTCGTATATAAAAAAAATAATAATGATAATACCTTGGGCGCCAGCTCGTTTATGGTATGGCTACCGTTACACACAAAAAAAAAAAAAGAAAATACTCTAATAATTCAAAAACTTGTTTAGAAACAAACAAAGAATGGATTAATTGACTCGGAGTATAATAATAATTCTCCACAGGCTAGCTCCTGTCGCTCTCACTCACACTGGGAAAAATTAAAATTGGGAATAATTATTAGGGGAGTAGGGGGAAATACGTTATTTGGCATCTTAATAATTACCACGGTCGTTTTAATGGCCAGCTAATTTTTTGGTTATTTTACTCAATTTATCTTTTGACAAAATTATTGGGAAAACACAATTAATCTCGGGGCTGACTCTAAACTATTATTCACCACCACACTGCACGACTTGATACATTTCGGGGGAACACACGCACAAAATGATGCGAGAAAATGGCGTCCGCCTCGTGGTCGGCACGCTCTCGAAAATTTGAAAAGGCTTGCAAGACGCTCGAGTGAGAAAATTAGACTATTCACTTTTTTTGTCGCTTGTATCTGTCGATATTATTTCCTTGGCTATTGTAATGACTCGGAGCGGGTGTTGATGATAGTCTATTCGGGTATATACACAGGGTGATTCAGAACTGCCCCTTTTCCTGATATGGGGCACCACGTTCAGCGTGGGTTTGATATCTGATAATGAGCAATGATCGAAATATTGTTATTTTATCAACAACGAGGCGAAACTTGGAATATGCTTGTAGCATGACTTGTACAGATATTCCATTTCTGTAGCGTAAACTAAAAATTAACTTCCCCAAAAAAAAAATTCTATAATTTAACTACTGAGCAAGACATTGAACAACTTGCGTGCAAGATACCGAGCAAATCATTGAGCAATACATTATGCGTTAATTATTTTTCACTTCCCGTGTAAATAGAGCGTATCAGAATCGTTCATTACAATGCGAAGAAGATTCTTTGTTATGTAAGATTGGTAGATTAGTTCACGGATTCCGTGGAACTCCACGTACTGAGAATTATGTACGAGGACATTTCCTCAGTGGGGCCACAATAAAAAATATTTGTAAGACCCCTGGTTTTGCAAGAATTTTTAGGTTTTGAAGAGGTATACGAATCTGTGTGAGCAAGTTCGTTCCAAAAACGTTTAATTTTGTTCCATCATGATGTGTACAAGATTGAAATGCGAATTGTTAATCTTAAAGAAACTTGTATTTATTGGATGCATTTGTAGCAGGTGCTCAATGTATCCACCTCCTACTTCCAAGCAAAGTCGGACCCGGCGTTCAAAATTTTCTATCACGCGATCGAGCATCTTCCGCGTAATTTTATTGAAAGCTTCGTTTATCCGCTGCTGCAAATCCTCGAGATCCTCGATTTCATGCTCAGTGTAAATTGAGCTTTTTACGAAACCCCATAAAAGAGCTTTTTACGAATCCCTATAAAAAAGCTTTTTACGAATCCCTATAAAAAAAAATCCAGTGGATTAAGATCCGGCGATCTTGATGGCCAGTGAACGTCACCGCCAATGGCAATCCAATGATCTGGAAAAATAGCGTCAAGTGCCTCTATAGTGATACCGGCAGTATGTGCTGGTGCCCCGTCTTGTTGGAACCAAATACAGTCAGGTAGCCCCTCTTGTTCCTCCCAACATGGGCCCACCTCATTGGCCAAAAGGTCAATATACGCCTGCGCATTTAGTCGTGCCGGAAGCTCGAAAGGTCCAATCTGTTTGGACGGATGTATATTTTTATAAATGTTTGTAATATCCAAACAAAATGTTTCAAACAGGTTTCCTACAATGAATATTCGTAGCGGTGAGGTTTACTTAGGAATAGGATATAGTAGGATAAGTGGAAAAGGATTATAAACATAATAGTCTATCCCCGATAATTCCAGTCCACATATTTACAGTAAATCGCTCCTGGTGGCTTCTCAAGGCTTTCACTTGCGGATTTTCTCTCGCATACGAATGATTATTATGCGAATTGAAAACCCCATCGCGTCGAATCGTACATTCATCGGAAAACAGTATCTTACGCACGAACTGTTCATCCCCGGCGACCCGCTCCAAAATCTTTCTCTAGCAGGAAAATCTTCTTCACGAAGAGCATGCGTTTTCGTGTAATGGTACGCATGCAGTTTTTCTTCTTTTAATATCCTTTAAGTCGTAGAATACGGAGTGCCACATGTTCTCGAAATATTGCGAATGCTAATCGTTGGATTTTCCTCAACCATCTCGATAATATTTTCTTCCATCAGAACAGTCCGAGCAGTTCTGGAGGGCCCTCCAACTCCACTTCGATTAAGAACTAAACTTCCGGATTCCCTTGCCCGTGCAACGAGTGCACGAATCACCGATCCACCCGGGCAACGTCGTCTCGGGAAATCTTCGGCATACTGACGTGCAGCCATCGCTGCATCAAAATTGCACTGAGCGTATAAAAAAATCATGTTCAAATATTCAGCTGCTTCGTAACAAATTCCAGCCATTTTTCGTGATAATTTGGATTTGGATTTTCGTGATGATTTGGAAACTTTTTATGAGGTTTATTAATATTTCTCTGCAGTCAACAGGTTGCGCTTGACATATGTTACATATCAGTAGTATACGGTGCGCTATGGCGACCCCCACTCCTATCCCCACTCTTCGGGCCTGGTCGGATTGTGTTGAGTGTAGGTGGGAGTGGGGGTAAGTGCCCCCACTCCTATCCGCGCTCTTCGTGATTGGTCGATCAGTGGTGAGTGTGGGTAGGGAGTGGAGGTCGGTTATCGCGGCTCCTACACCCACTCTTCGGCCCTGGTCGGTCCGCGGCGAGTGGGGGGAAGGAGTGGGGGGTGGGTGGTGAGGTGTCGCCACAGCGCACCGTGTTATAATTATTATTTTTGAATTTTCAAAAATTAAAATATAATTAATTTTACCTGTTGCTGGTGCTGGTGCTACTGCCAGCCGATGCTCGCACCGAAAATGTTTTTTCTTATAAATAACACTTTTACACACGCACACATACACAAATATTTTTAAATGTTCAAACAATGGTGGTACGTCCTCGTTTTCGAACCACGCGAGATTAAGAGGTTTTATTCCACTTTCCATATTTTTCTTTATCTTTTCACTCGCGAATAAAAATATGAATGAATGTAACACGTTCGACGGCAAGAGAATACTGAGGATGATTCTTTTCTTTGCCATAGCACACGCTCGCTCGTGAAGAGGCGATGATCGGTCGAATAGCAGCATCAGCAAGATTGCACGTGCCCATATTGATGCCTTATGTATCTCATAGTAAATACTGTCGTCAGCATTTTTGCACGGCTGCAGCTCGAGCTCGCGATGCATTTGGGTCGATCTCCGTTAAGTATATATATATGCTCAATTACGCACTCAATTACGCGTTGTCTGTACAGGCAGCTTGTAATATATAGTATATCTACACATCTGTGTATATACGCTCCTATTATTACAATTGCAGCTTCTGAATTTAGGATTATATTTTCGCTATTCTTGAAGTAAAACTTCTTTAGTCGCGTTGAAGTGAATACATAGGAAGAAACACAGCACAAAGAGGAGAAGCCGAGAATAGAGATGCCGCGGAGAGTGGCGCGTGCCCATATTAATGTCTTGTGTATCTCATAGTAAATACTGTCGTCAGCATTTTTGCACGGCCGCAGTTCGAGCTCGCGATGCTTTTGCGCCGATCTCCGTTAAGTATATGTATATGCTCAATTACGCACAAACGTTGTCTGTACAGGCGGCTTGCAGTATATAGTATATCTACACATCTGTGTATATACGCGCCAATTATTACAATTACAGCTTCTGAATTTAGGATTATATTTTGGCTATTTTTGAAGTAAAACTTCTTTAGTCGCGCTGAAGTGAATCCTTAGGAAGAAACACAGCACAAAGAGGAGAAGCCGAGAATAGAGATGCCGCGGAGAGTGAAAGAAGCACCGAACAAAAAGGAGACGCGAAGATCGTCGTCTCCTCTTTGTGCGGTGCTTGTTTCGATCTCCATGCTGGCGCAAGCATGGTATATAAAACTACCGGTGGGGTGTGTGAGTACATAGTAGCGTATATACCATGTTGATATATATCTATGTGCCCCTCACACATATAGCGTTCTCTGCACGCTCGACGACGGGTCGAGAAGCGATATATATATATTGTCACGCTGACTTTGAGTGGGGGGGGGGGGGGGGGAAATAAAATAAGGGAAACACAAAATCGGGTTAACATGAAAAGTATAAACGCTATTTATTCGTAGACAACAATGAAAAGAATATATTACAAAAAAAAGGGAAACTAAAACGAAAATCGCAAAAAAATAATAATTAATAATAATAATTATTGTCCGGTTGGGCGCCAGCTATTTTTATGGCATAACTGCCGGTTCGCCTCTAAATCTCCTCTGATAATTTCTTCGAATTATCGCAGAATAAAACAAAAGATGATACACGGGCCAGCTCATTTGTAACTGGGGAATACTCTCAGGGGGGTGGGGGGAAGTCCGTTTTTCGGCCTGTTAGTTATTACCACGATCGTTTCTCAATGGCAGGCTAGTTTTGGTTATTTTTAATCCGGGTTAAATTTATTGGGAAAACGCAAAAAAAATGATCGGGTTTATTGGGGAAACGCAACAAAAAAGGAAACGAATAAATTTGGGGCTGGCTCTAATTATTTTACACCACCACACTGCAGGGCTCGATATACTTCGGGGGGGTATACGCACGCAAAATTTATCCGGGACAAAATGGCGTCCACCTCGTGGCCGGTACGCTATCACGAATTATGCAATTTCGCCAACTCGAAAATGAAAATTCCTTTCTACTCACTCTGTTGTCTGTTTCTCTAGATTCTTTTCCGTCTCTTTCGTTCTTTCTCGTTCCTTCTTACTCTAACTTCTCTGTCGCCTGCTTCTTTCTCTCTCTTCCTTTCTTTTTTTTTTTCACAAAAAAAAACTTTATACAAACAAAATATAACTCAAAAAAAACTCTATATAATATAACTCAAAAAAAAACTCTATATAATATGACTCACACCAAAAAAAAAAACTCTATATAATATGACTCACACCAAAAAAAAAAACTATATAATCGCACTCAAAAATGTTTAAAGCAGGACTTTTCACTTTCTCCTTCTCTCTCACACACACTCTGGACTCTATATAATTTTCTCTTTACTCTATTCTCTATCGATCCTTTCACTCTCCACGCTACGCTCGAAGTGAAGCTCGTCTTCTTCACTTTCGACACGAGGCTTCATAAGGGAAGTCAAAGGGCAAGGAAGGGGTTACAGGACTGACGCATTTCCGATGGGTATCCAGTCATCGATCAGCTCTATCGATTCACGCATGCGAAGTGTTCCTTGTCCTGTAGAGCGATAGTTGATTGGCCGGGAATACTGTAGACACGTGGGAACATCTCTCGCACGTGGGAATTCTCACAGGTCGATAACGGCAATCTATACCGCACGCTGCTGCCCTCATTTGCATAGAGAGAGTACTCTCTCGCCCCACTCTCTCGCTGCGCGTGCTCTGGAGTGTGTCCTTTATCGACACGACAGACGAGTAGAGTGGGCTATTGACGCGCTCACGGTCTCTCTCTTTTTGGTGGTAAATTTGAGCCATATAATTGCCGTGAGCGCGGGATGGTCTCTTGTGACCCTCTCTAGCCGGCAGTGCAGCGTGGGTTTTCTCCTCGGGGATGCTGGTGGTGGTGCGCCTCTCCAGGACTTGCTGATCTTCTTGCTGGCTTCTTGCTGGGGATACGTCAGGGGATGTGGGTAGGGGAAAAAGGTATTTCGTGGGGAAATCATATGGGTTTTCAAGGGTATACAGGGAATTATTTTGGGTTTGGGTCTCTGGGTATCGTGGCGGGGTGCTCGATTCACTTATAATTACTATTTACATTTCTAATATTTACATATTTTACATTTCTTAAATTCTACTCTTTACATGACTCGGGGTTAAGTGTGGTGGCGGACCTCGAGCGCGGGGATTCGGTTAAACTATTCTATTTTTCTGGGGCTCATGTGACGCCACGTCACAATATATATATATACATATACATATGTACTACAGTTATCATAAACTGATAGTTTCGTACTATGCCTCAACGGTAAATGGTGAATAAAATTTGACGTATTTTATATTGACGTGTTGTGTTGTAGTGAAATTATTAATATCCAATTACCACCCTATATTACGCAGTAAGCATTTTTGCGCGGCTGCAGCTCGAACGCTCGATGCTTTTGCTTTTGCGTGAGCGCTGATCTGCGCTCAGTATATGTATATATAGTATATCTATACATCAGCGTATATACGCGTTATCATTACAATTACAGCTTCTGAATTTAGGACTATATTTTGGCTATTTTTGCCTATGATGAGTGTAGAACAATATATGTTGTGACGTGGCGTCACATAATCCCCAGGAAAAATAGAATTTTTTTTTTGAATAGTTTACCGAATCCCCGCGCTCGAAGTCCACCGCCACACTTAACCCCGAGTCATGTAAATATTAGAATTTAAGAAATGTAAAATAATGTAAATAGTAATTGTAAGTAATAGAGTAATCCGCCGAGATACCCCGAGACACCGAAGAGGCCTTCCCCAAGAATACCCAAAAATAATTCCCAGTATACCCTTGAAAACCCATATGATTGCCCCACGAAATACCTTTTTTCCCTCCCCACACCCCCTGACGTATCCCCAGCAAGAAGCCAGCAAGAAAATCAGCAAGTCCTGGAGAGGCGCACCACCACCAGCATCCCCGAGGAGAAAACCCACGCTGCACTGCCGGCTAGAGAGGGTCACAAGAGATCATCCCGCGCTCACGGCAATTATAAGGCTCAAAATTGCCACCAAAAAGAGAGAGACCGTGAGCGCGGCAATAGCCCACTCTACTCGTCTGCCGTGTCGATAAGGAACACATTCCAGAGCAAGCGCAACGGGAGAGTGGGGCGAGAGAGTACCCTCTCTATGCTAATGAGGGCAGCAGCGTGCGGTATTGATTGCCGTTATCGACCCGTGAGAATTCCCACGTGCGAGAGATGTCCCCACGTGTCTGCAGTTTTCCCGGCCAATCAACTATCGCTCTCCAGGACGAGGACCAGCTCGCATGCCGAAATTAATGAAGATCTCCGATGATTGGCAAATCATCGGAAACACGTCAGTCCCGTATCCCCTTCCCTGCCCTTTGATTTCCTTTTTCAGCCTCGTGTCGGGTGAGGAACCAAAATTCCTCACTTCGAGCGTAGCGGTTAGAGAGATAAGGCGAGATTAGAAATTTATATAGTGTGAGAGTTGTAGAGAGTGAGAGAGAGGGAGAGAGTGAGAAGAGTTGGAGAAAAGTGTGGAGAGCGTTGGAGAGTTTTGAGTGTTGAGAGTGGAGTTTTGATTTGAGTTTTTTTTATTATTATTATCATTATATCGAGTTTTTCTTTTCTTCTGTTTTTTATTATTGCGTTTTGAGGTTTTTTTTTTGTATAAAGTTTTGAAGAGTAACGGACAGGAGTGAGTGAGAGAAAGAGAAGGCAACAGGCGGGAAAAGGGAAAGAGAACGAAGAAAGAGAAAGAGAGAACGATGAGAGAAAAAGAGAGGGCGAAGAAAGAGAAAATGAAAAGAAGCGAGAGAACCAACACAGAGTGAGTAGCCGGAATTTTAAATTTTCGAGTGTGGCAAAATTCGCATAAAAATTGTCCTTGCGTACCGGCCACGAAGCGGGCCGCCATTTTATACCGGTTAAAATTTTGCGTGCGTGTGTGTCCCTTAAGCTGTATCGAGTCCGTGCAGTGTGGTGGTGAAATAGGTCGAGTCAGCCCCGAAATTATTAATTTTGTTTTCCCTGCGTTTTTCCCGATAATTTAGCGAATCATCATTTTTGTATTCCCCGATCTTGCCGAAAAGTTATAAGTTTTTTTTGTGCGTTTACCCCCCCCCCCCCCCCCCCAATAGCCCCGATAATTTTGAAAGTATTATTTTTGCGTTCCCTGATTATTTTAGAAAGTTATAATTTTTTTTTGTGGTCGTTTCCGCATAAATTGTACGGAACTAATTTTCCTTCCCTTTTTTTTTGTGCTGCGATTTCCCCCCCCCCCCCCCGCCGCGAAGAGAGACCATTGCGTCTTCCCAGTAAAGTCACTAGAGTGAAAAATAACCAAGAAATTAACCTGCCTTTGAGAAACGATCGTGGTAATTACAAAGAGGCCGAACCACGGACTTTGCCCCCCCCCCCCCTGAAAGTATTCCCCTTAGTCTATGAGCTTGCCCGCGTACCCCCCGTGCCTTAGAGTCAAAAGGCAGTTATGCCTCAAAATAGCTGGCGCCCAAGCGGATAATAATAATAATTATTAAGATTTATTGTTTTTTTTTTGTCTTTTTGCGAGTGTCGCTTTAGTTTTTTTTTGTAATATATTCTTTTTTATCGTGTTTTCGAATAAATAGCCTTTATATTTTTCTTGTGCTAACCCGACTTTGCGTTTCCCTTATTCCCCCCCCCGCCCCATTCAAAGTTGGCGTGACAATGTATACACATTTATTGAGTTCTTTGTACGCACCACCACAAAGATGCTGTTCTGAACGATAGTAAATACTATCATCAGCATTTCTGCACGTGTGGTTTTGCGCGAACGCCAAATGCAGTCTGGATGTCTGTACACATAAATACATATACACACAGCACATAAATATAGTCTATATATCCGATATTATCTTTTAAATTGTCACGAAGATGCGCATTTTTGCGCGGCTGCAGCGCGAACGCCTGATGCTTTTGCTCGAACGCTGATCTCCGTTAAGTAGATCTATACATCGACGTATATGCGCGTTATCATTACAATTACAGATTCTGAATTTAGGATTATATTTTGGCTATTTTTGCCTACGATGAGTGTAGAACAATATATGTATACACATTTATTGAGTTCTTTGTACGCATCACCACAAAGATGCTGTTCTGAACAGTGGTAAATACTATCATGAGCATTTTTGCACGGGTGATTTTGCATGAGCGTCAAATGCAATCTGTGTATCTGTACACATACAAATACACAACGCATACATATAGTCTATATACACGATATTATTTTTAAAATTGACGTGAAGATGTTGCTGTGAGCCATAGTAAATACTATAGGCAGCATTTGTACGGTTGTACGATTAATATGTGAAGCCGCGGGTAGCGTTGCTAAGAACACGAGCGCTCTCAAATCTGCAATTTAGTAAAACATAGCTAGGCTCGAGAAATCGCGGGATATCGTTTACATGTCAGGATTTTATATGCACTGGAAATACAAAAGATCACCAGTCTTGTGAGAACCGTGTGACGATCTAAGTGTATTCAGTCTCCCGGACATAATGCCGAGCCGCGCCCTTCGCTCGTGTATCCTCGCTTTTTTAAAATTAGCGATAATTCACAGCGCGCATATAAGGCGTCGCTGTAATTCCGCATGGTGTAGGAGTTTAAGAGATTTATCGACTGATAGACTCGTTAACCGCTTAAAATATATTTTATGGTGGACGCCTTTGCGTGTCATTGTGATAGCTTACAATAGAGGGATTCTCAGAGGGTGCAAAGTGTTAACGTGCGTGTTTGAGGAATTACAACGACGAGGGCTTGAAGATTCTCCAGCAACCCAAGGGATTCGCAACGAAATTCGATGTGAGTAATATTTAGCACTATGGCAAAGAATAACAGGGTCGAGTTTGGATTGGATGGGTTTGAGCATTTTTAGCTGGGATTATTTACTAAAATAAATTCATCGTTTAGTATATAGCCAGCTGCTAGAAGCCTCAAGTGATGAAGAAGCAGATCTCATAGAAGCGACGCGGGCTGTGGAAGAACAGGATTTGTGGCGCCGAACACACCCCGAAAACCGTAAGTATTGAAAACCGCTAGGGGGGTGTGGTATATTGTATACGAACAATAATAATAATGAGGATAACTTCAACAGAATCAGAGACTTCATCGGAGCTCAACTTCAATGATGATGATGACGATGATAACCCTGTGATAATTGCCGTCATAGAAGCAGCTCATGCTGTAGATGACGATGAGGCGGCGCAGCCGCAGCATACAACAAATCGTAAGTACTTAAAATCGTGAATGATCTTTAAGATATTATTATGAATAATAAAAAATTTCATTCAAATATCACCATCTCGAGTCGAGCACGGAGAAGAAGATGGCGCCGTGGCAGGGCCATCAAGCTTATGCGATGAAAGCAGCAACCCGCTTATCGCCGGTGCTGAACCAGAAACAGCAAGGGTTCCTAAAAACGCTCAACGGACCAATAACACTGCTGATAATAATGAGCGTGATGCAATTGAAGAAGAAGAAGATGTATCAATCATGGATAGAGAAAACCAACTATGGGAGGACAAATTATGGGAACAACAGCCTCAGGAAATATTACCGGTACAGCAGGCCCATGAAAGAGCTGACGCGTGGTTCGATCACCTCATGGTCGATGACTCGGGTAAATATGTATTTTATCCTAAATTATATCCAGCCTCCTCGGTGTGAAAATAAGCGTGTGTGTATTTTGTGTTAGGATATTCGACAACTGTCTCAGGATGAAGATACGCTACGGCTCTACAAATCCTTATTTTACAAAAAAGCGCTGAGATACTTTCATTTCTACAAACATTATCATTGTAAAAAACGCTGAGATAATTTAATTTCTGTAAACATTATCATTGGGTGTCAATAAATATAATAAAAATTTAAACCCTCATACTCTTTTCTTCAGGAATACAGAAGGGCTCTGGAAGCACACGGAACGCGCATACATATAGCGACATACACCTACCAGGGGTTCGAATCGAAATAATTCAGGACACTGCGCGTTATTTTAAGCGTTTTGAACTTCGTGGTCGCGAGACAACTATGCGTATTTGCGAACCACCGCCAGGAACGAGTGTCATGAGCTGGCTCGAAGGGGCGTTCAATAATCTACTCACGCATATAACTAACTCGTGCGAGGGTGGCGATTATGTAGGGATATCGTTCACCGCGAGTACTTTGACACACGGCCCCGTATGGCTTTCTTTCCGCCCTGCCCGCGATTACGTGTTTCAAGACGTATGGCAACTCATAAGTAGTGTTGCTCAAAGCGCCGAATCTCTTAATATCGATAACGAGTGTAATATAAAAACGTGTGTTGTCAAGGGTGTGGAGGGAAGGGGCGTCGGAAAGGCTTACCACATGAGGGCGTAGCAAAAAGATCTATCTTAACGATTCGCAACGATGATAATTTATGTTTACCGCGCTCGTTGGCAGCAGCCCTCGTGCATGCGGAACGGGGTGAAATACGCACGGGCGACTTACATACAAAATGGCAGCGGGTGAGACAGGTTAATGGATCGGCTCAAAAAATGGCAGCACTTGATCTTACGCGACGCGCAAATGTCAGGATACCGCGAACAGGATGTCGTGTAAATGAAATCGGTCATTATCAGGATTACTTATCGCGTGATGGTGTTGCGATTGTCGTTTTCGCGTTTTTGGACTTGGGGCGACGTAAAAAAAAGCCCATCTTCAATGGCACGCGAAGCGTCTTGAACACAGTAGGAAAGGTCCAACACACGCTGTATATCTTGTATCACGAGCGCTCGAACCATTTCGAGCCGATTCTCAACCTGAGAGGAGCGACAGGTAGTACAGGTTTTTGCACATCGTGCGATACACTATATCGTAAATTAGATCATCGATGCAGAGGAGAAAGATGCGGTCGTTGTTTCACGATACCCCCATGCACGCCGAACTCGTCAGATACGATCAGATGTGTGGTGTGAAACCGCGTTTTTTTCGGGGAGACATGCTTCAAGAACCATATTAGCGCCGAAGCGACCCACAAATCCACTGTTTGCGCGACCATTAAACGCTGTCGCGACTGTTTTGGCATAATAAGGCCGTTAGACAAAAAGAAGAAGCACGTGTGCGGTGAGGGGTACTGCAAAACTTGTAAATCCGATAGACCATACAATCATTCATGTTTTATGAGACCTCTTGTGAAGGATAGAGATCTGAATAAAAAGCTATTCATCTTCTATGATTTTGAAACGCAACAGTGCAGTCCTTTGGAGGGTACTACAGGCACACGCGTACACGAGCCGAATCTCTGTGTAGCTCAAAGGGTCTGTACAGACTGTCGCGATAACGACTCTATAACAGAGCCTTGCGAGTTCTGCGGTGTACATGAGTTTGTATTTAAACATAACCCAGTAGCTCAGCTGGGGGAGCTTGCTATGCGAGATATCAAAGGGTTTTCGCGTACAATATTAATTGCTCACAATGCTGGAGGTTTCGATGCACAGTTTATTTTACGCTATCTTATCGATGAAAAAAAGACCCAGTTGCCATTGCTAATAATGAACGGAACAAAAATTATCACGTATTGGGAGGCTGGTCTTCCTCGATAGTCTACACTACTTTCATATGCCTCTGAGCAAATTACCGAAATCCTTTGGGTTAACTGACACCCTAGCGAAAGGTGCTTTTCCCCACTTATTCAATAAACCCGAAAATCAGTATTATGTAGGAGAATTACCACCGAAAGAGTATTATTCTCCCGATAGTATGTCAGCAACCGTGCGTAATGATATATTCGAGCCGTGGTATTGCGAATTGAAAAACACAAATTATGTGTTCGATTTTCAAAAAGAAATTGTAGCCTACTGCAAGAATGATGTTACGATATTGCGGCAGGCGTGTATGGTTTTTCGGAAAATGTTCATAGCCATAGGGTGTGTTTGTCCGTTCGACGAGAGCACGACGATAGCGTCAGCCTGCTTTCGGATTTTCCGGAAAAATTTCCTCGAAGATGACGCGATCGGGATCATACCGAGAGGTGGCTACAGATGGGCGGATAATCAATCGAGAAAAGCAGTTTCGTGGCTCGTATCGATGGAACATTCCCTAGGGCAACGTATTATTCACGCAGGCCGGTCGCATGAGTTCAAGCTTCCTCAGAATTTAACGGTAGATGGTTATTACGAGGTCTCTGAAGCGTCACATGTATTATTGAACAGAGACCGGATACAGAGCGACGGTGTGTCTATAAACGAACGTCACGAGAGAACGATTGTGGTAGCTTACACCATACGAAATAGCGGGTACACACTGACGGAGATTTGGGAGTGCGAGTATGATCGTATGCTCGAAACAAATACTCAGATGCAAGCTCTTGTACGGGATCATGCGCTAGTTAAAACGGAGCCTCTTAATCCGCGTGATGCTTTTTTCGGGGGCCGCACAGAAAACATGGTTACGCTCTACGATGTAGAGGAGGATACCGAGCGGATACGATACGTCGATGTATGTTCTTTATATCCGTATATTTTTAAATACGGTAAATACCCCGTGGGCCATCCGCGCGTATACGTAGGTGATGAGTGTATGGAGTTAACAGGAACCAGTTACAGCGATCTCACGAAAGTCGAAGGCCTTGTTAAGTGTACGGTGTTACCGCTGCGAAATCTCTATCATCCGGTGCTACCGGTGCGTATGCATCAGCGTTTGTTATTCGCCCGAATTCGATATTCGATGAAAATCCTGCAGAGCGTGTGTTCAATGGTACGTGGGTAGTCGATGAGTTGCGAAAAACTGTATCATGCGGCTACAAAGTGATTCGCGTAGAAGAAATTTGGCAATATGCGGTAACGTAATACAATCATGATACACGGTCTGGCGGCCATTGTACCGAATATATAAACACATTCCTGAAAATTAAACCAGAAGCTAGCGGCTGGCCTACGGGGTGGTTGGATAACGGCGATGCGCAAGAACAATACGTCGCAGATTTCGAGCGTTCAGAAGGTGTCCAACTGCGTCGTGAGGCAAGAGCGAAAAACTCCGGATTGCGTCAAGTAGCTAAATTATGTCTCAACTCTTTTTGGGGAAAGTTTGGGCAGCGCGAAAATCTCCCGCAAACGGTTATAGTTTCGACGCGCGCAGAGCTCCTGGAAATATTGACTAATGCCGAGTACGAAATCACGGGTATGTTACTTGTAAACCATGAGGTATTGTATGTCAGCTACATAAAAAAAGACGATGTCGTAACCCCGTCAGGTATAGCGAATTCTGTAATCACCGCGTATACAACAGCTCAGGCTCAATTGAAACTTTATAGTTATCTAGAGCGCCTTGATAGGCGCGCGTTGTACTGCGCCACCGATTCAGTTATTTACGTAACGAAGAATAACCCTGCTGAATACGAGCCGCCAACAGGTCAACTTTTAGGAGATCTTACAGATGAGCTGGATCCGGGGTGTTATATCAAATCTTTCGTTTCCGGAGGGCCAAAATTCTATTCATTCATAATCAGCGGCCCCGACGGTGCCGAAAGCGAGGTTTGCAAAGTCAAAGGTATAACGCTCAACTTCGCAAACAGTCAATTGATTAATTATAGCACAATACGCTCCTATACAGTTGACGACAAGGTGGAACCTATCGAGCTGCAATACGACGCTATACGCCGTACGCCGTTTCATCATGTTGTCACGCGTGCAGAAAAAAAGAAATGTAAACCGTCGAGCGTCAAACGAAGACGTTGCGGTAAATACGGCTCGCTCCCGTATGGCTACAGGGGAGAATAAACTATTTCATCTAAATGTAAATAATGTAAAATATTTATGCTGTTATTGTACAATAAAAGGTTTATACATTTTCCGGCTGTTGGAACCCTTTATCTTGCCCTGTTGTGTAAACATTTACTCATTCGTACAGATGGATTTCTATTATTCCGAGTGGCAGCATGCATACTCGGAGTATGGTACGTCGATAGAGTTTCATGAAGGCCTACCGCAGAGTGCCGATTATGCAAACGACCCCCGTGAAAAACTCATAATAATCGACGATTAGATGCGCGAGGCATCGAACAATAGAGTTATAGATCTTTTCACCAAAGGTAGCCATCATAAAAATCTGAGCGTTGTTTTTATCACCCAAAACTTATTCCATCAAGGATACGGACAACGAGATATTTCGCTGAATGCCAGCTATATCGTCGTTTTCAAAAATCCTCGTGATCGCGCTCAAATACAGCATCTCGCACGCCAGGTATATCCGGAAAACCCACGCTTTTTACAGGAGGCCTATCACAATGCAACGTCCAAAAGCCTCATGGCTATTTGTTGCTCGATTTGAAACAATCAACACCTGATAACTGTAGATTTCGCACCGGTATTTTTCCCGACGATCCTTATCATTTTGTGTACGTACCGCGAAAAAAGTTGAAAAGCAGCTGCAGTGCTGGCGAATTGCCAGTTCAGCGCATGTAATGCCGTCTAAATGATCATCGCGTTACGATAAATGCATCGCCGTATTGAGCCTGTTTCAACAAACCAGCACGATACGAAGAGAGTCTGACTCGCGCAAATCAAATTCAAGCACAATTCATTGTATTTGCCAGTGTGCGTGGCGCATTCTTAAGGGTAGCGCTATTCCGAAGACTCCACTGTACAAAAGAAGTTAAAAGAAGTGATACATCTAGACGATCGACAGTTCCACACACGTAATGGCGCGAGGTGGTTCACCGCTCTGCAAAAAGTACGTTGCAATATTGCGAGCTCTTCAGCATCTCAATAAGGAGCAGCGCGAGGCTATTTTACGTAAAGCAGACCTGGGTATCATCCGCTGTATTTGTGAGTGCGCCTTGAACGTTCTTTGCAGCAACGTGGCTCTGAAGGCCGATCAAAGAAAAAAATTACGTCGGTACACCCCTGTTCTGCGTCGTTTGGCCTCAAAAAGGCTGCTGGAAGAGTAAGAAACGATTCGTTGTTCAGAGCGGTGGGTTTCTACCGCTCTTACTAGCACCAATACTAGGCACTGTTCTATCGAATTCGATTGGTGGCCGTGGATAATGGAGCACGCAAGAAAAATGGTACTCGTACCAGAGGAACATTTATCGCAGCTGGGCTCACAAAGTCATAATCAGCCAGCGTTTAGCACGGCTACGTCTCAAACGCGCCCAGCGGAAGGAATTGATGCTACGCTAACTAGATTGGATACAGAGATCAATGAAATTTTGAAATCTAATGCATACAAGGATGAGAGGGAAAAGTGGGCTGCATACTTGACTGTACTATAACGTTATCTCCATTTCGTCGATGACGAGAGAGCTCAGCAGTACCGCGCGCTTATGAAGAATGAATATACTGTAGAACCTGGTTGTGATCAAGAAGAACCCTGTAATGACATGAACGATTCCGTCATCATTGAGAGTATACAGGCCAAATTTCGCATTAAAGCGAAACTGCTACTTCGCCGGTTACGTGACGCACCACGGGCTAATTTTTCTTGGGATTCTGCCGGGGTCGTGTCGGTCGGCGGAAAACCAATCAAGGATTCAAATATTGTTGATCTCGTTAATGACGCCATGAGGGCGCGGAAAATACCTAAACCAGCGGGGCGCGGTGCCTTTGCCAAATTTCTGAGAACGATGCAGACGCCGCGAGTATTCATTGGCAATGAGGAGCTGTGGATGAAGTCAAGAGCTAGCTCAACCCTGCGACAATCGCAGCTCGACGATAGCAGTACAGGCAGCGAGGGTACAGGCGAAATGAGCCAGTCATCGTTTTTCAGTGGTCGTGACAACAGATCACCGGCGCCACAGGCAGATAGCCCCCGACAGAGTGGCAGTGGTTATTATAATAAGAAAAGATGTGTAACCTGGGCTAACCTAAAATTCTAATCATGAAAACCTTAGAAAAAGTGTACTTTAATCCAATCCATGAAGCATCGTTTTCAGGCGTCACCAAATTGGTACATGAGGCGCGTCAGAAGAAAATTTCCAAGATAAAGGCTCTGCATTGGCTTGAAGCACAGGATGCTCACACAAAACACAGGCCAGTGCGTCATCGCTTTCAGCGGCGTTTTTATAACGTACGGAACATTGATGATTTTTGGGAGGCTGATCTCGTAGATCTTCGCTCGATTAAGGCTTATAATGATGGCTATGTTTACCTCCTCGTCGTTATAGATGTTCTTAGTAAATTTGCATGGGTTCAGCCTTTACGCGACAAGACCGCTACATCTGTGGCTAAAGCGTTTGACCTCATTTTATCTCAAAAAAATAGTAACGCTCGATCGCCCGTTTGCCTACAGACCGACAGGGGTAAAGAATTTATCGGCGCTGTATTTCAGACCCTCTTGAAGAAAAAGAACATTCAGCTTCGTGTTGGGAGAAACCCCGATATAAATCGGCTATTGTCGAGAGATTCAATAGAACGCTGAAAGAAAGAATGTGGCGTTATTTCACGTATTCTGGACAAAAACGTTACCTTGACGTTCTACAGGACACTGTTTCGGCCTACAACCATTCTACGAATAGTGGTATAAGAATGGCTCCTGCCTCTGTGGCGCTCGCTACAGCCGCAAGGGCTCGGCATAACCTGATGCAGCGATACAAGAGAACAGAGCATTGCTCTCCTAAATACAATGTGGGCGACATCGTACGTATCAGTAGCGCGAAGGCAGCCTTCGCAAAAGGTTACGAGGGTGGATGGAGCAGCGAGCTATTCAACATTCACCGTGTATCACGCAGTATTTGCCCCGCGATATACATCCTGCGTGATCTCCACGGTGAGGACATTAATGGTATATTTTATGAAGCTGAGTTATCGAGAGTGCAAACGAAGAAGACTAAGAGAAACGGCCGGTAAAATGAAGGACGAGTTTTACATTGTTTTACCCAGCAACAGTAGTATGAGTTATTATCCCGATAATGTGACAACACGGTATACCACTCATTTACCGCAATGTGTGTCTCTCCATGGTAGCTGAGCCGTTTCTTTAGCGAAAATAATACCCATGACAATTTTGCATGTGCCTTCCGAGGGTAAGCGGAACTTCATTAATATCGCAACGAACATTACAACACCGGGCGTTGATGCAGACATCGACTATAAGGAAGATCGTATCTGCGTACCGCCTGGCGTATATCATAGCATAGAAACATTACTCGAGACTATTAACGGAATACCATGTGTTGCGGGTCACCTGAAATTTAAGTACGCTCACAACGGCTATGTGACGGTGACGCGTATCTGTGAATCATGTAAGAACCTGGAGCACTCCTTCTACTTCTCCGACGTGCTGAGCAAGGTTTTAGGATTCATTCAAGCTGAGGAAGGTGTAGTAGTTCAGAGAGAATACGCTGCTCAGAGACCCGCCAATCTAGCCAATGGGACACCCGATATGATATACGTTTATACTGACATCTCTGAACTCTATATCACTGGCGATGTGCACACGCCTTTGCTACGCGTTGCACTAACCGCTGCCGCTGATAACCGTAATTTCGGGTCTGTGAGAATAAGAAGTTTCTCACCACCACGCTATGTTCCTCTATTACGCACTAGTTTTCAAATAATAACCATTGATATAAGGGATGTATTTGGCGAGCCGATACCATTCCAGTTTGGGACGCTGACGGTGACGTTACAGTTCAAACGTACAGATTAACTTGAACTGCTCTAAAATGAATTACTATGACGAATATTTTGATATGCAAACGGGTGTTGGTGGTGGTGGTGCTCGAACAGGTTATGGGGGTATCAGCCATGTGTATATTGGCTCACCGAATCAACGAGGTCACGGCATTGGAAGTTTCCTAGGGGGCCTCTTTCGCCGTATAATACCGCTCTTGAAACAAGTCGCTCGGACTGTCGGTAAAGAGGCCCTTCGCTCGGGTATTAACATGGCTACGGATATCATGGATTCCGGCAAGCACCCAAGAGAAGCATTCAAAACGCGCCTTCGCGAGTCCGGGGAAAATCTGAAGCGCAAGGCTGAAGAAAGAATTAGTACGCTCATGAAGGGCTCCGGCTATAAAGCTGGTAAAATTAATAAACTGATGCATTCTCTTGCTGACAGCGCATCACGACGCACCGGTGTGAAAAAAAGAAAGAAGACCGTAAAGTCGCGAAAACGTTCAGGCAGTGTAAAAAAGAAGCGGAGTAAGAAGAAGGAGACCGACAAAACCAACCGTCAAGAGACGTAACAAGAAATCAAGAACACTGAGCGATATTTTGCTTAGCCTAAACTGAGAAAATGGCGTTCCTGCACGCACACTCGTGTGAGTGCCTTAAGTCGGAACTTGAACTATTTACACTACTACCGACCCAGACAAGAATTAAGGGGACACATTCAGTGTATTATAAGCCAATCTCATCGTTGACGGACGATTCGCTGATAGAGTTTGTCATACCGGGGCAGGGGAATGAGTACATCAATCCTGCACATACCATACTGAGCATGCGTGTTAAGATAGAAACATCGACCACAAAGGAGGGCGAGCTCGTCAAAGTAGGACCAGTCAATAATCTTCGGCACTCAATGTTCAACCAGGTCGATGTATTTTTTAATCAGAAGCTTGTCTCACCTTCTAACAATACCTATGCATATAGAGAGTACATTGACACACTCTTGAATTACGGGCATGCTGCGCTCGCATCTTACGAGTGTTCTATGGTATAATGATACAGCTGGTAAAATGGATGATACGGATGATGATAATAACGGTCTTGTGTCCCGGCACGCTGTGTTAGGTAAGAATAGAACAGTCGACCTCCTCGGCCATTTGCACTGCGATATCTTTAATCAACAGAGGTTTTTGCTAAACGGCATTGAAATGCGCCTCCGGCTCGTACGGACCAATAACGGTTTTTGTCTCATGAGTTTTTCGAAAGATTGCACGATACGTATTACAGAGGCGTCGCTACTTGTACGTCGCGTTAAGATAGCTCCAGGCATACTTCTGGCTTATGCAAGAGCTCTGTCCAAATCTACAGCAAAATATCCTTTGACGCGCGTCGAGGTTAAAGCGACATCGATGCATGCAGGGGTACACGGGGATACTCTTGATAATGTCATATTGGGCCAGTTACCCAAATGTATAATTGTCGGTTTTTTCGATAATAAGGCTTTCAACGGCGATCGCGCCATGAACCCATTTAATTTTCAAAATTACCAAATTAATTATCTTTCTTTGTATACGGCTTGCAAATACCGTCGAAGCCTCTACAGCCAGACTTTATAGATGCTAATATGTGCGTGGATGCCTATCATACATTATTTTCCGGTACAGGTATTCACTTTCTCAATGAGGATAATTGTATTTCACGTTCAAGCTATCCGTGAGGTAATTGTCTCTTTGCATTTTATCTTACACCCGATCTCTCGGCCAATAGTAGCACTCATTGGAACCTGGTGAGACACAGTAGCGTGAGGATAGAAGTACGTTTTGCGGGAGCCCTAGCTTCAACAATTAATTGCATTATATATGCTGAATACGATAATGTGCTGGAGATCGACTCGTCCCGGCAGGTGGTCGTGGATTTCAGCGGCTGATGAGAGAGAAGCACCTTCAGTTTGCGTTCATCGCTTGGAGTGCGACGGTCGAAAAAAGATTTCATCATGAATATCGTTATTGATATACAGGGTATGAGGGATAGAGATATTCAGTTTATACCTAAAGAAGTAGCTGTCATCTCGGTACAGACTGAGGACTTTGATCATTGACTTGTAAAGCCACCCTACGCGTATGACAAATTGTCACCCTCTGTAAAGAGACAAAACATGCGCCTATGCTTTGATATTCATGGTATAGAATGGCCTGAAGGTGATATATCATTACATTCACTGGACGCGAATCTGAAGAGAATTGCGACCCAGGCTGTACGGATCTTTACAAGAGGCTCTGAGAAATCGTCATACCTAACTCAGCTCACGGGATGTTACATTATAAATCTGGAAGAAGATGATGAGGGTCCTTCATTCCGCCACCTGCCACGAAGTGACAGACGTTGCATGTATCACGGTGTTCTAAATAAAAAACACACATAAAAATGCGCTCTGAACAACGCTACCAGGATCAAAGCATGGCTCTGTTATAGC
Source organism: Dyspetes luteomarginatus (assembly GCA_963669185.1). Lineage (NCBI taxonomy): Eukaryota > Metazoa > Arthropoda > Insecta > Hymenoptera > Ichneumonidae > Dyspetes > Dyspetes luteomarginatus. The sequence continues at coordinate 10,456,757 of OY769906.1, forward strand.
GAGTGAATCGCCTCCTTATGGGAGTATAGAACTACTACATCGTGGCACGTCGGTTCGCCAGAGTACGCGTCAGAAGAAGAAGAAAATCCCTTGGGCCATGAACAGTCTTCAAATTCTGCAATCTCTCCAGAACATAAAGGATCATACGGTGGGCGTGTACGCAGCAGATGGTATCCCGAGGGCGTGGACGAAACCGACAGCATTCGTGGTTAACACCGATGGCCACAAACTACCAGGGGCCCGCTGGGTCGTCATGTACGTTGATCGAAATGGACACGGATGGTTCTTCGACAGTTACGGACTACCACCAATCATTCCGCAGCATCTCGCTCGTCTCCGAAGAAACTGGAGATTCTTCCGCTGCAACGCAACGCAGCTTCAACGCCCGAATTCACAACGTTGCGGACAGTATTGTGTTATGTTTCTTCATTATATGGCTACTGGTTTCGGTCTTCACCGCTTTAGATGCGTATTTTCGAATGATTTTCAGCGAAACGATAAAATAGTGGATGAGTAGTACTCCGGGTGTAGTTTCTAATATGAATGGTTGCGCTGGTAGGGGGGGGGTATAGAAATAAGCATCTACATTGTATACAGCACTGCTGTTCTCGCACTCGCTAATTATGGGCCAATAAACGCTTTAAAAAATGTACATGTTTTGTCTGACTCATTGCTTTCAACAGAAATCATTTGGGGTGGTGACATGTTTTAGATCTCTGGTTTGGCAGCGTGCAATACTACTGACTGTAAGCTTAGGTTTCGCACACGTGCAATACTGCTGACTGTAAGTCTTAGGTTTCGCGCGCGCGTACAATGCTGCTGACAGTATATCCATTTTGACTCAGTCTCGAGATGCCGTCATGTGATGGTGAGTCAGCTGCTGCTGCGAAAAAGAGGCATCAAGAGGAGGGCGGGTGTCAGAAAATAAGCCGCGCATCGTCGAACTAGCTAGGTAGTCAGTCGTCATTTGTCATTTGACGTCGTCAACTGAACTCATCCAAATCTACAATTCGGTCTTTTTCTATACAAAAAAAGCGCCGCGCGTTGAAAAAGCGAGTAGAAAGACTCTTGCAAGACATCGACGACATTAAAGTGCTAATACGCGCACGATCTGACTTGAATTTGTTAACACATCAGCTAAGAACTCTCGAACTCCGCGATGGATTTTTCACGAATCAATAGAGTGAGCGAATTGACGGAATTCCTACCCGTCAAAAAACTGACCGAATTGGAGGTCGGTAAGGACTACAAAAGTACCAACATGAGAACAGCGCGAACAACATGGGGCAACAGAATTACCATTGATGTGGACAACGAATTCACGTCTTTCCTTCCGGTGAGATTCGTCAAAGCCTTCGAAGAAGATGATGCCCTGTTCCAACAAATGGTTGCTACCGCACAGGCTGACAACCTGTTCTTGCAATATCTGGGTGGTCGATTCAATAATCTGGAATTCAAACCAGCCCCAGTGCAATATCACAGCGGTAGCAGCTGTTGAGTGTGATCCGTGTTCGTGGGTGCTACAATATGCGCGGGTGTGATCTCGTTTTCGATATTCAACACTTCAAAGATAAAAATGGCAAATTTCTGCCAAAAGAAGTAGTTGTTGGTGCGATCCGAAAACCACAATGCCTGGCAGAGTGGCTAATCGCCCTGCCTTACCATATCAGTGAATTACCACCGGGTGTACGTTTGGAAAATAAGTGGAAAACGGAGAACGATCATGGTATTCATTGGACCGAGGGCAACACCAGCATCGATAATCTGCGTAAAGAATTATTCAAAACAGCCAATGGGGTCGGATACACTCTCCTATAGTCGAGAGGCCACCAAGCTGTCGAATTCTTGGAAGAGGCCACCAAGCGACGGTTCATAAACCTAGACAACAATCAACATTTTCCATCAATCGCCGATCCATCGCCTCTGGCCGTAGTGTGCCCATGGCATGGCCGCCAACGAAACCACCATCACACCTGTATAGTATATCATTGTGCTCTAAAAAATGTCAAAAAAATGCAGTGCTATCTAAGCCATTTTTTGCCTAACGCAATATAAATCCTATAGGGGGTAATTAGCATATAAATATTGTACACTCTAACCTGTATTCAATGTAAAAACGTATTTTATCAAATAAAAATAAAAAAAGTAATTATTATTCATATCCGAACAATTCACATTATTTTGATAATAATAATAACACACGGTGCGCTGTGGCGACATCTCACCACCTACCCCCACTCCTGCCCCCCACTCGCCGCGGACCGACCAGGCCCGAAGAGTGAGGATAGGAGTGGGGGTCGCCATAGCGCACCGTATACTACTCATATCAATAAACCGTTGCTAGGGCCACCTCTCCCCCGCAATCGAATAACCATGAAAAAAAAATACCAATATAGATGATGACTTTGATAATGTCTTCAGCATTATAGATTACCCTGAATTAATGAGCCCAATACATGCTTGACAACATCCCTGCGATTATTATAATTATGCTGAAAAGAAAAGAAAACAACCCCAGTACAGGTTTTGACAACATCCCCGAGAATAGTAATTATCCTGATAAAAACAAGCCCAGTACACGTCTGTCACAATGTCCCTGGGACTAAAAATAACTCTGAAATAGAAAACCCAGTCTTGACAACGTCCCTAGGAATGTTAAATATCCTGAAAGAAAGAGGAAGACAACCCTAATACACGTCTTTTACGACATCCTTGGGACTATAAATTACCCTGGAATAGAAAACCCAGTACACCTCTTCATAACCGTACCTGGGAATATTAATTATCATGAAATTAAAAAAAAACAGCGCCATTGCACGTCTTGGCAACGTCTCTGGTGATAAAAATTACCGTGTAATAAAATACGTAGTTCACGTCTTGATAACGTTCTAGAAATGTTAATTATCCTAAAAAAACAACCCGATTTACAAGAAACCATCCTGCGATCTTTAACTTTTATCATTATTTACAATTCTTCTAAAAAGTTTGCTAAATACATTGGCCATATTCGAGTCGCGACATTATCGACCTAGCATCGATATAGTAGATGCGCCCGAGAGAGCGCGAGGAAGACCGTCATTTCGTTTTCGGTATCTTAGCGCTAACGTCACAATGACCAATTTTGGTAGAAAACCGCGATTTTACACGGATTTATTGGAAAATACTGATCATCTGGGGATATTCTTGACACGTTTGGCAGAGGAAAGGTTCAAGGGTCTCCTGAAGACCCAAAAAACTATATCTCGATCTGTCATTCGAGAAATATGTGATAGCGTATATAATTATGTCCTGCCAAAATCGCGATACGAATATCATCGTAGTTTGGTCAGAAATAATAGATGGGCCATTCTCGAGTTCTTGAAAACGAACGACCTACTTAACATGTAAGTATTTTCATTAGAACTAATGAAATATAGGAGGTTTTATTTTCGTGGTTATGTCCCTGACAGTAGTTCAAATTTGTTCACCAATGTCTGTTAAGGATGCTCTGGCGGTAGGAAAAAAATTAATCTCAGAAAAATTTGAGTACTTGTCAATACCATAAAAATCAGAAAAAGTTAGCCATATTGAAGATACTAAGAACATTCATTTTTAAGAACAATAATAATACTGAAAAATTATCGACAAATTGGTTAAAAAAAGGTTCAAGAAATTAACCAGTTCTTTAGATACAAAATACATTATGTGATTTTTCTCAATACATTTGACCTTTTTGAGAATTTTCTTATCATTAAAAAAAATCAAATATTCAGGGGTTTTCCAAGGTCTTTTTGTAAAAATATCGTACAAATTCGTATTGGTTATTAAAATACCTTTTTTGAACTTTATTTTATTTTTATCATCGTTATAATGATGAGAGAGAAATTTTAAAGGTAAAGTAGAGACAAAATATTTATTATTAATTTATAACTATTCGAAGTTATGCATGTGTTGCATTTGAACGTGGAACTTTTTCGAGCGCATCAAAGACTCCTAACAGCCTCTTAAAAGATTAAAAAAATTACATTTCAAGAATCGTTGCGTTTTCAATCTGGCCTCTATGCAATATTTCAATAGTTTGCATGAGAGCAGACGTTTCTTCATAAAGCATGTCCTAAAAAGCGATTTTTCATATCCAGTGGAGATTATGAGACGATAGGAAGAAATTTTCGAGATCTCGTTGAGTTATGGGAGGTCGATGGCACGTCAAAGTCGGCTAAATTACCAAAGTAAGTTTTATTTGATATGAGCTTCACAAAGAGTCCGATCTGCGACTGATTTTGCACTATGCTGTATGCTTTATCTATTGCAGACGGTCATAGTTTTCGAGAGAGATGATGAATGAGGAAAGACATGAAATGAATGGGGAAATTCAAGATGAGGACGAGGAAATACTGGAAGCTGAGGGAATGGCGGGTCGGGAAGTAGACCGTGGCGATGGACAAATGAGGGAAAACGAGATCGAGGAACAGGAAGAACAAGAAATCATGAACGAGGGAGCGGTGAAAGAGGGCGAAGAGGAAATTGGCGAGGCCAGGACGGATGAGAGGGTTCAAAATAAGAATATCGAGGGCAAGGTGAGGAATGCAGCTAGAGCGGGCTGGATGGAAAAAGCGTCCGTATGAATTAAATTAGTTATTGATTATTAGTTTAGATTAGACAATTAAATTAGATTTACCTCAGAAAATCAGTTGTGCTTAATTTTGGCAGACAAGCAGATCTGAAGCAGTTATGAACAGATGAACAGTTCGTGCGGAAGATACTGTTTTCCGATGTATGTACGATTCGACGCGATATGGTTTTCAATTCGCATAATAATCATTCGTATGCGAGAGAAAATCCGCAAGTGAAAGCCTTGAGGAGCCACCAGGAGCGATTTACTGTAAATATGTGGACTGGAATTATCGGGGATAGACTATTATGTTCATAATCCTTTTCCACTTATCCTACTATATCCTATTCCTAAGTAAACCTCACCGCTGCGAATATTCATTGTAGGAAACCTGTTTGAAACATTTTGTTTGGATATTACAAACATTTATAAAAATATACATCCGTCCAAACAGATTGGACCTTTCGAGCTTCCTGCACGACTAAATGTGCAGGCGTATATTGACCTTTTGGCCAATGAGGTGGGCCCATGTTGGGAGGAACAAGAGGGGCTACCTGACTGTATTTGGTTCCAACAAGACGGGGCACCAGCACATACTGCCGGTATCACTATAGAGGCACTTGACGCTATTTTCCCAGATCATTGGATTGCCATTGGCGGTGACATTCACTGGCCACCAAGATCGCCGGATCTTAATCCACTGGATTTTTTTTTATGGGGATTCGTAAAAAGCTCAATTTACACTGAGCATGAAATCGAGGATCTCGAGGATTTGCAGCAGCGGATAAACGAAGCTTTCAATAAAATTACGCCGGAGATGCTCGATCGCGTGATAGAAAATTTTGTACGCTGGGTCCGATTTTGCTTGGAAGTAGGAGGTGGATACATTGAGCACCTGCTACAAATGCATCCAATAAATACAAGTTTCTTTAAGATTAACAATTCGCATTTCAATCTTGTACATATCATGATGGAACAAAATTTCACGTTTTTGGAACGAACTTGCTCACACAGATTCGTATACCTCTTCAAAACCTAAAAATTCTTGCAAAACCAGGGGTCTTACAAGTATTTTTTATTGTGGCCCCACTGAGGAAATGTCCTCGTACATAATTCTCAGTACGTGGAATTCCATGGAATCCGTTAACTAATCTACTAATCTTACATAACAAAAAATTACGCTTTCTTCGCATCGTAATGAACGATCCTGATACCCTCTATTCACACAGGAAGTGAAAAATAATTAACGTATAATGTATTGCTCAATGATTTGCTCGGTATCTTGCACGGTAAGTTGTTCAATGTCTTGCTCTGTAGTTAAATTATTGAAATTTTTTTTTGCGAAGTTAATTTTTAGTTTACGCTACAGAAATGGAATATCTGTACAAGTCATGCTACAAGCATATTCCAAGTTTCGCCTCGTTGTTGATAAAATAACAATATTTCGATCATTGCTCATTATCAGGTATTAAACCCACGCTAAACGTAGTGCCCCCTTATTAGTCGATCATAAAAGCATTAAATAAAATAATTTTTGTGGTGGGTTAGAAGAATGAAACGCAATTTTTCAATCATATCAGTTGAAAAACTGATATGATTGAAAAATTCAAGATTTTGAGGGTGGTAATTTAACGGCTGTGTAACCTACGTCAAGATCACATCTGCTAGTCACATGACCATCAAGATGCTGAAAAAAATTATTCTCAATGTGGGCTGTACACGAGAAAGCTCTGACTAGAGACATTTCTTACATATACTGAATATGAAAAAATTCAAACGAATTTTTCATAATTTCGACGATAGTTATTTTCACGTAATTTTTTACGAATTTCAAAAAAATCCTGCGGATGTGGAACCTGATACTTCCAGTGCCGAGGCCGATCTCCAGCCGACAGAACCACCGACAGCTATTCTTGATTGTCTGGTTACTGAGTCATGTTCGGCGGCAGCTTTTAGATAATTTAAAAAAATCTATTTTCTTCCATCCCATTGGCCTGTTGTAGTAAACATTACAGTTTTATACTTATAAAAAACGATACAAGTTTTTCTTGGAAACCATAAAAATGAAAATAAGGAAAAACTGTGAAAATGACAAGTTTTTTATTAAAAAAAAAAAAGGTTGTTTAAAATCTGAATTCAATCAAGGATAAATATACATAATGTACAGGAAAATAGCTTTCGTAATGAGAGTCTAGCACTCACTTGCATTTGACATTACGAGTGATATACTCTCGCCATCTATCAATGGCGCGCGTTCTTCAGTCTTGCCCGCGTTTGGCCAACTGCTACGTCCAAGCGACGTTTGACGGTATGCGTGGATGGCTTTGTGACGCGTGAACCGTCACTCCCCACTACCACCTAAGCTCCATTGTTCTCTCACGAGAATTATTTGAGAAAATTATTTTATTTGATGTTTTTAATTTTCAATCATTGTTCAGCTACGATGCCATCCATAGAAGAATTTAACCTTGAGGAAAATAATAGTTTGACTACATGTGCATATGTGAAAAAGTAACGTCATCTTGAAATAATCCGTTACCTCTGAAATGTCATTTTCATCGTGTCTCGAAAAAAAAAAATACCAAAATTTTTCGTTTTTTATCCCGCATTTCCCATATGAGGAAAAGGGGCAGTTCTAAATCACACTGTATATATATACAGGGTGATTTGGGACTGCCCCTTTTCCTGATATGGGTATATACGGGATAAAAAACGAAAATTTTTGGCATTTTTTTTTTTAAATCGGCTGCGTGGTTTTCGAGTTATCGCCGATCGAAGTTGGCCAATCGGATGGCCGCTTTAGCCGCAGCGACGTCACTGGTTATAATCTATGAGAATGGAGCGTTCGGGTATCTTCGGAATCACACTGCCGCCTGCAGTACATGTTACCCGTTGCTATTGGAGATGAGTGAATCGAGACACGATGAAAATGACATTTCAGAGGTGACGGATTATTTCAAGATGACGTTACTTTTTCGCATATGCACATGTAGTCAAACTATTATTTTCCTCAAGGTTAAATTCTTCTATGGATGGCATCGTAGCTGAACAATGATTGAAAAATAAAAAAATCAAATAAAATAATTTTCTCAAATAATTCTCATAAGAGATCAATGGGGCTTATGTGGTAGGGGATTGACGGTCCACGCGTCACAAAGCCATCCACGCATACCGTCAAACGTCGCTTGGACGTAGCAGTTGGCCAAACGCGGGCAAGAGTGAAGAACGCGCGCCACCGATAGATGGCGGGAGTATATCACTCGTAATGTCAAATGCAAACGAGTGCTAGACTCTCATTACGAAAGCTATTTTTATCCTTGATTAAATTGAGATTTCAAATAACCTATTTTTTTTTTTAAATAAAAAACTTGTCATTTTTACAGTTTTTCTTTATTTTCATTTTTATTGTTTCCAAGAAAAACTTGTATCGTCTTTTATAAGTATAAAACTGTAATGTTTACTACAACAGGCCAATGGGATGGAAGAAAATAGATTTTTTTAAATTATCTAAAAGCTGCCGCCGAAAATGACTCAGTAACCAGACAATCAAGAATAGCTGTCGGTAGTTCCGTCGGCTGGAGATCGGCCTCGGCACTGGAAGTATCGGGTTCCACACCGGCAAGAGTTTTACGAAATTCGTAAAAAATTACGTAAAAATAACTATCATCGAAATCATGGAAATTTCGTCTGAATTTTGTCTAATCTAATGTATGTAAGAAATGTCTCTAGTCAGAGCTCTAGTCTATCAGTTTTTCAACTGATATGATTGAAAAAGTGCGTTTCATGCTTCTAACCCACGACAAAAATATTTTTTTTTTATACTATCATGATCGACTAATAAGGGGGCACCACGTTTAGCGTGGGTTTGATACCTGATAATGGGCAATGATCGAAATATTATTATTTTATCAACAACTAGGTGAAACTTGAAATATGCTTGTAGCATCGCTTGTACAGATATTTTATTTCTCTAGTCTAAACTAAAAATTAATTTCTTAAACTCGTATGTGATTATTGGACCAACAACCTTGGCTTCAATCACAAACCGATGTAAAAATAACAATCATCGAAATCATGGATATTCCGTCTGAATTTTGTCTAATCTAATGTATGTAAGAAATGTCTCTAGCCAGAGCTTTCTCGTGTACAGCCCACATTAAAAATCATTTTTTTCAGCATCTTGATGGTCATGTGACTAGCAGATGTGATCTTGACGTAGGTTACACAGCCGTTAAATTTCCACCCTCAAAATCTTGAATTTTTCAATCATATCAGTTTTTCAACTGATATGATTCAAAAATTGCATTTCATGCTTCTAACCCACGACAAAAATATTTTTTTTTAATACTTCCATGATCGACTAATAAGGGGGCACCACGTTCAGCGTGGGTTTGATACCTGATGATGAGCAATGATCGAAATATTATTATTTTATCAACAATGAGGCGAAACTTGGAATATGCTTGTAGCATCACTTGTACAGATATTCCATTTCTGTAGCCTAAACTAAAAATTAATTTCTCCAAAAATTAATTTACCCACCAACTTCATGATCAGCGGTGCACTGAGTTTTTCATTTCAGGGTAATTACTAGTTCCAGGAACATACTAAAAGACGTGTACTGGGGTCGTTTTTCTTTCTTTTCGGGATAATTAATATTTCCAGGGGAGTTGTCAAGACGTATACTGGGTTTTTTATATCAAGGTTTATTGTAGTCTCCGGGACGTTCTAAAAGACGTATATTGTTGTTGTTTTTATTTTTATTTCTGACCGATAAATACATATTTCCAGGGACATTGTTAAGACGTGTACTGGGCTTCTTGTTTTAGGGTAATTTTTATTCCCAGGGACGTCGTGAAAGACGTGTACTGGGGTTGATTTACTTTTTTCACGATATTTAATATTTCCAGGGTTGTTGTCAACATAGTTTTTTGTTTCAGGGCATGAAAACTGTACCCAAAATTTAGAAATGTTTGATCCAATTAAATGAAAGTGGGTGTATACAGAGTATACACCCACCCAGAGTGTCTTTAGTCTTTAGTGTCTTTTCCGTTGTTTAGTCCACATTGAAAATTAATTTTCTCAACTTTTTTATGGTCATCTGACCAGCAGGTGCACACTTGACGCAGTTTACACACTTGTTAAAATCCTATCGTTATACGTAGTCTTAACTTTTTCCGTTGAATTAAATGCGGTGTGCGTGAAACAACTTGAGTCGATCCTTCCACCTTTTTTAATTTTTCCTTCCATTATAGAGAAAGAAAGCTTTCTTTCTCTGTACATTTTAGGAAAAAGAAATTAAGTATACTCGCACAGAGATTAACTTTTTATATGAAACATCGATTCGTCGGTTTCGGGTCAAAAACTATTTCATCAATTCGATCGAATTTAACGAACTTAGAATGAAGTTTTTCGAATGTACAAAAATGAAGACGATGTTGAAAAAGATGATGACTGCGAAGGCCACAAAGCCGAGCATGTGGTTCACCGTCATGACTACCAGCAACTGCAAGGACGACTACAATAACGAGGACTACAAAAACAAAGATGGCGAAAATTATTTATTATGTACATTATTCAAGTGATTGAAAATAATTATTTTAACTTTTTACTTCATTTATTTCTTGCAGCGGCAACCTTTCTCAGACTACAACATTTTTCATAGTCATCGAGCAGAATCTCTTCAGGAGACCTCCTTTTCCATTTTTTTTTGTAGTTGTACGGACTGATTGTCGTCCATCTATTGAACAAATATCAGGTTGTTTACTTTTTTATATAACTGAGAATTGTATACAATATTAATTGTTCGAGTCATATTGCTGAAATACTAACGATCTTCTTGACTGCCAAAATTAAGTACTACTGATTTTCTGAGGTAAATCTAATTTAATTGAATTACACGGACTCTTCTTCCATCCAATCCTCTCTAGCTGCATTCCTCACCTTGCCTCGATATTCTTATTTTGAACCCTCTCATCCGTCCTACCCTCGTCTATTTCCTCTTCGCCCTCTTTCGCCGCTCCTTCATTCATGATTTCTTGTTCTTCCTGTTCCTCGATCCCGCTTTCCCTCATTTTTCCATCGCCACGGTCCACTTCCCGACCCGCCATTCCCTTAGCTTCCAGTATTTCCTCGTCCTCATCTTGAAATTCCCCATTCATTTCATGTCTTTCCTCATTTAACATCTCTCTCGAAAACTGTGACCATCTGCAATAGATTAAGCGTACAGCATAGTGCAAAATCAGTCGCAGATCGGACTCTTTGTGACGCTCATATCAAATAAAACTTACTTTGGTAATTTAGCCGACTTTGACGTGCCATCGATCTCCCATAACTCGACGCGATCTCGAAAATTTCTTCCTATCGTCTCATACGGACATGAATCTCCACTGGATATGAAAAATCGCTTTTTAGGACATGCTTTATGAAGAAACGTGTGCTCTCATGAAAAATATTAAAATATTGCATAGAGGCCAGATTGAAAACGCAACGATTCTTGAAATATAATTTTTTTTATCTTTCAAGAGACTGTTAGAAATCTTTGATGCGCTCGAAAAAGTTCCACGTTCAAATGCAACACATGCATAACTTCGAATAGTTATAAATTAATAATAAATATTTTTTCTCTACTTTACCTTTAAAATTTCTCTCTCATCATTATAACGATGATAAAAATAAAATAAAATTCAAAAAAGGTATTTTAATAACCAAAACGAATTTGTACGATATTTTTACAAAAAGACCATGGAAAACCCTGAATATTTGATTTTTTTAAATGATAAAAAAAATCTCAAAAAGATCAAATGTATTAAGAAACTTCACAAAATGTATTTTGTATCCAAAGAACTGGTTAATTTCTTGAACATTTTTTTAACCAATTTGTTGATAACTTTTCAGTATTATTATTGTTCTTAAAAATTAATGTTCTTAGTATCTTCAATATGGCTAACTTTTTCTGATTTTTATGGTATCGATAAGTACTCAAATTTTGCTCGAATTAAATTTTTTCCTACCGCCAGAGCATCCTTAACATTGACATTGGTGAACAAATTTAAACTACCGTCAGAGACATAACCACGAAAAGAAAACCTCCTATATTTCATTAATTCTAATGAAAATACTTACATGTTAAGTAGGTCGTTCGTTTTCAAGAACTCGATAATAGCCCATCTAGTATTCCTGACAAAACTACGATGATATTCGTATCGCGATTTTGTCAAGACATAATTATATACGCTATCACATATTTCTCGAATGATAGATCGAGATATAGTTTTTCGGGTCTCCAGGAGGCCCTTGAACCTTCCCTCTGCCAAACGTGTTAAGAATATCCCCAGATGATCAGTATTTTTCAATAAATCCGTGTAAAATCGCGGTTTTCTACCAAAATTGGTCATTGTGACGTTAGCGCTAAGATACTGAAAACGAAATGACGGGCTTCCTCGCGCTCTCTCCCTCTCTCGGGCGCATCTACTATATCGACGCTAGGTCGATAATGTCGCGACTCGAATATGGCCAATGTATTTAGCAATCTTTTTAAAAGAATTGTACATAATGATAAAATTTAAAGATCGCAAAATGGTTTCTAGTAAATCGGGTTGTTTTTTGTAGGATAATTAACATTTCTAGAACGTTATCAAGACGTGTGAACTACATATTTTATTACACGGTAATTTTTATCACCAGAGACGTTGCCAAGACGGGCAATGGCGTTGTTTTTTTTAAATTTCATTATAATTAATATTCCTAGGGACGTTATGAAGAGATGTACTGGTTTTTCTATTTCAGGATAATTTATAGTCCCAAGGATGTCGTAAAAGACGTGTATTAGGGTTGTCTTCCTTTTTCTTTCAGGACATTTAACATTCCCAGGGACGTTGTCAAGACTGGGTTTTCTATTTCAGAGTTATTTTTAGTCCCAGGGACATTGTGAAAGGCGTGTACTGGGCTTGTTTTTATCAGGATAATTAATATTCTCAGGGACGTTGTCAAAACATGTACTGGGGTTGTTTTCCTTTCTTTTCAGGATAATTATAATAATCGCAGGGACGGTGTCAAGCATGTATTGGGCTTATTAATTCAGGGTAATCTATAATGCTGAAAACATTATCAAAGTCATCATCTATATTGGTATTTTTTTTTCATGGTTATTCGATTGCGGGGGTGAGGTGGCCCTAGCAACGGGTTATTGATATGTAACATATGTGAAGCGCGACCTGTTGACTGCAGAGAAATATTAATAACCCTCATAAAAAGTTTCCAAATTATCACGAAAATCCCAATTCAAATTATCACGAAAAATGGCCGGAAGTTGTTACGAAGCAGCTGAATATTTGGACATGATTTTTTTATACGCGCAGTGCAATTTTGATGCAGCGATGGCTGTACGTTAGTACGCCGAAGATTTTCGAAGACGACGTTGCCCAGATGCATCGGTGATTCGTGCACTTGTTGGACGGGCAAGGGCATCCGGAAATTTAATTCCTAATCGGAGCGGAATTGGAGGGCCCTCCCGAACTGCTCGGACTGTTCTGGTGGAAGAAAATATTATCGAGATGGTTGAGGAGAATCCGACGATTAGCATTCGTAATATTTCGAGAGCTTGTGGCACTTCGTATTCTGCGACTCAAAAAATATTAAAAGAAGAAAAACTGCATGCGTATCATTACACGAAAACGCATGCTCTTCGTGAAGCAGATTTTCCTGCTAGAGAAAGATTTTGTCGCTGGATTTTGGAGCGAGTCGCCGAAGATGAACAGTTCGTGCGGAAGATACTGTTTTCCGATGAATGTACGATTGGACGCGATGGGGTTTTCAATGCGCATAATAATCATTCGTATGCGAGAGAAAATCCGCACGTGAAAGTCTTGAGGAGCCACCAGGAGCGATTTACTGTAAATATGTGGACTGGAATTATCGGGGATCGACTAGTATGTTTATAATCCTTTTCCACTTATCCTACTATATCCTATTCCTAAGTAAACCTCACTGCTACGAATATTGATTGTAGGAAACCTGTTTGAAACATTTTGTTTGGATATTACAAACATTTATAAAAATATACATCCGTCCAAACAGATTGGACCTTTCGAGCTTCCGGCACGACTAAATGCGCAGGCGTATATTGACCTTTTGGTAAATGAGGTGGGCCCATGTTTGGAGGAACTAGAGGGGCTACCTGAGCGTATTTGGTTCCAACAAGACGGGGCACCAGCACTTACTGCTGGTGTCACTATAGAGGCACTTGACGCTATTTTCCAAGATCATTGGATTGGCATTGGCGGTGACGTTCACTGGCCACCAAGATCGCCGGATCTTAATCCACTGGATTTTTTTTTATGGGGTTTTGTGAAAAGCTCAATTTACACTGAGCATGAAGTCGAGGATCTCGAGGATTTGTAGCAGCGGATAAACGAAGCTTTTAATAAAATTACGCCGGAGATGCTTGATCGCGTGATAGTAAATTTTGTACGCCAGGTCCGACTCTGCTTGGAAGTAGGAGGTGGACACATTGAGCACCTACTATAAGTCATCCAATAAATACAAGTTTCTTTGAGATTAACAATTCGCATTTCAATCTTGCGCACATCATGATGGAACAAAATTTCACGTTTTTGGAACGAACTAGCTCATACAGATTCGGATACCTCTTCAAAGCCTAAAAATTCTTGCAAAACGAGGGGTCTTACAAATATTTTTTATTGTGGCCCCACTGAGGAAATGTCCTCGTACATAATTCTCAGTACGTCGAGTTCCACGGAATCCATTAACTAATCTTACATAACAAAAAATGACGCTTTCTTCGCATCGTAATGAACGATCCTGATAACCCTCTATTCACACGGGAAGTGAAAATTAATTAACGCATAATGTATTGCTCAATGATTTGCTCGGTATCTTGCACGGTAAGTTGTTCATTGTTTTGCTCAGTAGTTAAGTTATTGAAATTTTTTTTTGGGAAGTTAATTTTTAGTTTAGGCTACAGAAATGGAATATCTGTACAAGTAATGCTACAAGCATATTCCAAGTTTTGCCTAGTTGTTGATAAAATAATAATATTTCGATCATTGCTCATTATCAGGTATCAAACCCACGCTAAACGTGGTGCCCCCTTATTAGTCGATCATGAAAGTATTTAAAAAAAATATTTTTGTCGTGGGTTAGAAGCATGAAACGCACTTTTTCAATCATATCAGTTGAAAAACTGATATGATTGAAAAATTCAAGATTTTGAGGGTGGAAATTTAACGGCTGTGTAACCCACGTCAAGATCACATCTGCTAGTCACATGACCATCAAGATGCTGAAAAAAATGATTTTTAATGTGGGCTGTACACGAGAAAGCTCTGACTAGAGACATTTCTTACATACATTAGATTAGACAAAATTCAGACGAAATTTCCATGATTTGATGATAGTTATTTTTACGTATTTTTTTACGAATTTCAAAATACTCTTGCCGGTGTGGAACCCGATACTTCCCGATACTACCCGATATATATATATAATGTGTTGTTCACTCCTTGGGAAATTGATCGATGGGTTTTATCGAACAGTAATTGAGTTTCTCTGTGATAGAGAAACGACATTTAATGTCCTTTATTCTACGTTTGATCAATTTCCTATAATAACTTTATTATCTTCTAATTATAGTTTTTATCACTGCACATCGTGTTTCGATGCCACGTGTGCTTTTTCTATTCTTCTCTTCCCTATCGTTAATCTCGCGATCTACCTTCCCGACAGTTCGATGAGCGCGGTAGTATTTAATTAAAGGAAATATATTTTCTTTACATATATATATAAGTCTCGAAATCAGAGACTTGGTAATGTCGAGGAAAGGTGGAGAAATCACGACATGTGAAGTTGTAGTAAATAGCTGTTAATTAAAACTCACAAAGTTATACAATGACGTTTACAATTGAATAATATCACATTAACTAAGATTACAGACTAATATTATATTAACTTTAGCAACGCACCTGAATCAACACAATCGTCGGTATCTCGTAGTGATTATCTATAGCTTTATACTGAACTGTGCCGTATGACGGCTAACGAGCGACTCTCTCGCTCGCTGTGCGCTGTGTCTCTCCTCGACGTCTCCTTTAGTCATGTACATAACAGATCCGTGATGTACCCGACTGGGAGACTAAGTTTGATAAGGTGTCAAACTTACATATATAATTATATTTATATTGTCTTTAATGATCAGATACAAGGTTAGAGGAGTGCACGGGGTTTTAGGTAAGAAATTGAGGTTGCTTGAATGATTGTTGCAGATGAACTGCTTGATGAAGTGACGCTCGCGGGAGTCGCGAGTCAGAGGGCCCATTGTTTTAGGGCCTCTTGGTGGGGATACCATGAGCGTGATGCATGCAGCATCCACACGTGGACTGTGGGATTGAGTCCGTTGCCTCGAGAAGTGCTGGCGGACCCGTCAGCATTCGCGGGAATTGAGATTAGGATGGGTAGTGAGAGTGAGGAATAGTATGTCCGCGTGAGAACGGATGGATGGGATTTTAAGGTGTAGGGTTTAAGTTGTGGGAAAAGGACAGTTAGGAATAATGGAATTGTGGGGCCGTTACACTGTTCTCTGTTTCTTTCTCGCCTCGCTCTTCTATTTTCTCTTTCGCTTTTTTCGTCTTTCTCTCCTTCCAGTTTCTTCACTCTCTCTCCTGTCCAATATTCCTCTGCAAAAAGAACCTTAAAATTAAATTCAAAACAAAAACTCTATACAACCTAAAAAAAAACTATATAAACTCAAAAAAAGAAACTCAAGAAAAACTCAAACTTAAAAGAAACTGTTCACACTCTTCTCTCCCCTCTTTTTCGCACACACTCTTCTCTTCTCCATCTCTCGGGCGTACTCTATACTCTTCTCTACAATTTCGCTCTGTACTTTATCGTCGCTACGCTCGGAGTGAGGCCATCTTGGCATCTAACCCGGCACGAAGGCTAAAAAGAAAATCGAAGGGCAAAGAAGAGGATACGAGATTGACGTATTTCCGATGATTAGCAAATCATCGGAGATCTTTATCGATTGAAACGTGCGAATTTCTCTCGTTCCTGGAGAGTGACTGATGATTGGCCGGGAAGACTTGGCCACAGGTAGTTGTGGTGACATTTCTGTGCCGTGGGTATCCTTGCTGATCGATGGGAGTGATCGATACCGCACACTGCTGCCCTCATTAGCATAGAGAGCGCACTCTCGCGCTAAACTCTCTCGCTGCACGTGCACCTCGATTTTGGCCCTTATCGACACGGCAGACGAGTAGAGTGAAATTTTGCCACGCCCACGACCTGTCACTTTATACCCGTGACGGATGGCAAGTTTGAGCCCTGAAATTCTGTGAGCGCGGTTTGTTTCTCGTGTGACCCTCTCCAGAAAACAGTTCAGCGTGGGTGATACTCCTCGGGGATGCTGTTGGTGTTTCGACTCTCCAAGTCGTACTGTTTCTCTTGCTGTGGTGTTCTTTCATCGAGGATACGTCAGGGGGTGTGGGGAAGGGAAAAAGGTATATCGTGGGGGATTCGTAGTGTTTTTCGGGATATAAAGGGGATATTTCGGATTTTTCTTGGGAACGGTTGGGGGACGCCTTTTCAGTGTCTCTCGTGGAGTTATCGCTCTCTATTTTTATTATATTGTACTTTACTTCGTACTCTATTTTCCTTAAATTTAATATTTACATATCTTGTTTTATACACAAGTGTGGTGGCGGACTCCGAGCGCGGGTTTCGCTACAAAAAACTGGTCTATCTGTGACGCCACATCACAATATATATATATTGTAACGTGGCATTTCTGCTGCCCGTTAACAAACGTAGAAAAGAGCTCCCGGCGCGACACGAGAGCGACGTCTCGTCTCGATGAGTCCCGCCGAGACGATCCAACAGGGCAAATACGTTAACCGCCGTTCGATTATACTAATATTTTTCGTATTTTATTTTTCCTTTATCTCCGGGCGAGCTTCGGCCTTACCGGCCTACGAGGAACACCATCGTCACCGAACGATGCGCGCAGGTCAAACGCGCAGCTACGGGCTAACGACACAAGATCCACGGCTTGTATCGATACCGACGAGAGAGAGAGGGATTCTCTCTCTTCCCCACACCATCATTGGCCTGAGCTTTACCGGTGTGAGGGGGCTCACGTACGTGCTTTTCGTTGCTGCCGCGGCTCTCAGATCATCTCACGAGAGTCGCGATTTGAATCTTGGCTTAGGATAGGCTCACGCCACGCCACCCACCCCGAGCCGTGCTGCCCGCTGCACCACCCGGACAAACTGCATCAAGGCCATCTGCAGGGCCGCTGCATCAGAATTAGTGGCCATTGAAGCCACATGATCGAGCTTAGAGGCGATTGTTTATCGTTGCGCGCCCTCGAATCGTCTTTTCCGTCGATTTCGAGTCGCGTGCAGCTGCCGGTCCGATCAGCGGTTTCAAACGTAATCGCGAGCGTTGAAGGGGCAAGGGGTGGGGGTAAAAGGACCCGCGACGAGAGGGAAAAGCGCGCCTAATTTCTCGAGGACTCAAGCTTCCGTCGCGTACGAGAAAAGACGTGGTTTTTCGTGTCGTGGCCGCTCCCGTTGCTCAAGATAAGCAACCCCTCCGAATATCCTCGCGGTTGGGCATACCGTGGATTATCCGGGGTCCAGCCAAAGAAAATAAACCGGTAGGGTCGTTGTTTCGCTCGGTTTCATGTTTTGAGAGTTTTTATCGCGGTAAAATTATATAGAGCCGTAGCGATATTGTCGTGACGGCCGGTTAACGCATGAGAGCCCGATTGCGCCTTAGTTTCCCGCCTTTTATCGTGTGTGGAATTTCTCGTTTTGTAATTATTGTTTGTTGGATCGTCTCACCGAGGTCCGTTCTTTTATATTTTGTGGCGCGAGGTGCGAGTCCAATTAATTTTAAGGCTAAGTGTCGTTTCGAGTCTCGGCCGTGGAAGAAATTCATCGCGCGTTTCTTTTCTTTTGTGTAACGGCTCTCGCGAGCACGTTTTCTATCGGCGCCATCTTGTACGCCGTTTCGGCTACCAAGTTGGTCGTGCGAATATTGAAGTTTTATCTTCCGTGCGGTGTATTGTTCCCGGGGTCGAGATTTCGTGTTCGTCTGTCCGTTTAGTTTGGTCATATTTATTTTGTCGTATTATATCGAGTCCACCAAGGGATAAGCCCGAAAAGAGATTATTTGTGCAATTAAAACACTCGAGTTAAAGTCAAAGTGTATTGTTTTATTTAAGGACCATCCCGCGAGTAAACTCAGCCCCTCTACCATCCTAGAAGGCTGCAGCCAAGTCGGGCAGTTTCCTCGTTCGCCGATTAGAAAATAAAATTTGTCACGGGCCGCTTTGGCTTCCGTGATTGGCGCCCTTCGAGTCGGTGAGCGAGGATTTTGTGTACGCCGAGTGGGTATAGGGCAAAACGCGTCACAATATATATATATATATATATATATATATATATATATATATATATATACAGGGTGATTCGGGACTGCCCCTTTTCCTGATATGGGCATATACGGGATAAAAAACGAAAATTTTTGGCATTATTTTTTTTTAAATCGGCTGCGTCGTTTTCGAGTTATAGCCGATCGAAGTTGGCCAATCGGATGGCCGCTTTAGCCGCAGCGACGTCACTGGTTATAATCTATAAGAATGGAGCGTTCGGGTATCTTCGGAATCACACTGCCGCCTGCAGTACATGTTACCCGTTGCTATTGGAGATGAGTGAATCGAGACACGATGAAAATGACATTTCAGAGGTGACGGATTATTTCAAGATGACGTTACTTTTTCGTATATGCACATGTAGTCAAACTATTATTTTCCTCAAGGTTAAATTCTTCTATGGATGGCATCGTAGCTGAACAATGATTGAAAAATAAAAAAATCAAATAAAATAATTTTTTCAAATAATTCTCATAAGAGAACAATGGGGCTTATGTGGTAGTGGGGATTGACGGTTCACGCGTCACAAAGCCATCCACGCATACCGTCAAACGTCGCTTGGACGTAGCAGTTGGCCAAACGCGGGCAAGAGTGAAGAACGCGCGCCACCGATAGATGGCGGGAGTATATCACTCGTAATGTCAAATGCAAACGAGTGCTAGACTCTCATTACGAAAGCTATTTTTATCCTTGATTAAATTGAGATTTTAAATAACCTATTTTTTTTTTTAATAAAAAACTTGTCATTTTTACAGTTATTCTTTATTTTCATTTTTCATTCGTAAAAAATTACGTAAAAATAACTATCATCGAAATCATGGAAATTTCGTCTGAATTTTGTCTAATCTAATGTATGTAAGAAATGTCTCTAGTCAGACCTTTCTCGTGTACAGCCCACATTAAAAATCATTTTTTTCAGCATCTTGATGGTCATGTGACGAGCAGATGTGATCTTGACGTGGGTTACACAGCCGTTAAATTTCCACCCTCAAAATCTTGAATTTTTCGATCATATCAGTTTTTCAACTGAATTGCGTTTCATGCTTCTAACCCACGATAAAAATATTTTTTTTTAATACTTTCATGATCGACTAATAAGGGGGCACCACGTTAAAAATACTTACATAGAGGTGCCGATGTCGCAGACAAATAATCCTTGTACAGGTGCCTCACGACAGTTTGGTTTTGATGGCCGCGTGCGGTGATGATACCCCAGGCCATTTCGAGATATGTCCGATCCCGACGGAAAACGTCATCCGTGTTTATCACGCCGATATTGCGTGATGATACATCATTTAATAAATCAAATATGGCCTGGTTGATATCAGGCAGCAGTGAACGTATCGTGGGCCGTTTTCTCTTGTATAGGGCCAGTACTGGTGACCCTCCATGCCCGTATATCATGCAGTACTCCAGTACTCGCATGAATACACCGAATGCCTGGGCGCTGCTATTTTTCTCCATTTTGGATTTGAGTTGATTACTAAGGAGGTGTTGGCTGCTGAAATTTTCACGGCAAACTGTTGAGACGTGACAGCATCCTCACGCAGCAAAGCTCTTTTTCTTTTAACTACCCCCGGAAAAGTTTGACACCCCCACCACTACTATTGTGAACTGTTTTTCTTCTAACTACCCCCTCCACTACTCTTGCTGTGTTTTTCTGCTCATTATAGACAATTTTCACCTCCTTGAGAATATACTGACCGGCGATATAGTATATAGACCCTTGAAGACAAAGCATCTTCGGATAGTACGTACATAAGAAATAATTGGAATATAAAGTATATAGTAATGTAGAACACTCGCGCCCGCAACCCCAAACAAAATATGCAATGTCACATATCGTGTAAACACATCTCCTGTTCTCGTATTGAAATAGCATTAAATATATCCTCGAGATCAACTGATAGCAGTTCATAACAGATCATTCGCCGTTTACCATACTCGCGCATTTCATCCTCATCAGTAGGGCAACACATTTCTTTCAAAAATCTTTTATGCAAACGAAATTGTTCATCATTTACTTTTTGAAAACCTGCTTTTCGTATGGCTTTCCGTGTTATCGGACCCCAATCTTTACGGATTGGCTCCATACTAATTTCCTCTATGAGTAGAGCTCTACACTTATTTGTGAGTATTTCATGATCCCGAGCAATTATTACTCTTCCATCAACGCGTGGTGCGACCGATCGTAATCTATAGTAGCTCGTTTTGTGCATGATGAGAGAAGGCGCGGCCAGTTTTTGTTTTTTAGAGTTGAATGCATCATTTCCTCTGAGCTCACTGGAGCTAGATGGTTTTATGAATTCTAAAGCAACAGCTTTCTCGTTATACACTGTTGTAAAAGATATCTTCTGTCTACCAATAGGATTCAAACCTTGTGGGCAATTTTTTTCTGTTTGTGCAGGTTCCTCGAACCATGGTGTAATAATAGTCATACGCTCACGTAGTTCATACCACTCATTAGGCGATAGAGTAATGCCACCGCGATACTGGTTTGTGAATTTTATCACAGTTACAAAGGGCTCGTCATTCACAGACTCTAAGCCAACAGTAATCTTTTTGCTCGATGATTCATTTAAATTGTAGGTCGTTGCTAGTAGTAAAGCATTGTTAGGGGCGTAGTAATTAGTAGCGTGTTCACTAGAAACCCCGTTGCTCGAGACTTTCTGCGTATTTACGTCACGGTTCCATTCCATTGTTGAATAACTTTTTTTATAACGTCACGGTAGGATGAAGAGCACGCGCCACTGGCGGAAAACGGTGTAATAAACTCTGGGTCTTTTCGGCTCCTTTTATAGCCAGGGGGACCGTATATGATCACCCCCTCGGAAGAGAGGGGGGGTTGGGAGGCTAGAGTGGGCCTTCACCGCGTAGGCGTGCTTAGAGGGTAAGGAGGGGGTGAGAAAGGGGTAGTCTAAGGACCTACATAGCAGTATCAGCCCTGTCATAAATTTACTGAATTTTCCAAGCTCGTTAGCGGGTTGGGGGTGAAACGTACCAATCGTGGCTCAGTTAGGTGCGTAGACCGCCATATAGTGTCCACATTTGTCCAGACTGTATAACGGCTGAACTTCGGCGACAAATACAATTATTATGACGGGCTAGGCGTTTTCTATAAATATATACGCCTCTATAGCCGATGATGTAAATTTAAAAATTTATTATCTTTTGGCATCGCTGCTGGCGCCGTTAGTGTCACAACTGTCATTGGGCTAGGTCTAGACGGTGTATACTCCTGGTCGCATTGTTTTCTCCTTTTAAAAGGATTTCTTCACGGCAGAAAAAATGCCCCCATGAAAGACCTTTAAATTTTATGACCCTTTATCATCAGCTGGTGGCGCCGCTAATGTCTACCGTAGGGTGGATTGTTTTTCTTTTTCACGGATTCTCCAAGGCCCAAGATACATCTCGAGCGGATTTTTTTTAAATTCGTCCCAACCGTTTGATTTAGATCTAGACGGTGTATACTACTGGTAGCATTGTTCTCTTCTTCTCCAACGATTTCTTCATGACGGAAGGAAATGCCTCCAGGAAAACCTTTTAAATTTTATGACCCTTGGTCACTAGGGCCGGTCCAGACTGTGTATACTCCTCGATGGATTGTTTTTCTTTTTTCAAGGATTCTTCAAATCAGAAGATACATCTCGAGCAGATTTTTAAAATTGATGTTATACCGATGCGCGGCAGGGTGATGATCAGCGTCAACTGCTGCTTTCAGCTTTAACCAGAATTTCTGAGATAGGAATTAGACCTCGCTAGTGTGTCGCTAATTTATGCCTACAGGTGTGTAATGCTTGTGGCTAGATGGCGCGGTGGGAGTGTAGAGTAAGGGTTTTGAAGGTTTCAAAATCCTTTAAATTCAATGTTTTCTCCAGAAGTGTAGTCTTTATACTCTGAGTCTTCAGTCAGTCACAAGTATAAAGTGCATCGCTATACATTTTGAGTTTCATCTCAGGGTCATCATTTTGTGCAGCGTGTGTTGATAGTGTTTATTTTTATCGTGCGTTTTTTAATAGTGTTTATTTTGTATCGTGTACAGACAGTGTAATTTTTATTATGCCTGATATAACAAGTGAAAATGGAAGTTGTCACGTTTATAGCAGTTTTTGCTAGAGTTGTGGCATTTCTACGGGCTAGAGGTAGGACGGTACCGCCCCGGATATCAGCGTATCTAACAAATCGTACACTGAGGTTGCTTCCTATCGAAGCACTCAGACGAAAATTTAGATCTTAAATGGATTCAGTGAGTACCGGTGACATAGGTGTGATGTATCACAAGGATGTGTTCCGCGGGTGTCCGGATTTACTCGTAATCGCGTGGGGAGTGATACAGTCGCGCAATCATACCCGTATGACACCTGTCACCGGACTACGAAGCGAATACGAGAGGATACTGGGTAATTATCACTGTAGCTACATTTCTATTTTTCGCTGGTGCATGCCAGGGTGAATATTATATATATATACTGAAAGAGTTATTCTTAATTACTTACCTTGTTCACAGCTGAAATAAGTCTATCACCGCCTCAACCACCAGCCATCAGTGAGGGGTATACTGATACACACACCAGAAGTCAGTTATTCTTTATATAAATTTAATTATTTTATGATTCATGAATAATATTTTTAATTGTTCAATTTTTAATTTTCCATTTATTTCCATTTGTATAGATGCCAGTAGTAGCGATATGTGGGCTGATTTCGACGAGACGGCCATTCTCGAGGTTGTTGGTAATTCAGAGAATTTCCAGGATGACGATTTTACCGGTAAGACATTTTTGTCTTGTATTATTTTATCATTCTTCTGATTATTATTACCCATACTAATATTAATTGTTTTCTCCATTTCAGAATCAACGGATCTGAATGAGCCGCTTATGAGCACGCACGGCTTGAAGATTAAACGGCGAGGAGAAGCTGCAGCAGGGTAGTGGTGCAGCGAGCCGTCTGTCACCAGTTGAACTGATCGCCGGTCCATCCAGCGCGGTTATAGACGCAGCAAATCACAGATCGACACAGCAGAATTTACCGGAAACTTCACAGACTCCGGCTTATCAGGGTGAGTCGAAAATTTCGCGACTGTCCGAAACGAAACGTTTTTTCCCCAAATTCCATGCGTCAGGTTCGGCATTAGAATTTAAGGTCCGCGAGCCTACAACCGGGAGTAACCCCATTGAGTGGTTGGAAGCCGCATTCCGTGAAATTCACACGCTTCTCGTGACTGGTAGTGAAGGAACCGATGTCATAGGGTTGACCTTGAGTTCTAATAGTTTCACACGTGGTCCTGCAGGTATGTCGTTTCGCTTGATCAAAGACTTTTCTTTCGAGGATTTATTCGGTTTGATATCCAGTATAGCTCAAAGCTCAGCATCATTCTCGATAGATGAGTCTCTATCAATATCAAGTACGGTGATAACGATGCCTGTAGGAAGCGCGCGACCAAAACCGCTAACGGTGGGTGATTGCTCGAAGCGCTCTATTCTATTTATAAAAAACCGCGACAATCTGTGCCTGCCCCGAGCGATTGTAGCAGGTCGAATATATGTAGAACGGGGGGTTGCTCGAGAGGGAGTTCTCCATGACCGGTGGACCTCTGTACAGAGATCAGCCGGTTGGATGCAGCGTGAAATGGCTAAAGAGCTGACGAACGCTGCTGGAGTCAACATCCCTCAAACAAGGTGTGGAATAGCTGAGTTGACAGCGTTTCAACGTTTTTTGACACGCGAAAAGATTGCCATCGTTGTATTCGATTTCGCTACTTTCGGTTCCGGGGCTCCACCCTTTTTTGACGGTACGACCACCGTATTAAACAATGTCGTGGAGGTAAAACATACGATCTACCTTCTGTATGATCAAGACGCGAGACACTTTGATGTCATTTTGAAACTCGCTACAGCCGCGGGAAACCGATTCTTCTGCGTCCCTTGTGGAAAATCACACGATCGTGCTGTGGGTCATCGCTGTCCCCAAAAGTGTCCCAGCTGCATGTCAAGTCCACCGTGCGATGCAAACGAAGGAAATATTCGTTGCGAGCATTGTAGACGATTCATTCGAGGAGTAGAATGCCTCGAGAATCATCGTGCAGTGGGGTCACACGGGCCGAGAACAATCTTATGCGAGATGTTACGCAACTGTCCTGTGTGTTTCAAATAAATTTATAAAGAGGATAAAAAACATGAGTGCGGTAAATTTTACTGTCAGACGTGTAAAGAGAGTTGCCCTGACAACCATCGTTGTTTTATAGCGCCCGCAAAGCCGATGCGAATAACCGCCAACCGGGCCGTGTTTATTTTTTATGATTTTGAGACTCAACAGGAAGTCGTAGTGGAAGGGACGAGAGATGTAAATATTCACATCCCAAATTTGTGTATAAGTCAGCAACGGTGTACAAAATGCATCGATGACAACGATGATGATGACCGGTGTGACTTATGTACAAGTGAGGAGCGTGAGAATATTTTCCATGATGCTCCTGTAGAGAAGCTCGTAGAATTCGCTATGAAACCACGAAAAGGTGTGAATGAGGTTATATGCATAGCACTGTTACGTCCGAAGGCGCGCGAAAATTCGAATCAAACGTCGTGCGGTAAACGTTGACTCTATTTATTAATCCTAATCGATATTTTAAACGATGGATCAATAGGGGAGTGGGAATGTTCGCTGTAAGACCTCGAGAGATCTTGTTAGTTTCGACTAGGTGATTTGAATAGGTTAGTTTCTACTGAATAAAGAAGTACAAGGTCCAACTTTATGCACACAATTGAGGTATATTTATTGAATATAAATGCAATGTGGTTAGTTGAGTACATTCGTTACATTCGTGATCAATTCCGTTAACATTGTAATTATTAATATAAATCGTTTAGTTACCTTATCGGAGAGGTGTCTTTCGTTTGTTTGAGCGTCGAATTGGTTTTTACAATCCTTCTTATTTAGTATAATTATTACGTCGTAATCTATGTTCTCGATTTTTAGAAGTCTTTATATGACTTTATATTTCACTTTGATATTGTTTGACTTGATACTTTTATAACTTTATAATTCACCTTTAATATAGGCTTGATACTTTATTTTGACAACGATTCACTCTCTTTACAGAAGACCCGAAATCGTGGACAGAGTATAAGTATATAATGATTTGAGAAATATAGAAGTGTGATCTTGACACTCCTGCTAAATATAAAGGCGACTAACTACTACCCGACTCACTCTCTTCTACAGAAGACCTGGAGACAGGCAGCGTTATGCTGCGGCGAAGTTCTGAGATGGACTAACTTACTGAAGGAAAAGCGGGTGGTGTTTTTATAATGGGAAAAGTGGTTAAGTGGGGGACAACTATTACAAATTTGGGCATAGATATGGTAGGCTCATTTCGTCTTTCTCAGAAATTGTGGTGCTTCCTGGAGCGGCAATAAAAATTAGATATTATAGTTTGTCACTCAAATGACACAGATGCGCGAGTGACTTCTAGGGTCACTATTGGTATTCTTCCCAAAATAACTTTTATTGTCGCTCTCTTGGAGAGCAGTCGAATAGACCCATGATCTCTTGGTCGATGAACACGTGTTTTACACATTACTATGTGTGCAGCTAATATGGCATAGCCGTGGGTGTGAGAAAGAAGGGTGATAAGTAGCTCTCCTAGTGAGAATGAGTCGTGAAATGTATTAATATTTTGTATAGTTGGTTGTGATGGCTATGTTACTGTGGTTTTTCGAGAACGCAGAATATGGGTAAAAGATCTTAGAATTAACTATAAAAAATTCGTCGTACGTGACAGCACATAACTCCAAGGGTTTTGACGCTCAATTCATTCTCCGATATCTCGTCGAAAAAGACTCCCGGAATCCTCCAAAACTCATAATGAATGGTACGAGTATTATGATGATGGAGGTAAAGGGCGTAAAATTCATTGACAGTTTAAATTACTTTCACATGCCTCTCAGCGCTCTCCCAAAAGCTTTTGGTTTAGGTGAGAATATTTTTAAGGGCGTGTTTCCACACCTCTTTAATAAAAAATGTAACGAACATTACATAGGACAGTTGCCTCCTCTCGAAGATTATTCTCCCGACACGATGAGTATCAAAAATCGTAAAGAATTCTTACAGTGGTACAACGAAGCGAAAGAATCGGGGTATCAATTCGACTTTCAAAAAGAAATCGTAGATTATTGCCGAAGCGATATAGTAATTTTAAGACGAGCGTGTGCGGTTTTTAGACAAATTTTTATCTCACGCGGGAATGTTTATCCATTTACGGAGGCTGTAACGATAGCGTCAGCATGTAATAAAGTATATCGCAGGAATTTTTCGGAAAAAAATAAAATCGGAGTTGTTCTGAGAAATGGCTACCGCAGAGCAGACCGTCAATCTGATATAGCAATCGAATGGTTATTGTGGTGTGAACACCATTTCGGTACGGACATCACTCATGCAGGTAGAGGTAGAGAGCATAAGCTACCCGATGGAACACCTGTCTTACAATTTCATGGGTGCTTCTACCACGGTTGCGACAAGTGCTATAGTGATCTCCGTACACGAGAAAAAGTATGGCACGGTAGTACATTCAATAATCGCTTCTCTAGAACCCAGATCATCTCAGAACGAATCCGATCTTATGGCTACACTCTCCACGAAATGTGGGAGTGTGAATATATAAAAATAAAAAACGCAAATCCTGCGATTACAGCCTTCATAAACGGTCATCCTATCCTGACAAATAAACCGATCAACCCTCGTGACGCGTTTTTTGGTGGTCGTACGGGCAATACGCGAAGTTACCACGAAGTTACAGACTCTGGAAAAATTCATTACGTGGACGTTTGCTCATTATATCCATATATTTCAAAAACCGGGAAATTTCCCATCGGGCATCCTAAAGTCTACACCGAGGATAACTGCAATGCATTAACTGGGTCTGATCACGATCTAACCAATGTTGAAGGGCTTGTACGCTGTAGAGTCGTACCGCCACGAAATCTCTACCATCCTGTACTACCAATTCGCATGCACGATCGTCTAATGTTTTCATTATGTCGCCGTTGCTGTGAAGAAATGGTACAGGATAATTGCCCCCACAATGATGAAGCCGACCGAGCTCTCGAGGGTACCTGGGTCTCTTGCGAGCTCGTAAAAGCTATAGAGAAGGGGTATAAAATAACGAAAATTTATGAGATCTGGCAGTACGAGATAGAGCAATACAACCCCTCCACAGGTGCTGCTGGTCTTTTCGGTGATTACATAAAGTTATAGTTGAAAATCAAGCAGGAGGCTAGCGGGTGGCCAGCTAATTGTACAACCGAAATCGAGAAGGCTGATTTTATAGCTCGGTATTACGAGGCCGAGGGGGTACAATTAGACCCAGAATGCATCGCTAAAAACCCAGGACTCAGAGCTGTAGCAAAACTCTGTCTAAACTGTTTTTGGGGTAAGTTTGGACAGAGAGAAAATTTGCCTAGAACTGAAGTGGTAACTTCGCGTCAGAGAATTCTCGAGCTTCTATCCGATCGTTCTTGCCGGGTGCACAAGATTATTCATGTTAATGACGATGTTATGTATGTTTCCTGGGATAACACTTCGGAGAGTGTTGACGTAAACCCCAATACAAGTGTTGTTATTGCAGCGTACACAACAGCTCAAGCGCGGTTAAAATTGTATACTTTCTTAGAGCTATTGGATAGACGGGTTCTCTATTACGATACAGACTCGTGTATATATGGGAGTTGAAAACGAGTATCACCCACCTTTAGGAGATCTCTTGGGCGACCTGACCGACGAGCTCGAATGCTATGGGCAGGGTACCTATATAAAACGTTCCGTTTCTGGCGGAAATTTTACGGCTACGTGACACAGACTGGCGATAATAAAAGCATTGAAGTCTGTAAGGTCAAAGGTATAAACTTAAATTACTTAACGAGTAAAAAGATTAATTTTGATTCGATCTGTCAGCTGGTGGTAGACGGCGAGACCGCAATCAGCTTAGAGTTTAGAGCCATTCATCGTACCGCTTTTCACCAGGTCGTAACGCGCACCGACAAAAAAACATGTAAGCCGGTGTTCGTTAAAAGGCGACGGTGGGGCGCGTACGATTCACTACCTTATGGCTAAGTAGAGTAATTTACGTATAAGCATAGTTTTGTAAATATTATTGACAATGAAAATAAAAATATATTTCTGAATGTAAATAAAAAATATATTTCTGTTTGTAGATAAAAAAATATATTTCTGATTGTAAATAAATAAAAAATATTTTTTATTGTAAATAAAAATTTGTTTTGGTGAGTGAAGCAGCCACCGTGTAAATAAAAAATAAACTATATGTCTGATTGTAAATACAAAAATGATTTTTTTTATTGTAAATAAATAGAAATATTTCTGATTGTAAATAAATAAAAATATTTTTATTGTAAATGAAAATTTGTTTTGGTGAGTGAAGCAGCCACCGTGTAAATGAAAAAACTATATGTCTGATTGTAAATACAAAAAATGATTTTTCCATTTAAAACTGTTGTACAACGAAAATGAATAAATATTTTTCTACCATGAATCATTATTTTGAACCAAGAAAAAAGTTGTATATTAATTCGTAACACTACCCTACAAGACCATTAGTCAATATGGACCCGCGATGGAAACATCCTTAGACGTCGATGATCTGTGGACCCACTGGCTGCGGAAAGACGTACTTTGTGAAAAAGTTTTTGAAAAATGTAACGTGTATGGCCAGCGTTCAGTTTGCTCGAATAATTTTTTATTATTCAGAATGGCAAAGTGGCTACAATGGTAGAAATGAAGAATTTTTAGAAGGGTTACCTCAGAACTCTGACTTTACCGGCGACAGTAGACCAAAACTCATAGTCATAGTCATAGTCATAGTCAATGCAGTCGTAGACTTGTTTACGAAAGGTAGCCATCATAAAAATATCAGTGTGATGTTCATCTCCCAAAATATTTTTCATCAAGGCCGCGGTCAGAGAGATATCTCTCTTAATACCAATTATATAGTGGTATTTAAAAATCCTCGAGATCGAGCTCAAATTTCACACCTGTCGAGGCAGATATACCCTGAGGATCCGAAATTTTTACAAGAGGCTTATCATGATGCAACATCCAAACCCCACGGTTATTTATTACTAGATCTGAAACAAGACACACCAGATAACTGTCGTTTCCGGACTTGTATTTTCCCAGACGATACCCATAATTTTTTTCACGTACCTAAGCGGGGTAATACGCTGCATTAGAAAAAGTATAAAATGAGGAATATATAACTCATTACATCATTCGGGTTCCTGCTATGGCTCCATCAACAACGGCTATAGCTTCTATTGGGCGGAAAAATACGATTTTACTACACGCCTTGTGCTATTTAAACAAACAGCAACGGAAATTTGTTGTACAATCCATTGATAAATGTACCGTTCGATGTATATGTGAATGTGCCCTGAACACTCTACGTGGCGTGGTTCCTTTAAAAAAGAGTGAAAGAGTGCGCCTGTCAAAATATAAAAACATCTTGCGAAAGTTGGCAAATAAATCCGGCAACTGGAAAGCAAAGAAACGTGTAATTCTGCAAAAAGGTGGTGGTTTTTTACTACCTCTGTTATTACCCATCATTGGGAGTGTGTTATCGAGCATTATATCCCGCAACTAAAAATAAGAAAAAATGCATCACGCCAAGAAGATGGTTTTAATACCTGAAGATGCTGTTGGGAAAGTACACCACGGTATCGTACGGGGAACACATGATCTTGACACCGTTCAAACACCTGGTACTACATTA
Source organism: Dyspetes luteomarginatus (assembly GCA_963669185.1). Taxonomy (NCBI): domain Eukaryota; kingdom Metazoa; phylum Arthropoda; class Insecta; order Hymenoptera; family Ichneumonidae; genus Dyspetes; species Dyspetes luteomarginatus. The sequence goes on from OY769906.1 coordinate 10,487,588, forward strand.
AGTAGATTAGATACTGAAATGAGTGATATACTCCGGTCGGTAATACCCGGAAATGAGCGTGAGAAGTGGAAGTTATATCAGCAAGTTCTGCAGCGTTATCGTTTTTTCACGGAAGATAATCAAAAAGCTGGTGAAGCTAGTGGTGGACTATCTAGTGACAAAAATAATGAGTACGCTGATCGAACAGGTGATTCTGCGATAATAGCAACAGTACTAAAATGTTATAAAAAACAAGCGGAACAATTACTGAATTATATTCATACAAAATCCGACAGTACACTGCTGTGGGATAAATACGGTGTAGTTAGTATTAATGGAGAGAAAATAAAAAACTCTAATATAATAGATTTGGTCAATGACGCTGTGAGAGCTAGAAAAACAGTGAAGGCTATAGGTCGAGATCAGTTTGGTCGCGAACTCCAACGGATAGGTGTTCCTCGTGAATTTGTTGGGAATCCTCACTTATGGGTGGATCCTTCTGCATCATCAACACCGCGGCCTGGTGTAATTAATGATAACACCATCAATAATAGCATGAATCTTGACTCTTCAAACGAATCGACCCAAAATTACCACACCCTAGGAGCTACATCTACTACATCGAGGAATAAGAGTCGGAACACACCTACTAATGAAGCCTTGAAATCTTGGGTAAAGCACAATCTGTCATGAGTTCATTAGAAAAGATTTTTTATGATCCATCGCACGCAGCCGGTTATGCTGGTGCTCCACAATTAATTGAAGCTGGTAAAAAAGAGTCTATACCACCTGGAGAAGTTACTAAATGGTTGAGAGCTCAGGATACCTATACACTGCATCGGCCGATACGACGAAAATTTCCACGAAGACACTACGTAGTGAATAATATTGACGATGTTTGGGAGGCTGATCTCGTAGATCTGCGCTCTCTCAAAGATCATAATGATGGATTTCTTTATCTATTAGTTGTTATCGATGTTCTTAGTAAATTCACTTGGGTTGAGATATTACGAGATAAGACATGTGCCACAGTAGCAGAAGGCTTCACACGTCTACTTGAAAGGAGTAATGGTCGGTGCCCTGTATGGCTCCAGACTGATAAAGGAAAAGAATTTATTGGAAGCATTTTACAAAAAATTTTGGGTAGTAGGGGAATACGTTTTCGGGTAGCTCGTAGTCTTGATGTCAAGGCTGCTGTTGTAGAGCGTTTCAACAGAACTTTGAAGGAACGCATGTGGCGCTATTTTACACATCAGAATACACGGCGTTATATCGATGTACTACAATCAATAGTTGAGCCATATAATATGACAAAACACTCTACGACAAAGATGCAACCTGCAGTCGTCACATTGTACAATGCTGCAATAGCTCGAGAAAATACGGAGAAACGATTCAAACCATGTATAAGATCAGCTAAATACAAGCTCGGAACCCTTCTACGTATCAGTAAAGCAAAGACCGCCTTTGAGAAAGGTTATGAAGTGCGCTGGAGTGAAGAAATATTCAAGATACATAGGATACTTACAAATAGACAACCACCCGTGTATGAACTAGCCGACCTAGAGAGTGAAGTGATTGACGGTTTTTTCTATGAAGAGGAGTTGAGCGTTGTGGAGAAGAATATCAAGGAAGCAGAATTTATAATTGATCAAATTCTCAAGACCAAAGGGAGAGGGCGTAATAAAAAATATTTTGTTAGCTGGCGAGGATACCCCGAAAAATTCAATTCCTGGGTCTCAGCTGCAAACGTTCTAAAAAAGTGATAAAATGAGAGACCAATTTCACTTAATTTTGCCCAGTAATAGCAGTATGAAATATTACCCTGATAATACAGTAACACACTTTATAACACAACTGCCGAATACATTGAAGTTGCCTGGCGAGTGGGCTGTAGCCTTAACAGAGATTCAATTTCCACGTACTTTTATGAACATAGAACACGGAAGTGGCCACATAACAGCACAAAGCATTTTTGTTCAACAACCTGTTAAAAATGATGTGAAAAAGAAAACACCGGTTACTCTAAAGAGTCCTGCAAAAATACTCCGGCAAATTAATATTCCACCTGGATTGTATACATCCATTCACGCCTTAATTAAAAATATAAATAATGCCACAGTTTTGAAAGAACATATTTACATGGAGTATAATGAAGAGCGATCTATGGTGAGCGTTAAAGCCGCAGGTAGTGGATGTAATAAAAAAATATGTCAACGCTCTCACATAATTTCATTCAGTGATACGTTTTCTAAAATTTTTGGTTTCAAACCTGACACTGTAATTGATATACATGAACAATCGACATATAACGCTGACTTTCCGGCAAGTCTTACCCACGGACTCCCTGATAAATTGTTTTTATATACGGATATATGTGAAAGTTATGTAACGGGCGACGTTCAAACACCCCTTTTACGTATTATACCCGTAGACACCACGAATTATGTGTATGGATCCACGCAGACAAAATCGTTCTCACCACCAAATTATATACCGCTTTTACGCTCGGAGTTCAATACAATTGATATAGATATAAGGACTGGCACGGGTAATCCTGTAGCATTCCAGAGTGGGACTCTGACCGTTACATTACACTTTAAGAGGATTCGTTAAAATGACAATGGAGCATTATATTCAGCACTACGATAATCAGGTGGGTGGGGGGATCGATAGGGTATTTGTTGGGAGTCCTTATCAACGCGGCCATGGTCTTGGTAGTTTTCTGAGCGGATTATTTCGACGAGCTTTACCATTACTAACTCGTGGCGCTCGCGTAGTCGGAAAAGAAGCGCTACACACAGGAATGAATATAATAGGTGATGTTGCTCATAATACACCATTTAAAGAAGCGTTCAGGACGCGCGTCACGGAGGGTGGGAGAAATCTTAAACGGAAAGCGGAAGAGACGCTCGATAGCTTGATGAAAGGGTCAGGATATAAAATAAGCAGTTATCAGCCGCAGCATCAATCATTGTTCGGCCATACAGCTTCACACATCGGCTTACCTGCATTCACCGCGCTTAAAGCTATTAAGGCTAGGAGTTCTGAACGATCAACGAGGAAGAAAAAGAAGAGGAGCAATAAAAAAGTTTAAAATCACTTAAAGGGAAAAACAAAAATAATAAAAAAAAAGAAAATCTGCAAAGACGTCTAAGAAAAAAGTAGCAAGTAAGATTCGAGGTACGAAAGTTGTCAAGCGTAAAAAGCGTTCCGCTGCTGATATATTTGGATAATTATTCAATAATTTTTTAGTTTTATATTTTTAGTTAAGAGTTAAATTTTAAAAGTGTGGAAAAATGTCTTTTTTACATTCTCATTCTTGTGAGTGCTTGAAATCAGAGCTGGACTTATTTACCTTACCACCAACTCAGACGAGCATCGAAGGCTCTCAAGGCATACATTATAAACCTATATCCTCACTCACTGATGAGGCTCCCATTGAATTTGTTGTACCGGGGCATGGCGATGAATATATCGATTTAGCACATACAATGCTCGGTATCCGCATACAGTTAAAACCTCGCTCCGGCGACGCTGTTCTAACCGATAAAGTAGGGCCTGTTAACAATCTGTTTACACTCTTTATTCAATCAAGTAGATGTGTCATTCATTCAAAAACTTGTATCCCCATCAAATAATGCTTATGCATATAGAGCATATATCGAAACATTGCTGACCTATAAGGAGTCAACAAAAAAAAGTCATCTTGGCGCTAGCATGTGGGTAGATGATACACCAGGCTATTTTGATGAGCTGCCTCAGGCAACTACAGAGGGTCAAACACTCACTAAAAACCCAAACTCAGGTCTGAGGACTCGTCAGGTTATGATGCTAAATGGTTGTATGGTAGATCTTCGAGGCTATCTTCATTCAGATATATTTAATCAGGAAATTTTTTTACTCAATGGTGTTGAATTACGTCTTTGCCTAGTACGTTCAAGAGATACATTTTGCCTTATGGATGATAGTGCCAAGGATTATACCGTGCATATTACTGATGCGAGTCTTATCGTACGACGTGTTAAAAGTAGTCCGGGAATTTTACTGGCTCATGCAAAGGCTCTAAGCAAGGGTGCTGCTAAATATCCCTTTACGAGAGTTGAGGTAAAACCATTTACAATACATAGCGGCGTTCATGGGTAGACCCTCGATAATGTTATACTAGGGCAGCTGCCGAAAAGAATTGTTCTTGGCTTTGTTGATAATAAAGCATTCAATGGTGATAGAAAACTAAACCCCTTCAATTTTCAACATTTTGATATAAACTATCTATCGCTTTACGTAGATGGTGTGCAGATTCCCAGCAAACCTTTACAACCAGATTTTACTAATAATTTATATATTGACGCATTTCACACTCTGGTCTCGGGTACTGGTATACAATGGGATGACGATAGCTGTGGGATTGATAGTGCCGGTTGCCGTAATGGCCACTGCTTATTCTGTTTCGACTTAACCCCAGACCTTTCAGCAGCTCGGCCGGGCCATTGGAATCTTGTACGTCATGACAGCCTCCGTTCGTTTCAAAAATGCATTGTCAAAAACTATAAATTGCATTGTATACTCAGAATTTGACAATGTAATAGAAATCGACGCCTCGCGACAGGTCATTGTAGATTTTTCAGGTTAACATTACGGCGCTACTTTTTTAGTATAATTGTATCTGAAAACTTGTAGAGCGTGTCGCTCCAGAAATCTGAGTAGATAGCTTTTTTACTATAGGGAGCAGCCATTTTCTCCTCATCCCCCACTCCTCTAAAGCTTAGCTATATTTTTTAGACATAAGAGTTAGTGATGTAAGATCTACAGTGTTAGCCGACACCTCGAGAGTAAAAGACGTGCCATCGTACCACTGTTTGAAGTTTATATACCGTGGTCAGATAGAAATTGTTTTGAATACTCAGACCAATGGATTGCGTAATTGATATCCAAGGTTTTGCGGATAAGGAAGACTGGTTTACGCCAAAGGAGGTTGCGGTTATTTCTCTTTATCATAAATATATCGCCCACTGGGTGGTAGCTTCAACATGTATTTTCACGGATTTGCCTAAAGCGATTCGTAATAAGAACAAGGTGATATACCTCTTCGTCAATTGCATGCGAATCTCCGGGATATTGCCAGAAATGCTGGAAAAATTTACACATGAGGTCTCGACAAAGCAGTCTATCTACAGAACGTTATGGCACGTGAGATAAAAAATCTTGAGGGCTCAGCTTGTCCACCTTTCAAAGATTTACCAGAATGCTCCATGACATGTCTACCCCACGGTCTCATAAAACGAGCGGGTCTCAAATGTGCTCTGAATATTGTGGCTCGATTGAGGATTCTTCGTGATGTGATACCTATGGATACACGGATTCCTTCAAATATACAGATCATAAATAAGCCCGAGACCGCCGTACAGGATCGTACTCGGGAGTCAGCACGCCTTACGACACCTATAGCAATACCACCAAGGGAATGTTACTCACCGGTTGTATCAAAGAATGAATACGATCCAGATTGGCCAGGCATTACGAGGTTTTCCCCGGATCGTGTCGAGAGGTGTTCATCAAGCGGATCAAATACCAACTCTACTAACGAGACCGACTGCTCTAGTTGTGAATACTGATGATCACACAAGAGCAGGCAGCCATTGGGTTGCCATCTACATCGACGGGCATGGGCATGGATCATACTTCGACAGCTACGGTGTTCCACCGCTTTTACCTAGCTTTATTAGCTGCTTGCGAAAAAATTGCACCATCTACCAATGGAATACGCAGCAAGTGCAGAGCTTCTCTTCAGATGTGTGTGGCCAGTTTTGTATTATGTTCCTTTACCATATGCACGGCGGGGGATCTCTACTACAATTCAGGGCTATTTTCACCAGCAATTTACAACGAAACGATCGCCTCGTAGCTGGCTTTTACAAATGTCTGACAAAACTTTTACGTGGTACTCCTCGGAGCACAGCCGCTCATCGCGGCAGTACGTTATTTGGCGGGGGTGTCGGCCCTAGAACATGTGTTCAATATTGTAACGCTAGATTTAATTATTTTTAAGCTTAGTGGGGTTTATTCTTACACATATTTCCTCGTACAAGTGTATTCCTAGTTTAAGAATAAATTTTGATATTTTTATAAACACAAAAAAAAAAATGCTCGTCAAATTATTTATGCACGCGTCCAACAAACCCCTCTCCTTTCCCCGCAAATTATTTATTCAATAACCCTGGTATACTTCTGCGTATACCAGGATAGCATAAGCATCGAGGAGGTCTCATCGTTGGTATTTTGTCTTTCCTACGCTCATCGGGGGTTTTTCATTTACCCATAGTAAGTATTTTTCAAAATATTTAGCCTTCCGCAGCTACCTGCCTTTTTATTATCCTACAGGCCATCTTAACACTCTCTCGCCATCCTACAACCCTGATACCTTCCCCCCTACGCAGCTCCTCGCGATGGGGCCCCTTCAGAGAGAGACAGGTGCAAAATCTCCACCCCTACCCCCTCCTTTCCTCCCACGATCCCTATCTGAACCACCTACACCACCCACCTCCCCCTAACCTTCCAAAACATATCGCTACGTGGCTACTCCCCGGAAAAACCTTTCTCACACACAGAATATCGACTCTCAGCTATTATACCCGCAAAATTTGCTGGGTGGTGGTCGGGGACGGCGGCCACAACGGGCCCTCCTGAAAATGACTCCTCCACCGAGTCAACTTCACCGCATCGGAATTTACCCCCACCCTAAAAACAGCTCCAGGCCCCGAAATATACCTAAGGGGGACACCCCGTGTATAAGGGATAGGCGTATAACACGCTTGACCCGGGCTACCCCGCACTTCCGAGCCCCATGTATAAGGGGTTGGCGTATAGGTACAGTCCTCTACTTATATATATTGTGATGCGTTTTTCCACGAGCCTCGCTCACAAAACCTCCCGCGCCACTTGTGAGAATGGGCGCCAGTCACGAGAGAGACAATCTGTCGCGACGAATTTATATTTTCTCACAAGCGGGGCCCGACTCGGCTACAGCCATCGAAATGGTAGTGGGGCTGGGTTTCTCACTATGTGCCTAAAATAATGCAACACACACACACACAAATGTAAACCGGGAGTCACAATATAATTTATTTACGAAAAAGCCAGTAAGAATTTATCACAATGAAAAAGAATAAATAAAAGTTCCCGTGTTCTACAACATCCTTATTATTTTACGTTGCAACAATGCATTGGTCCTCAGCTTGATACAATTTAACGCTAACCCTCGCACTCCCGGCCATGCAAACAATTCGGCAAGACGACGAGAAATCTGCTGGCTCATGTTGGGAGCCATCACGGCATGCAAGATGGCAACGACAGACATCCTCGCTCGCGAGAACGGTGTCTCACCAAATTGATGATTAATATGTTAATTGAGCGGAGAGCCGGGCGACAAACACAATTAAATCTAGTAAACTCTAACCCCGCGTAATAAAAAGTTGGACCTGGTTAGGCAATCCGATAAATATAAGAAACGCGGAAACACACGCGCGATGATGAAATGCGCGGGAACAAAAAAGCTATGGGGCTCACGCGCGTTAACGTACCGTCACCATAATATCGCTCAATTCTACACAATGAATCCCCGATACACAATACAAAAAAGAGCGAAACGATAGCCCCACCGGTTTGTTTTCTGTGGATGGACCCCGGATCATCCTCGGTTGTCCATCCGTGATCTTATTCGGTGGCGTCGCGTTCTTGGGCAACGGAAACGGCAGCGAAACGAGAACCGTGTCTCTCCTCGTTCACGACAAAGGCTAGAGTCCTCGAGCAATTAAGCGCGCTCTCGTTACTCTACACGGGTCCTTTTACCCCCACCCCGCGCCAACAAAACGCTCGTTACAATTGAGCCGCTGATCGATATAGCAGTAGCACACGACTCGGAATCGATTTATTGGGCGATCCAAGAGCGTACAACGGTAAACCCCAAAAGCTCGAAAGTGTAACCTAAACGGTCACGAACTTTGATACAGGGGTCTCGAACGATTCATAATCAGCTTAAGAGGTTGTGAAAGCTCTTCTTCACCATCGCAGTATGCTTAAATTTTCGAACAAATGCCATTGCAAAACTATCAAACTAAATAAATGGAAAATTTAGTATATAATCCAGTTAATAGTGTTCTATCCGGCGACGCTCGTAGAATGTTGAAAATCAAAAAAAAAAATACAGTTCGCATTACCACCAGTTATCTGTAAAATGAAAATGGATTTACTGACCTTCAAAGCTAGTTATTCAAAAAATCCTTAGCGTCATCTTATGCAGCAATCAAAAATGTACACACTGAGTACTTGTACATTGTTGTAGGTGCAAAAGTTCGGAAATGGCATTTGTTCGGAAATTTTTATGGTAAGATTACCTAAATGCAAGCCACGGCCGATGAGTGTAGCCAAATTTTGGTTCACGAAAATTCCGCTACCGAAGTGTATACTTGAGCGCTGGCAGCGTCGCCTTCGTACCGTAATATAAGTAATAGGGGGAAGAACCAAGTGTTTCCGTCTCCCAGGCCTTTTGCCACAGAGCAAAAGAGTGAGTGCGAGAGAGAATGAGGGAGGAAGGGAGAGAGAGAGAGAGAGAGACCGCCGCAGTAGGCCATATCTCTTAGTCATTTTTATTTGATATGTAAAGTAAAGGTGTTTTAGGTATCCAAGAGCATGCAATGCATCCTCTGGATATACTTTACATATACCTCCCCCATACCCATCGAGCACCTGAAGCTCATCGTTGGACTTTTTTTCGTGCTTTGCATGAATTACGAAAAACGCAAGATAATTGTATAATTATCGTCAATCAAATATTTTGAAATGATAGATTATTTATTTTACAAAGATAATAATGATTAAATAATATGGATATATTGTAGATTGTCTTATTTCTAAGAATAATGATAATATGTTTTATTTAGATATCAGCAATAGTGGCTAAGATAATGTAAATCTTAAATTATAAATTAATTTTGTTTATATTGAATAATAGATAAATATTATATGAATAATTTATCGACTACAATTTTTTAGTTTATAATTAAAATAATTACTGTTATTTACATAAAGTATTAAAATATATATATTTGCATGATAATTGTGCCAGCAATTGCGGACAATTGTTATAATAAAATTAATTACAATCAGTTTGTTCGACTGCTTTGCTTTTGTGGACCGTCCTTAGACAAAAATTAGTGTATTCTCTTTATCTCTCTCGATACGCGGAAATGTATACATACATATGCAGATTTATATGAACAGATACAATGTATGTATAAACACACACACACACACACACACACACATCTACACATACCGCGTGGATGGACGCGACAGATTATATATATACACATGTATGTAAATCAACTAATGTGTGTGTGTGTGTTTCTGTGTGTGTTTGTTTATATATACATTGTGTATGGTCAACACGGCCAGACGCATACACACACCCATGCACACAAATCCATATATATATAAATATGGTTCCGCAGATTGAGAGAGATAGAGAGAAAACACCAATCTTATTCTACAGACGGTTTACAGAAACAAAACAGTCTATATGACTGGTTGACGCGATCGTAATACGTCTCGTTTCACCGTGAAGTTATATAGTATCAACGAAGATTGAGGCCTATAGAAGCACAAAGCCTATAGCCCGCTTTGTTCCAAAAAAGTTGGGGAGCTCGGACAATCTTTCTCCCCCAACGGTAAGATGTCGCTAGCGTCGAGTTTACATGTGTGCGCTCACGTACAGAACGAACACACGTGAGCGGCTGTATAACTGCGCTGGCTCCACCTACGGAGTCGGAGTGATGATGCTATTTCACTCGCACTCGCAACTGGGGTGATGGGTGCGCTCTCTCGCACAGGAGCGATACGGACGTAAAGTGGGGGTTTGGGTGTGCATTGCTGATACCGACAAAGATAGAGCTATTCATTGCAAATACTTTTGCATTTTAATGACCTCTACGTCGAGACAAACTTATTTTTTTAATTATTTCTTTATATTTACGTAAACTAGGAGTTAATTAACCCAACCAAGCAAATCTAATGAAATCGAAATCCAAACGAGGACACGATTTTTATACTTAAAAAGATAACAACATTATGTGTATCCAAGTTGGGCTTATTGGTACGGCGCTGCTTCTGTATGTGCTAGGTCGGTAGTTCAATCCCCGGCTTCATGATTTATTTTTTTTTTGCAATTATGCAATTTGCGATATACACAATAAATAAAATATAAAGAATCAGCGAAAAAAGTTTTTATAAGAGAGAGAGCAGCATGTTAATACGAGCAGGTCATGCGTTGGACCCTGCTCGTACTGAGATGTAATGATGATATTGGACTATCGTTATCTCTCGCAATCGCGATCAGCTTGACGGCGCTATCTGTCGCGCATTCACGATTAGCTCGATGATGCGATCTCTCTCGCTCTGCGAGTAGGGGCTGATGAACTCCCCACGTGTATGAGTTTAAAGTCCTGAGACTCTTGTTTTGCCGGTCTGGAATAGACGTTTTGTCCGATACATCGGTAGAATTTTGTCAATAAAGACATCATTGCATTATTCACGATATTAATAAGTTACAAACGCACTTGATACTGTCTTAAGTCTTTCATTCTTTTCTTAATTGCACGCGCTGTGTCTTAGACTAGCCTCATTGCAAATAATGATAATATTAATTTTTAATAGTAATAAGACCAAAAAGTTATTAAAAAATTGGTTAAAAAGGATTTATTCAACAAATTGAATGAAACATTATTTTTTCACTTACGAAAGACATTCCCTGATTTTTCCGAATACATTGATTTTTTGAGAATTTTCTCTCAATTTCGAAATATCAGTTTTTGCGTATTATAACAGAGTGCATTTAAATGATTGCTTGTTCAGTGATCTTGAAAATTAAAATGTGTAATATGAAATTTCTCTATGGAATCATATCCGAAATTTGCAACGTTGCATCAATTTTTCGATTTTTGAATATGAAAATTTCAAAATTGAGAAAAACATCTAATGTATTCAGAAAAATCAGGGAACCATGTGGTGAGTAAAAAAATATTTGTTTCCGGCAAATATATTGAAATAATTTTTTTAAACTAATTTGACGATAAAATTTTGGTATTATTATTTAAAATTGAAGTCATCTTCAATACGGTTACTTTTCTCAAGATTTTTATCTTATTTCAAAGTAGTCAAAAGAACTGAAAATAATAACCTAAATTGTAATCCCTGCAAGCTCACCATAATATTATTTTTCTATCTGAGCAATATCTGGCGGTCGTTGTTTAATGAAACAACAAAACATTCCACGCATTGTATTTTCTTCCTAGATACATTTGTTTCTATAATGTTATAAAACGGAAATAAAAATTCCATATTTTACACAAAAATGTCTATGTTCAATATAAAAAGTGTATGAAAATTAGTGAATATGTGAAATCGTTGGCCAAAAGACAATCAGGACAAAAAGAAAAAAAAAAAAAAAAAAAGAATCCGTGTCTCGATCGCGCGCAATCCGACTCGTATGTTGTCGCTCTGCCAACTACGCTAGCGTAACTGATTGTATACTGATGAGCATTGTAATATTTATGTTGTGTACCCCACTTGGATTAGGTGTTCTTAGGCTTGGGTTTCAATAATTTACTCCGGTTTACACGTACGTTGTTAATTCGAGTATAATACGCTATTTACACTGCGCATTACGCTTGATTTTAGTACATCGATGTTAGTAAAATTGGAATAAAGCTCGTCGTGTGGATGTAGTCATTGTTCGTAAACATAAGTCCGCCGCCGCGCGTCGTCGAGTGGTGCAGAATGAGGGACGGTAGGGGAAGCCACAGAGAGGGAAGTCAGGGGAAGCAACGTGACCCCACCGTAGCCAGATGGCTGCGAGCATCGAAGCTAGAAGGCGGAGCATATCGATCGGTCGACACTCGAGCCTCCTAGCGTATGTTTGACTCACTAAAAAATTGGAACCAAGCGGGCTATAGGCTTTGTGCTTCTATAGACCTCAATCTTCGTTGATAGTATTAGAGCATACGGATTCCCTCTCCTATCATTCTCTCTCTCTCTCTCTTTCATTCTCTCTGTCTCTATCATTCTCTCTCTCCCTCCCTATCACTCTCCGGCTCTATCATTCTCTCTCCCTCTATCATTCTCTCTCTCTCTATCATTCTCTCTCTCTATAATTCTCTCTCTTTATCATTCTCTCTCTCTATCATTCCCTCTCTCTCTCGCTCTATCATTCTCTCTCTCACTATCATTCTCTCTACCATTCTCTTTATCATTCTCTCTCTCTATCATTCCCTCTCTCTCTCGCACTATCATTCTCTCTACCATTCCCTCTATCATTCTCTCTACCATTCTCTCTATCATTCTCTCTATCATTCTATCTCTATCATTCTCTCTCTATCATTCTCTCTATCATTCTCTCTCTATCATTCTCTCTATCATTCTCTCTATCATTCTCTCTCTATCATTCTCTCCATCATTCTCTCTCTATCATTCTCTCTATCATTCTCTCTATCATTCTCTCTCTATCATTCTCTCTATCATTCTCTCTATCATTCTCTCTCTATCATTCTCTCTATCATTCTCTCTATCATTCTCTCTCTATCATTCTCCCTATCATTCTCTCTCTATCATTCTCTCTATCATTCTCCCTATTATTCTCTCTCTATCATTCTCTCTATCATTCTCTCTCTATCATTCTCTCTATCATTCTCTCTCTGTCATTCTCTCTCTATCATTCTCTCTATCATTCTCTCTCTATCATTCTGTCTCTATCATTCTCTCTATCATTCTGTCTCTATCATTCTCTCTATCATTCTGTCTCCATCATTCTCTCCATCATTCTCTCCATCATTCTCTCCATCATTCTCTCCATCATTCTCTCCATCATTCTCTCTATCATTCTCTCTCTCTCCTATCATTCTCTCTCCCTATCATTCTGTCTCTTCATCATTCTCTCTCTCTATAATTCTCTGTCTCTATCATTCTCTCTCTCTATCATTCCCTCTCTCTCCATCATTCTCTCTCTCTATCATTCCCTCTCTCTCTATCATTCTCTCTCTCTCTATCATTATCTTTTTCATTCTCTCTCACTCCCTCTCTCTCTAGAGAAATTGGGGGGGGGAGAGCTAAAGTAGCAGAAAGGAAAATAATTAATAACAATATTTGTTTTTATATAAACTTTATTTTTATATAAACTTTATTTTTATAAAAACTTTATTTTTATAAAAACTTAATTTCATAAAAACTTTATTTTCATGAAAACTTTATTTTCATAAAAACTTTATTTTTATAAAAACTTTATTTTTATAAAAACTTTATTTTCATAAAAACTTTATTTTCATAAAAACTTTATTTTTATAAAAATCTTAATTGTATTTTTTTAATACGGCGGATGCCAAAATCCACCCATTTGGGGCATTCTTGGCATTAGGAAGCCCGGCATCATTGGTGCCGATCCTCATGCATAATCGCTCGATGTTTTTGTTGATTCATTTCAACGATACAATCGAGCAGTAATTGCATGAACTCGCTACATTGTATAGAGCGACAATTTTTTTTGAAAATCTATCGTCGCCGAGATTGCATATTCTCGGTCACGAAAGTCGAACTCGACGACGATGCTCGTGCAGCATCATACGATCAGATTGTTGATTTATTTGAATGAATTTGGCTTGACAAGCTTATATATTCGATCAAAATCTCATCGAGCTGCATTCATGCAATGCCGATAATAAATTGACTCGTACGAGTCATTTTCGTCACCGAGATTACACATTCTCGGTGACCGTTGACAACCGCGCTTGTTTGACGGGGCGTGAGTCGCTTTCGCACGCCTCGCACGACGTGGGTTTGTCTGTCAAATCGCCGATATCGTATAGTGCCTATAGTGTTATTCCTAAATAAAATAAATTCAAAAAAAATCTAAGCCCAATATACACGAAACAAATTTGCGATCTCATATCTTTCTTTACAATATATATTTCTGGGAAGTCAGAAACATTGTAAAGAAAGATAAAAGTCGAAGATCGCTAATGGTTTGTCTGTCGAATCGCCGATGGCGTATAGCGCCATCTATCGGTGGCGCGCGCCGCACAGATGGTAATTCGTTGCGCGTGCCCCGTTCACTACTATGCCGACGCCATCGGAGTTTACCAAAACCTTTCACATCCTCTTAAGAGGATGTGAAAGCTCTTCTTTACCATCGCAGTATGCCTAAATTTTCGAACAAATGCCATTGCAAAACTATCAAACTAAATAAATGGAAAATTTAGTATATAATCCAGTTAATAGTGTTCTATCCGGTGACGCTCGTAGAATTTTAAAAATCAAAAAAAAAATTACAGTTCGCATTACCACCAGTTATCTGTAAAATAAAAATGGATTTACTGACCGTCAAAGCTAGTTATTCAAAAAATCCTTAGCGTCATCTTATGCAACAATAAAAAATGTACACACTGAGTACTTGTACATTGTTGTAGGTGCAAAACTTCGGAAATGGCATTTGTTCGAAAAATTTTGTGGTAAGATTACCTAAATACAAGCCGCGGCCGATGAGTGTAGCCAAATTTTGATTCACGAAAATTCCGCTACCGAAATGTATACTTCAGCGCTAGCAGCGTCTTCTTCGTACCGTAATATATAGTAATAGGGGGAAGAGCCAAGTGTTTCCGTCTCCCAGGCCGTTTGCCACAGAGCGAAAGAGAGAGAGCGCGAGAGAGTGAGGGAGGAAGGGAGAGAGAGAGAGAGAGAGAGAGCGACCGCCGCAGTAGGCCATATCTCTTAGTTATTTTTATTTGATATGTAAAGTAAAGATGTTTTAGGTATACAAGATAATACATCCTCTGGATATACTTGACATATACCTTCCCCGTACCCATCGAGCACCTGAAGCTCATTGTTAGACTTTTTTCGTGCTTTGCATGAATTACGAAAAACGCAAGATGTGTATTCTCTTTATCTCTCTCGATACGCGGAAATGTATACATACATGTGCAGATTTATATGAACAGATACAATGTATGTGTTAACACACACACACACACGCATCCACACACACCGCGTGGACGGACGCGACAGATTATATATATACACATGTATGTAAATCAACTAATGTGTGTGTGTGTTTATTTATATATACACTAGCTGACCCGGCGAACTCTGTTCCGCCTTAGAGGCAATAAATAAGCAGATTTTAGATTTAATTAAGTTCAATTTTTTATTAGGAAATACAAATAAAAAAATTAAGTATTTTAATGATTCTTTATCGTTCATGTATTTTGGTGCATAGGTTGCACTCTTCAGTTAAGTACCTTGTGATACACGACATTTTTTGTTTTATTATCAAGCGCAAGAACAAACAACGCAGATGGCGTTCCGACCCGTGAACATGCCACATATAATTGACCATGGGAAAAACATGGATATTCCAGATTCAAACCACAAACTTTCAATGATTGGCCTTGTGATTTGTTAATGGTCATGGCGAATGCAAGACGGATCGGAAATTGAAGTCTTTTGAACTCAAACGGCATATCGGTTGGGATCATCGGGATCCTCGGAATGAGAACTTCCTCACCTTCGAATTTTCCTTTGAGTATCGTCGCGTAAATCACATTGTTCATCAATTTACTTACCACCAAACGCGTACCGTTGCACAATTTTGGTTGGTTTAAGTTTCGAAGCATAATTACTACGGAGCCAACCTTTAGGCGTAAATTGTGCGGTGGTAAGCCAGGCACATCCAAGGAGTTTAAAAATTCAATTGGATAGTTGGTGGCTTCATCTTCATTTGTTACGCAGTCAATAGATTTGAATGAATGCATTGTTCCAATGATCTCATTCTGAATTATGTAGTTTAGGTCATCTACATCTTTATTCTTAGCCGCTAAAATTGCTCGCTCACTCAACCATTCATTATTTTTGTAGTTAGTAATTATGTTTGGGAATACTTTGTTGATAACTTCGTCTTTCGATGAGACAAAGTTACAGAAATTATGAGGAAATGAAATCAATCCGCTCGATTCGTCGACAAGTACTCGACCATTACCGATAGTCAGCAATTGCTCAGAGAAATCTTCAGCAGATGTCTCATTAAGCAATGCAACTCTCATGTTTGTTGTCAACTGAAGTTTCTTCACATAGCGCCATAGATTCGATGATTTGAGGCAAGCGTTTATTTCGTCGG
Organism: Dyspetes luteomarginatus; assembly: GCA_963669185.1. Classification (NCBI taxonomy): domain Eukaryota; kingdom Metazoa; phylum Arthropoda; class Insecta; order Hymenoptera; family Ichneumonidae; genus Dyspetes; species Dyspetes luteomarginatus. The sequence continues at coordinate 10,503,783 of OY769906.1, forward strand.
CAGCCGTTGATCTTGGAATTACTGGCAGTGTTTGGCGGAAATCGCCAGACAGTGAAATCATTGCTCCTCCAAAACATCTCGAGTCATTGCGTAGATCTTTCAATGTTCGGTTAAGTGCTTCTAATGCACGTTTATGCGCCATTGTGCATTCGTCCCAGATGATAATTTTCGATGCTGATAAAACTTTGGCCATTGCTGAGTTTTTTGCAATATTACATGTTGGTTCTTCAATAGTTTGAAGATTTAACGGCAATTTTAATGCTGAATGAGCCGTACGGCATCCTTCTAACAATGTGGCTGCTATTCCAGAAGAAGCAACTGCAACCGCAATGCTGGATCTCGCACGAACAGTGGCTAAAATTACTGACATGAGGAATGTCTTACCAGTTCCACCAGGGGCATCTAGGAAATATAAACCACCATTTCCATCATCAATTGCCTTCATTAATGTATCATAAACTTCCTTTTGTTGGGGATTCAACAGGGGTACATTCGTTTGAACTACTAAATCTAATTCCTGGTGATCATATTCACGTTCCCGTTCCAATTCTCGATTAAATGCGTCATTCATTTCACGATTTGGCACTAGTATTCCTAACCTGACTAATAAACTACCGCACATGAGGTAACACATGTCTTCGATCAAGAGTAAAGCCCGATTATGTATCTCCTCCTTCATCTCAAGATCGTTATTTCTGGAACTGACACGAATTTGATGTAAAATATCTTCTGACATATTATCCTTGTATTTGTGCCACAGGTTAGATGGGTTCGATGGAAAGCATGTCGAAATGATGATAGCAAATAATGTGCGTATCTGACTTGGAGATGCAGAGATAATGGCTTCAACGATTGTCGTATCCCAATGGGTATCGTTTTCTAATAAATTCAGTTCTTCACATGCAGCACGATATGTTGGGAATATTATACCATTAACAGACCGTAGTGTCTCAAATGACGTTGGCCCACGCACATTTACCAGCAATAACCGCAAATAGAAGCATTCATCATTCTTTGGATGAACTGTATACATACGACCAAGAGCATCAGTAGAACGCACATCCGGATAACCAGGAACCGCATCGCCTTGCTTCCGTCGTTGAAAATTCTTCGATGAAGCATTCCAAGTGTAATAACGTGGCATCTCCGAGTAAAGCAAAGTTCGTGCAAACGGATCGCTTTGGCAGATCGAAAAGAAACTGGTCAATATTGTCGCTGGAGGTGTTTCAGCACGTTGAACAACATTCGAAGCCGTGAAATATACTCGTTGACCATTCTCCAGATGCACCGCCAAATGCACAACAGTAGGATGACGTTCATGAATAGGGAATGCGAATATACGCCAAATCGCTTCATTACAGTTCACATAACGACCAACTTGATAGCGCGCAATTTCATCGTTGGTATTGGAGGATTGGATGCCAAAAACCGCCATATCGCTGCCTTTCGTGACATATTTGCAAATGTATTTTATGGACTTTACTGAATTGCAATACTCAACGTTGCAATGTGTCTTGAACGTTTTGGAAATAAGTGGCGAATATGGAACAATCCAACTGTTGTCGACAACGAAATCCATTCTTTTCACTTTTGTTGTGATAGTTCGACCGTTATCATCTGGTAATCGACGCCGATACAGTGGATAACCATCGTTGCCAGTGACGGTCTCCGCCGTTAATTTCCGTGGATATCGTTTGGAACACTTTCCGTCGACCATGCAAGGTGATTGGGGATTGATGGCGCCACACGGTCCATGAATCATATTTGTAATTACAACATCATGTAGGTCTGAATCGGCTTCGTGATCGGGAATCTCGGCAAATATGATATCATCTATTTGGTCTGGTTCAATTCTTTCCACTAACCAAATAAGAATGTGTGCGTGCGGCAGGCCTCGTTTTTGCCATTCGATTGAATACATCCAGCATCGAGTATCTCCAAAGACGCGTTGTTTAACAATGTAGTTCATCAGGGACCGCATTTTTTGCCTGAATACACGTGCTGTGATGTCGTGTCGATCACTTGATGTTTGTCCGGGAAGCAGCAATTGAACAATTTCTATCCATTTTGGATTACATGTAAAAGTAATAAAGAGATCTGGCCGACCGTAATGACGAACATATGTCATTGCATCTTGCGCATATTCATGCATATGACGTGGACTACCTATGTACGTCGCCCGGAGAATAGTTAATCGACCAATATTAGCTGCATTTCCTTCAGTACGAATTGCATCACGTAAATGGATATACTCCTCAGAACGCAGTTTGGCTTGGTTCAACCTAATGAAAGTTAAACGCTCCGTTTCTATTTTGACATACATGTCGACGCAATACTGCTGAAACAATCTACGAAACCGCAGCAAATAGTTGTCAGCATTTTGACGAATCATCAAACGATATGCGTAATAATTCATCGAGCTAACTTTCTTTGTAGTTTCTTCACCTGAAATTAAAACAGTTGATTTAATATTTCGTATGTAAATTTTTAGCATCATTATAAAGGGGTGAAGATAAATGATTTTAAATCGGTTGCCAGTCATTTGTCCAATTTTATCTATGCAAACAACCCCTAATCTTTTCGTGGTAATAAGCAGTGTAATTGGTCGTTTATTGTAAACCAAAACCAAACAATGTAAAATGTACGTCATGTTGAACTACGATATTGATAATCACCATTCAATGGATTTATATTTTTGATATTAAAATAATATCCATCTTCTCCTTGCCAAAACATCAGCGGGTATTGCAACGTGTCATATGAACGATGCGTTTCAGATATTTGTTGCAGTTGCCCAGTATCGCGACGTGTAAGCACAATATCGCGTGTTTCCAAGTGTTCACCAACAATCAGGATGGCAACTTCATCTATTGTTGGAGCGTTAAATGTGCGTTCGTGTGTTCCAGATGGTCGTTTATCTGCTCTGATCACGACTTTGTAGTCATCATTTGGCATGCGCTCCAAAGCACTCTTGAACAGCCTGACCAACGCATGATGTTCATGAAGTAGTTGCTGCAAATCTTGAAGAATTGCTCTTTTCATTGCTGCATTGATCTCTTGACGTCGATCAAGTTGTTCTTCCATGTTGCCCATGAAGTATATTTGTAAAAATTTATGCTGTGCATCTTCGAGAGGTTGCAATGATCCAATTCGATGGTGAATCTGTCCTTGTATCTACAAAATAGAAAGCAAAGACAGTATTACTGATTTATAAAAACTTTTTTTAGAATTAACAAAGATAATACGTACGAATAAGTATAGTAAGTTATTCTTCTACTATATTGTGTGTAAGTACAAAAATAAATAAATACCTTGAATGTCGGATTAAATCCTCGTTCTTCGATAATATCTGCCCCAAATGAGGTCATTTGGAAACAACCATTGTATTTTTGAGTGTTTGCAAGAAAATGACGTGATTCGGGTGTTTCGCCACAAAGCAATGAATGCAATGGCTCAGGTGGCGGAGTCAATAATGTCAATTTCACTTTCCCACTAAGGCAGCACAATCCGGGGGTTTCTCCGGAAAACTTCAATGCGCCACAATACTCGCAAACAACGTCCATTGGCCCAATGCAAACGCTAGGATGCAAGCAGTAATCAGTGCTGCAATCGTATCGAAACGCTGCTCGATTCAAATCAGCAATTGATAAATCTCTTCTTGTGCGTCGAAAATCATCTACTTGTTGATCTCTGTTGTTCGCTCGACGATTTCGCATTTCCAACCGAGCCGTTTCACGGGCTGCCTCACTTTGCTCTTGTGATTGAGAAGCACGAAGTCGAGCCATACTAACGCGGCGCTCTTCACGGGCAATTTCTTGTCCTTCTTCAGTCCTTTCATTCGCAATGTTTCGTATCCTTCTTGCATTACGGCTTTGTCGGGAAAGATTCGATCGTCTCGGTCGCGGCATTGTTAATGATGATGAACAGAATACAAATTAGTGATTATTACTAATTATTATTTTCTGACAAAATTTAAAATTATCAAATTTTTAACCATACTTTACCTTTAATAAACCTTTAATAAAAAATTGAACTTAATTAAATCCAAAATCTGCTTATTTATTGCCTCTAAGGCGGAACAGAATTCGCCGGGTCAGCTAGTTATATATATAGATTACTAATTATTGATTTCTGACGAAATTTATAATTATCAAATTTTCAACCATACGTTTGAACCATACGTTTAGCTGTCAATTGCTTTTCATTTAGCTGTCATTTATTTTACGTTTAGCTGTCATTTGCGTTTTGTTATTCCATGTCAGATGCGTTTTTGTTATACCACTTTTATAGTGACTTGTATTCTCTTTGACGTTTTATGTCACGATAAGAAGTATCCTATGTCCGTCTCCTGGTTCTAAGCTACATCCTCACCAATTTTCAGCCAAATCGGTACAGCCGTTCTTGAGTTATAAATAGTGTAACTAACACGACTTTCTTTTATATATGTAGTGTGACGCGTTTTCCCTTATACCCACTCGGCGTACACAAAATCCTCGCTCACCGGCTCGAAGGGCGCCAGCCACGGCAACCAACACGGCCCGTGACAAATTTTATTTTCTAACCGGCGAACGAGGAAACTGCCCGACTTGGCTGCAGCCTTCTAAGATGGTAGAGGGGCTGGGTTTCTCGCGGGATGGTCCTTAAATAAATTACACTTGGACTTTTCACTCAAATAATTCTTTAATTACACAAAATAATTCCGTTTCAGGGTTATCCCTTGGTAGGCTCGATATAATAAAACCAAATTAAATATGACCGAACTAAACGGACAGACAAACACGAGATTTCGACCCCGGGAACAATACACCGCACGGAAACTACAATTTAAATATTCGCACGACCCACTCGATAGCCGAGACGGCATACAAGATGGCGCCGATAGAAAACGTGCTCGCGAGAGCCGTTACACCAAAGAACCAAAACGCGCGATGAATTTATTCCCCGGCCGAGACTCTGAACGACCCTTAGCCTTAAAATTAATTGGACTCGCACCTCGCGCCACAAAATATAAAAAACGGACCTCGGTGAGACGATCCAACAAATAATTACAGAACGAGAAATTCCACACACGATAGAAGGCGGGAAACTAAGACGCGATCGGGCTCTCATGCGTTAACCGGCCGTTACGACAATATCGCTACGGCTCTATACAATTTTACCGCGATAAAAACTCAAAACACTAAACCGAGCGAAACAACGACCCTACCGGTTTATTTTCTTTGGCTGGACCCCGGATAATCCACGGTATGCCCAACCGCGAGGATATTCGGAGGGGTTGCTTTTCTTGAGCAACGGGAGCGGCCACGACACGAAAAACCACGTCCTATCTCGTACGCGACGGAAGCTTGAGTCCTCGAGAAATTAGGCGCGCTTTTCCCCCTCGACGCGGGTCCTTTTACCCCCCACCCCTTGCTCCTTCAACGCTCGTGATAATTGATACCGCTGATCGAGATGGCAGTGGCACGCGACTCGGGATCGATTTATTGGGCGATCCGAGAGCGCGAAACGATAGACAATCGCCTCTAAGCTCGATTATGTGGCTTCAATGGCCACTAATTATGATACAGCGGCCCTGCAGATGGCCTTGATGCAGTTTTTGGTGCGGTGCAGCGTGACTTCAGTGCGAGCAGCACGGCTCGGGGTGGGTGGCGTGGCGATAGCTGATCCTAAGCCACAATTCAAATTGCGACTCTCGTGCGATGGTATGAGAGCCGCGGCAGCGACGAAAAGCACGTACGTGAGCCCACTCACACCGGTAAAGCTCAGGCCGATGATGGTGTGGGGCAGAGAGAGAATCCCTCTCTCTCGTCGGTAACGATCCAAGCCGTGGATCTCGCGTCGTTGGCCCATAGCTGCGCGGTTGACCTGTGCGCATCCTTCGATGACGATGACGTTCCTCGTAGGCCAATAAGGCCGAAGCTCGCCCGGAGATAAAGAGAAATAAAATACGAAAAATATTAGAATAATCGAACGGCGGTTAACATATTGGCCCTGTTGGATCGTCTCGGCGGGACTCATTGAGACGAGACGTCGCTCTCGTGTCGTGCCGGGAGCTCTTTATTACGCTTGGTAACGGCAGCAGAAATGCCACGTTACAACTCTTCCCCCCCCATAAAAAAGACCGCCCCGGCCGTATAGGACCGAAGCTTCGCTCTGATGCCTCTTAGGGCTTAGCAAAATAGGAAAACCTGTCGCAACAGCAGATTTCCGCACGAGAGGATCCAACAGCGCTCATGTGATTATATAAACAAAATAAATAAAATAGTAGACGAAATAGTGTTCACCTTTACTGGCTCTCGAAGTAGCAGTCCAATCCATTTCAAGACGTTCCCGACAGTTACCTGACCCCAACCTGAACCCCCCCATGCGACGAAACACGTACCATCACCGGGTGGAAACGGGAACAGGAAGGCCGAAAGAAACTCGCTTGATGTATAGATGATAGAAATTATTTTATTCAGGTAACCTTAGGGGCTCTCGTGGGCTCGGCCAACAACGACAAAAAAGGAAATGAAAAGGCGTTACGCCCCGAGAGCTGAGACCAACGAAAGATTTCATTAGGGCGCGAGTTATCCGGGGACAGTCCAGGTGGTCGTACTGGCGACGGGAGCAACCCCTCCACGCCGCTTACTGTCCTCGGCGCTCCTCCTGGAGCCAGCGAGGTCCCAAGCTGTGCCAGTATTCGCTGCAGGACGGGCACGTCCTGGCCGTCACGTTTCGGCGCCCGCACAGGTAACAGAACCGGTCAGTTCGGTCCTGCGTGCACTCCGCCACGTGATGATCAAGCCCGCCGCAGATCCAACAGCCGCGACGGCTGGACGGGCGAGGACGCGGCAGCGCCTCACGCCGGTAACCCCAAGACGTGGCCTGGGTCGTGGTTGACGACGTCCCGGGAGCTGATATCTCCGCCGGAGTCGGTATGGCCTCGGCAGGCGGTAAGACCTCGGGAGGCGGTATGGCCTCGGGAGTCGCAGTCTCCTCGGGAGCCGTTATGGCTTTGGGAGGCGGTATGGCCTCGGGAGGCGGTATGGCCCCGATATCCACCACGGCCTCGAAGGACAGACCATCCGCTCTCTCGCGAGCCGTAGTCTCCTCGGGAGCGGGACCGGCCTTTAAGGTCATCTTGACCTCTGCGTCGGGCGTCGAGGTCGCTGGCGTTGCGGGAGACGGGCTGGCCCTGTCCGCCATGGCCGCGATGACCTGGGCAAGAAGGCGCAGGACTTGCGGGGTCCCCTGCCTCCATTGCTCCCTCGTGACCCACATGTGGCCGCCGGCCCTCCACGCCACTCGCAACATGCCCGTGCGGTCCGGTGCTGGCTTCTCCTCCCCCCGTTCCTTCTTCGGTAGCTGGCTCATCTGTTGGGAAGAGATATGGTTTTAAATCGATTATAGAGGCCTTTATCACGCGACCCCCCTCTACGTGCTTCAACTCGTACACCACGGGCGAGAGCACGGTAACAACTCGAAACGGCCCGTGAAATTTGGTCGCGAGCTTGGCGGCAATATTTTGAGCCGAGGACGATAGAATTCGTTGTCGCTTCAGCACGAGGTCCCCCACGCGAAATACGCGATCACGACGGTGCCGGTTGAACTGGGCAGCTTGTTGCTGGTACGCCTCTTCGAGGTCGTGTGAGACCTTTTCGCGTAATTCCGAGAGCTGACGCATACGCGTCGACCAGGTTTCGGGAGGTAAGGGGTCTATTTCGAGTTCGCCTTCCTCACGACGACGGTAAAAATTATGCGGCTTGGGTTCACGACCAAAGTTGAGATAGGCCGGCGTAGACCGAACGGAAGAGTGATACGCTGTGTTAATGGCGAATCGAAATTCCGATAAATGCTCATCCCAAGCCCTATGATCGCCCTCTAAAAACGACACGATCATGGTTTTCAAAACCCGATTTACACGCTCCACGGGATTCGCTTGCGGATGGTACGGAGGGGTGGTGGCGTGATAGATGCCACGGTCGCGAGCTACGGCTTGTATGCTGTTGTTGTTAAACTCGGTACCGTTATCCGTTAGGAGGACTTCCGGCGTCCCCCAACGCGAAAATACCAGCTCCTCGAGAGCTTCGCTGATCTTTTTCCCGTTAGCTTTCCGAAGGGGACAACACTCCACCCATTTCGTGAAGAGATCTTGAATCACGAGAACGTACGCGAACCCTGCTCGACTCGGTGGAAACGGTCCCATGATATCTGCTGCGACCACCGTCCATGGTTCCTCGACAATGCGACGTCCCATGAGACCGAGTGGCGGCAGCTGTTCGACCTTGGCCCTTTGGCACACACCGCAATGTCGAACATATCGTGCCACATCGCGGAACATATGGGGCCAGAAGTATGAGTGAAACACTCGCTCGTAGGTTTTCTGGACCCCAAGATGTCCAGCTTGAGCCTCGTCATGGCATTCTCGCAATACTATCGCTCTCGAGAGCCTGGGAACTACAAATTTCCATTCCGAATGGTCTCCTGCCGGTAGCACGCGTCGCGTCATTCGCCGATGAATGTAGAGGCGGTTATTCTCGAATTTCCACGTCGGAAATCGACGCGGGTGGGCGACTACCTCCGACGCTCTTTTCGCGTACCAACGATCGGAATCGGCTTCGATTGGCTCGTGAGCAACCCCAGGATCCTCTGAAGGACTCGCAATCGATAGCACCAAACCCAAGCTCGAGACCTCAGGCTCCTCCACAGACTGGGCGGATGTACCCTCGTACATTCGAGACAGCGCATCGGGAACGTGGTTTAGCGCTCCTTTGCGATAAATTATCTCGAAATCGTACTGTGCCAGCTGAAGGGCCCAACGAGCTAAACGACCCGCGGGTTCCTTCAGTGACTACAGCCACCGCAGACTGTGGTGGTCGGTGATCACTGTAAAACGGTAGCCCTCCAAGTAGGGTCTGAACTTGCTTATGGCCCACAAAATCGCGAGACATTCTTGCTCGGTAGTCGAGTAATTCTTTTGGGCCGGCGAGAGCGTCTTGCTCGCGTAAGCGATAGGATGTTCGACGCCATCCAACTCCTGCGTTAATACTGCCCCGATACCGCTCATACTCGCGTCGGTTTGAAGAACGAACTTCGCGGAAAAGTCGGGACAAGCGAGAGTTGGTGCGCTCGCGAGAGCTTCTCGTAGCTTATCGAAAGCTTGTTGCTGCTCGGAGGCCCATAACCAACCCTGTGCCTTTTTCGTGAGGTGCGTAAGTGGCTCAGCCACCTCCGCGAATCGTGGGATAAATCGCCGGTACCAGGAGGCCATTCCCAAGAAACGCCGTAAAGGCTTGAGGCCTGTCGGAACCGGGAACTGTCGAATGGGAGCGGTCTTTTCAGGATCGACTTGTAAGCCGTCTCCATTGACTAGGAAGCCCAGATATTTCACTTCCTTGCAACAAAAGTCACACTTCTCGGGATTAATCCTCAACCCCGCACTAGCAATACGCTCGAAAACGCGCCTAAGCCAGGCGAGATGTTCGTCGAAGGTTTCGGTAACCACAATTATGTCATCCAGATAGGCAAACGCGTGAGGCTCCATCTCTGGCCCGATTATTTGATCAAGTAACCGCTGAAACGTGGCCGGCGCTCCCGTGAGCCCATATGGCATGCGCTTGAATTGGAAAAGACCACGGTGCGGTACCGTAAACGCCGTTATTTCTTTCGAGGCGTTATCGAGGCGAATTTGATGGAAAGCCTGACTTAAATCGATAGTCGAGATGTACTTGGCGGAACGTAACCGATCCAGGATCTGTGACATGTACGGGAGCGGGTACGCATCCTTTTTCGAGACTTCGTTTACCTTTCGGAAGTCTAAACAGAACCGATAGGTGCCATTTGGTTTTTTAATCATGACTATAGGACTCGACCAATCGCTCCTAGATGGCTCGATGATGTCCTTGGCCAACATCCGGTCGACCTCAGCATCGATAGCTTCGCGAATGACGGGAGTAACCGGATAATATCGCTGTTTAATTGGCCGATTGCCCCCGACATCTATATGATGTTCAATCAAATTGGTTAAACCCGGTAGCTTACGAAGGATCTCGAGTTCTTTCTCTAAAAAGGAAGTTAATCGAGAGCTTTCCCCGTGCTCTAATTCCGAAATACCGAGTAGTACATTCATGTGCTCGGGCGCATCGCACCGCACGAATTCAAATTCGCGTGTGGGATCGCCACTGAACGACCAGACGCGCTTAAGATGGTCAATTACTACCCCGAACTGCTCAAGAGAGTCTAATCCGAGAAGCAAAGGCACCGGTAAGGACGGGAAAACTCGACCCGTTAATGTCCGCTCTCGATCCTCGAGCTGTAGCGGAAATTCGATTTCCTCGTTACATAAGATTTTATCCCCGTTAGCAATAGTACTCGGGCGTTGGGGAGTTTGTCGATGCGATATTCCCAAGCGTGAAGCGACTAACAAACCCTCTCTTCCGACGAACGTGTTAGTTGAGCCATTGTCGAAAATGGCGGGAAGCACGTGCCCCAAAATCGAAACTTTCACGACCAAAATGGTCCGAGACCGCCCACTGTTCAACGGGCTACAAAAATAATCCGTGATATTCTCGGGTAATGTGAATGGTTGGGAAAGGCCTTTAGCATGACCCCCGGGAGACTCCAAGGCCTTTATTGGCAGTCCCCGGAAGCGTTTCCCACCTCCGGTGGAGGAACTGTAGCGGGAGCATTCTCACGGCTACTCTGCGTGTTGTGGTTTGGCTTTCGGGCGAGGCAATCCCGCGCATAGTGGTTTAAGCCATTGCAATGGTAGCAAACCACGGTATGCGGCGACCGACTGTCCGACTGCGAGCCGATTGACGCGCCTGGGTAAGCCTCGCGACCAGTGGCGGCACCGGAAGCGCGAGAACGATTTCCGTATGGCGACGAAGAACGATCGTATCGTTCGCGGTACGAGGTATTGGCAAAATTATTCCGATTTCTATATGGCGAGGGAGAACGACTGTAGCGCTCTCGGTCTGAAACGACCGGTTCAAAATTATTCCGGCTCGCGTACGGCGATTCCGTCCGACGCGGGAAGCGAGAGCTCTCACCACGAGGCATCCCCGGTGCACGGTCCTCCCCGAAGCGTGCAGGTGGCACGTTCGACGAAGCACGCCCACGCGAGTCGTCCATCACGGCAAAGCTCACGCTCGGACGTCTGCGGCTCTGATACGGGTCCTCATACGCGAGAGCCGGGATCATAGACCGCTCAGGGGGTGGAGGCGCACGCGGATGTTCGTCATCGCGATAGCTCCTCTCGATTTCCACGGCACGGCTCTCGAGCTCAGCGTACGTACGAGAGTCTCGGCGCTGTATTAAACGTCGCAAACGCGAATGCATATTCCGACGCACGTACATCAGTTGCTCTTCGAGAGCCCATGGTGGCTCCACTCGATCAAAAAGTCCCCTCATACAGGCTAGAAAAACCGGGAACGACTCATATTCGCCCTGCGCTCTCATTAATATTTCCTCGCGCAGCGAAAGCTGATAATCGGGATCGCCGAATCTCCCCCTCCACGCGACCTCAAGATCTCGAAAACTCCGTAGACTGTCGCGCTGGGTACGGTACCACCAAAGGGCTTTGCCTCGTAAGAAAAACTCCAGGCAATCTAAAAGATCGTAATCCGAAGCCGGTAGCATTCTTCGGCCCCGCTTTAAGCTCAAAATAAAGCTCTCAGCATCCTCTCCGATTTCCCCCGAGAACGTTAAATTCCATTTTCGAAGGATTTCGTACGTTGACCGCATCGCAGCAGAATCAGCTGATCGTGGCTGCGAACGAACGACCGGGGACGACCGATACGCTGGCTCGGTAGCCCCAAAATCGACCCGTGGAGGGTTAAAATCTGTTATTTCGTTGGCCCCATGATTCCGACGCGGCGGTAATGGCGGTAGTATAATAGAACGGGTGCCCGCTAACACTTCTGGCGCGTTCGCCACGATACTCGTCGCGAGACCCCTTCCCCCACCGCGACCTGTCACGTTATCTCGGCTATCGATAGCCGACGGCGAAAATCGTACCCCCTCCTCCCGAAAAGGATGTGTAGAATTCAACGGTACCGGCACGAGAATTTCTGATTCGCGACGAAGCGCAGCATTTAATCGGTCCTGCAACTCTATTTCGTCGCCCAAAATCGAAAGCCCACGCGACGCGAGTTCTCGTTTCAATTGTTCATGCGTGAGAGAGACGGCGGCAAGGCCCGAGCGCGGCGGTGTGCGTTGCATCTTTCGTTTCTTTCGCACTCCCGCGGGAGCGTTATTTCACTCGCGTACGACGCTCACACACGAGAAAGACCGGTATCCCACCACGCGACACGAACACGTGGAGTCGGTAACGAAATTCGTCACACAATAAATAATCAATAATACAATAATACAATAGTACAGAATTAAATCAAAATTAAGCGACTAACTAGTCACTACAAAATAGATAAAATTAAAAGTAAGGGCTAGGAATTAAATTAAGTCAAGGAAAAGTCAAAAAAAAAAAAGTCAAAGAATGAAAAACAAAAAAAAATCAATAAATAAAGGGAATAAAAGAAATAAAAGAAAAATTCAAAAAGTCGGGGTAAAAGAATCAAATAAAAGAAAATAAAAAAAATAATAAGTCAATGGAGGGAAAAAGAAAATCGCTAAAGATCCGAAATTAAAAAAAAATTGCGTAATAAAATGAACCGAAATAAATAAATAAAATTCAGGAAAAACTAAGTCGAACACAAGAATCAAATAATAATAATAATACTTAATAAAATGAAATGAAATAAAATGGGTCAATAAAAAAAAGAAGGTCCAAGGAATAAAATAAATAAAATGAAACCGAAATAATAAAAAAAATTAAGTCAATCTAAAGTAATCGAGTCAATAAAAATCAGTCAAACCAGAAAATCACAAACAAAAAAAAAAATAATAAAATTTAAAGTCACAAAGAAAAATATTAAAAAGGATAAAAAGTCAAAAACAAGTCCAATAAGTCTAAGAAACGTCGAAAGGGAATAAAGTCCAAGAATAGGAAAAAAAAATGAGTCAAATAATAATAATCAAAATAATAAAAAAAAACGGTCCAAAGAATGGAAGGAAAAGGAATAAAAACAAGTCAAAAAAAAACAGTCAGCCAATAATAAAAACCAATAAAAGGGAGGAAAAATAAAAGAATTGAGTCGTTAAATATTAGACACGACCGAATAAATAAAATATAAAATAAATTACCAAAGAAAGATAAATGAGTTTGTAAATAATACCCAAAGCTCACGGAATAACTCAATAAATAAATAGACAAATCTAATAAATAATCCCGCAGGAACAAGAACATAAATAAATAAACGACTAAGTTAAATGATATCGACGGGAACACGAAAACTAAAAAAAAATCAAATAAATGTCCCGTATAACGAAATTTGCCGGTAAGCAGATTTCTTCTCTTTTTTTTTTTTTTTTTTTTTTTTTTTCACAGTTGAAATTTAATTTATCCTCCACATCAGTCTCGCTGCTTCTCAAATCATCAAATCAAAATTTCCACACTTTACTTCCTTTTCCGACAAATTACAGAATTGAACAAAAATTTTCTGACCGAGAATCTCACGCGCGTTCACGCTACAACACTATGACACGGGGTTACGTCCCCCCTCTGCCCGCGCTTCGACAAGCTACGCTCTCGCGACTCTACTCATCGACACTCTCAATAATGATAATGCTCTACGGGAAAAACACGAGGTGCACTTAATTTCGAATTTATTGGCGTGCCTTGGCCAGCACCATGAGATAAGGTTGGGGACGATCAGGGGGTATGTAAGGAAAATCTTTTACCTTCAATCTCGATGCTCTCGCAGCACTCCCACCAAACAATGATTCCTCGCACAAAATTTCGACGGAGAACAAACTTTTTTAATTTTACTAATTTGCCCGAGATCCTGCTTGTAGCTGTGCTCTCGTTAAACTGAGCCGAGAGCGTTGATCGACAATCACGTCGATCGCGACAAGGACAAAGGACGTAAACACACAGACACACACACACGTATCTCACAACTCGAGCACGAGAGCTCTAAGCCTCGAACTCGAACGAAAATTTTTCTCACGTATAACGCCAGAATATTCTCAAATATTCTCGACGAAATCGACGGACACAATAATAATAATGATATCGAGCCACCAACGGCTTGCAATAATGAAAATTTCACCACGAGAACGCTAAACGGTATCTCGTCAATTTTTAACTGATAATAAAAACGATGAATAAAACTCAAAAAAAAAATACGCTGTTTTATCGGTGCAAAAAAAACACAAAAATATTTAATCGAACACTGAACAAAAATAAATAAACAAATTAATAATTAAGGACCATCACACCAACGGAGATGGCCCCACGTTGGGCGCCAAATTTGTGACGCGTTTTCCCTTATACCCACTCGGCGTACACAAAATCCTCGCTCACCGGCTCGAAGGGCGCCAGCCACGGCAACCAACACGGCCCGTGACAAATTTTATTTTCTAACCGGCGAACGAGGAAACTGCCCGACTTGGCTGCAGCCTTCTAAGATGGTAGAGGGGCTGGGTTTCTCGCGGGATGGTCCTTAAATAAATTACACTTGGACTTTTCACTCAAATAATTCTTTAATTACACAAAATAATTCCGTTTCAGGGTTATCCCTTGGTAGGCTCGATATAATAAAACCAAATTAAATATGACCGAACTAAACGGACAGACAAACACGAGATTTCGACCCCGGGAACAATACACCGCACGGAAACTACAATTTAAATATTCGCACGACCCACTCGATAGCCGAGACGGCATACAAGATGGCGCCGATAGAAAACGTGCTCGCGAGAGCCGTTACACCAAAGAACCAAAACGCGCGATGAATTTATTCCCCGGCCGAGACTCTGAACGACCCTTAGCCTTAAAATTAATTGGACTCGCACCTCGCGCCACAAAATATAAAAAACGGACCTCGGTGAGACGATCCAACAAATAATTACAGAACGAGAAATTCCACACACGATAGAAGGCGGGAAACTAAGACGCGATCGGGCTCTCATGCGTTAACCGGCCGTTACGACAATATCGCTACGGCTCTATACAATTTTACCGCGATAAAAACTCAAAACACTAAACCGAGCGAAACAACGACCCTACCGGTTTATTTTCTTTGGCTGGACCCCGGATAATCCACGGTATGCCCAACCGCGAGGATATTCGGAGGGGTTGCTTTTCTTGAGCAACGGGAGCGGCCACGACACGAAAAACCACGTCCTATCTCGTACGCGACGGAAGCTTGAGTCCTCGAGAAATTAGGCGCGCTTTTCCCCCTCGACGCGGGTCCTTTTACCCCCCACCCCTTGCTCCTTCAACGCTCGTGATAATTGATACCGCTGATCGAGATGGCAGTGGCACGCGACTCGGGATCGATTTATTGGGCGATCCGAGAGCGCGAAACGATAGACAATCGCCTCTAAGCTCGATTATGTGGCTTCAATGGCCACTAATTATGATACAGCGGTCCTGCAGATGGCCTTGATGCAGTTTTTGGTGCGGTGCAGCGTGACTTCAGTGCGAGCAGCACGGCTCGGGGTGGGTGGCGTGGCGATAGCTGATCCTAAGCCACAATTCAAATTGCGACTCTCGTGCGATGGTATGAGAGCCGCGGCAGCGACGAAAAGCACGTACGTGAGCCCACTCACACCGGTAAAGCTCAGGCCGATGATGGTGTGGGGCAGAGAGAGAATCCCTCTCTCTCGTCGGTAACGATCCAAGCCGTGGATCTCGCGTCGTTGGCCCATAGCTGCGCGGTTGACCTGTGCGCATCCTTCGATGACGATGACGTTCCTCGTAGGCCGATAAGGCCGAAGCTCGCCCGGAGATAAAGAGAAATAAAATACGAAAAATATTAGAATAATCGAACGGCGGTTAACATATTGGCCCTGTTGGATCGTCTCGGCGGGACTCATTGAGACGAGACGTCGCTCTCGTGTCGTGCCGGGAGCTCTTTATTACGCTTGGTAACGGCAGCAGAAATGCCACGTTACAGTAGATATAGATATAGATATATAGATATAGAATTGTGTATGGTCAACACGCCCAGACGCATGCACACACCCATGCACACAAATCCATATATATATATATGGTTCCGCAGATTGAGAGAGATAGAGAGAAAACACCAATCTTATTCTACACACGGTTTACAGAAACAAAACAGTCTATATGACTGGTTGACGCGATCGTAAGACGTCGCGTTTCACCGTGAAGTTATATAGTATTAGAGCATACGAATTCTCTCTCTCTCTCTCTTTCATTCTCTCTGTCTCTATCATTCTATCTCTCTCGATCATTCTCTCTCTCTCTCTATCATTCTCTCTCACCATCATTCTGTCTCTTCATCATTCTCTCTCTCTATAATTCTCTGTCTCTATCATTCTCTCTCTCTATCATTCCCTCTCTCTCTATCATTCTCTCTCTCTCTCTCTATCTTCTCTCTTTCTATCATTATCTCTGTCATTCTCTCTCACTTCCTCACTCTCTTGAGAAATTGGGGGGGGGGGGGGAGAGCTAAAGTAGCAGAGAAGAAAATAATTAATAACAATATTTATTTTTATAAAAACTTTATTTTTATAGAAACTTTATTTTTATAAAAACTTTATTTTTATAAAAACTTTATTTTTATAAAAACTTTATTTTTATAAAAACTTTATTTTTATAAAAACTTTATTTTTATAAAAACTTTATTTTTATAAAAACTTTATTTTTATAAAAACTTTATTTTTATAAAAACTTTATTTTTACAAAAACTTTATTTTTATAAAAACTTTATTTTTATAAAAACTTTATTTTTATAAAAACTTTATTTTTATAAAAACTTTATTTTTATAAAAACTTTATTTTTATAAAAACTTTATTTTTATAAAAACTTTATTTTTATAAAAACCTTAATTGTATTTTACTTTAATTTTTTTTTTTAATACGGCGGATGCCAAAAACCACCCATTTGAGGAATCCTTGGCATCAGGAAGCCCGGCATCATTGGTGCCGATGCTCATGCATAATCGCTCAATGTTTTCGTTGATTTATTTCAACGATACAATCGAGCAGTAATTGCATGAACTCGCTACATTGTATAGAGCGACAATTTTTTTTGAAAATCTATCGTCGCCGAGACTGCATGTTCTCGGTCACGAAAGTCGAACTCGGCGACGATGCTCGTGCAGCATCATACGATCAGATTGTTGATTTTTTTGAATGAATTTGACTCGACAATCTTATATATTAGATCAAAATCTCATCGAGCTGCATTCATGCGATGCCGACAATAAATTGACTCAAACGAGTCATTTTCGTCACCGAGATTACACATTCTGGGTGACCGCGACAACCGCGCTTGTTTGACGGGGCGTAGCGACCGAGCCGCTTTCGCACGCCTCGCACGACGTGGGTTTGTCTGTCAAATCGCCGATCTCGTATAGTGCCTATAGTGTTATTCCTAAATAAAATAAATTCAAAAAAAATCTAAGCCCGATATACACGAAACAAATTTGCGATCTCATATCTTTCTTTACAATGTATATTTCTGCGAAGTCAGAAACATTGTAAAGAAAGATAAAAGTCGAAGATCGCTAATGGTTTGTCTGTCGAATCGCCGATGGCGTATAGTGCCATCTATCGGTGGCGCGTGCCGCACAGATGGTGATTCGTCGCGCGTGCCCCGTTCACTACTATGCCGACGCCATCGGAGTTCGCCAAAACCTTTCACATCCTCTTAAGGTAGTTCTCGTGCTACAGTGGTGCGAGAAAGTTTCGGGTATACCACATGATACAATATATGCGGCGCTCGTGGTCATATGCGGCGAACTTTTTATAAAAAGTTCTTTTTCTTTTTGTACAGAACTTTTTCTTTTTGTACAGAAATCGATGTTACACATAGAACCGTGCATATACAGATGCACTCATACCGTAGAGTATTTTCTTCAGTTGCGATCGTGCAACGTCGCACATCTTTAGTATATGTATCGTAGGCTCAGTGCCTCATATGTACCGTAAACTCGCGCCTTTCTATATACTTGTTGCTCTGTACAGTGTAGCCAGATTGCAGCTACTCAATCCGTTTACGCGTTGAATTTTCATTAAAATTCCATCCTTTTTGTGATAATCATTCGTAAACGAAACGGTCAATAATTTTGTTTTTTTTCCCTCATATGTGAATAATAGTCTTCTACCGTCTACAATTTTTTTATTAAAATCTGGTTACGCGTTTAGTTGTAATATTTACAAAACCGTGCTAGCATCAGAGTACCGCAATGCTTACTGTAGGCTCTACATGCAATGGTTGCTAACTTTGACATTAAATATCTCGAGTTACATCGGTAAATCTGCTTGAAATTTCACGAAAAGTTAGACACTATTATTCTCTTCGTGCACTATGAATTCCAATAAATTCTGATGAAAAACGCATTTGCACGAGAACTACCTTAACGGCTCGGGTGTATGGGGCGGCGAGAAAATGTCGCTCAACGAGATCCCAAATTCCCGCTCTCTTTCGATAATCGTCGATAGTATTGGCAACGGTAACAGGCATGTGGAATCCACAGACAGAGGCGACGCTTGGGTAGATGGTGGGGAGATAGCGCTCGGCTCTTGCTCGTGTCGATATTCCATGATCGATTCGCCTTGCCGTGAATCTCGAGCGTTGCTGTGACGTCAGCCATGCTTACGCATACTCAGATGTGATATCGACGGACTTGAAGCTCTCGTTGAACCGGCTAAGCTGTCACTCGTTCGAATATACAGGAAATAAAATCGTACAAAATATTAGAAATATGACGGTCAAATAACGTATGACCCTGTTGGATTGCTTCGAAGGGACTCAGCCGGGAAGAGATGCCGCTCTCGTGCATTGCCAAAAAAAAAACTAGCGCCAAAAATGAACGCTTTGTAACGTGGTGCAGAATTACCACGTTACAATATATATAATCTATATTGTAACGGGACGATAGCCCGCACTAACCGGGCGAGCAGGAGATAGTCGCTAGCGGCGATGGGGCGGCAACACCTCATCGCCATATCTAGTCATGCTAATGCATGACCGCCTCAAATCTGGCGAAATGTGTAACGCGCTCGTCAGACCCCCCCGGACTCGACCGCGAGGGTCAGCGAGCCACCGGCCGGCCCTACGCCTACTAGAGGATAATCTTAGAGCTGAGCCAGACACACCTCAGGAGACGCAAGCCTCTTCCTCCCCCCTGCGGTCACGCTAAATCGTGCCATGACACTCGACACAGTCCGGCGAAGATGGACGTTCACGCGCCATCCGTTAAAGAACCAATGAGCCCTTGACACAGATTATCGGGTTATATTTCCACCTCCACCCAATTTTTCGCTCCCACCGCTGGAACGATGACGAGGGATGTCATGTGATATGGCGTGATATTTCCCGTTCCACAGGATAATTCATCCCCGCCACCGAAACAATGACGGCAAATAAAGCCACCTTTTCCTCTCCAATTGGAACGACACCCTCCTCATACTACCTACACTAATTATTTAAAAAACCAGCGCACCTGACCAAATTATCTTACGTCTTTACCTTGCTTAAAAAGTTTACGTCTTTGCAAGCTGCTCAGCAGCAACCCATCCACTGTCGCTCTCACGATCTTGAACAAGACTCAGAGTCATTCGATCAATCTTATCCACTACATTTCTAGCGTTACAGCATCCTGCTGTTAGGGACTTCAGACGCTGCAACGGCCCCAAGTATTCCACTCGAAAGTTCGGGCAGTGCTGAGTATACGTGAGCACTGGCCCTGGTTATTGCAACCGGCAGTTCAGTGTGCTTGACGAGAAAGAGCAATGCAGCTTAATAGGCTGCTCGCAGCATATTGAAGGGGCAGAGGCGAGTTGTCGGATGTAACGACAATCGTGGATCCTCTGGACCAAGGAGTCGTGGCTCCAGGAGTCGCCACTGCAATTTCGCTGGAACGCTTTACGCTCGTTCCCCCTTAGCCTGAGGAACAAGGAGAAATACTAGTTGAGTGTAAAGTTCCTCACGGCGAACACCTGGTTCGCCGTGTGAATAACTTCACAAGGAAAAAATTATTAAATTTGAGAACGGTCCTTCTGACCGCGTAACTCGCTCGCTGAGCACAAATCTATGTATATATATATATTGAAACGTTTCGTAACGTTCACGAGATCCTAAACCGCGACGCAATTGATAAGCGAGTCAGATCTCTATGCTTAATTACGAATACAATAATAAAGATGGAAACACACACATGAGAAGCTTTCGTCTTATGTTTTCTCGTATGGGATTCGTGTGGGGAATAATTAATTCCTCCAATAATAAAGAATTTTATTGGCTTTTTAGAAATAGCGTCAGAATAGTATAAATTCACTCTTGATTCTTAAAGAATCGAGTGAGAGAGACAAAAAAGGACAACTAATAGAACAGTTGATATGAAGAGGAATGGGGCATTACGTGCGAACAGGTAGTGAATTTACACAAGTGAGGGCAGGAACTGGGAAGGTGAAGAAGAAAGTAGGTGTGGGGTATGTGGGGGGGAAGTAGAGACATGGGAACATGTGCTGGAGAGGTGTGGAGGCAGAGGCAGCGAGGATGGGAGAGGAATAGGAGAGCGATTAGGGGAAATCCTGGACGACGGACGGGGAGGCGAGGCGTGGATGAAGGAGCTGGAGAAGAGGGGCAGAGAGGGAAGGGAGCGGCTGGGCGCAGGAGAAGCGGTGTGGGGCGGGTGGAGAGGCAGTGAAAGTGGTCGGAATGGAGTAAAAGGGAAGAAACGGAAGTCGGCGACTGGGAGGCGGGCGAGAGAGGGGATGTCAAGAGATGTATAGAATATAATGTAATGGAATGAAAGGTAAAGGACGTAATTAAGGCGGAAATGTAAATAAAGGAAGTAATGTAAGGTTTAGTGATAAGAAAGCTGCCGGCGAGCGGTGCAGAGAGTGGCGAGTGGGCGGGGGAACGTAAGGTAAAGAATGTAAATAAAAGAAAGAAACGTAAGGTCGGAGATAAGAAGGCGAGCGTCGAGCGGGGGCGGAAAGCGAGAGGGAGGAGAGCGTGCGGGCGGAAGAGAGAAAGCGGAGGAGTAGATGATATGGAATAGAATAAGAATGGCGTAGCGGACAGAAAAATGTATGGGGCGGGGTGTAACCCGAAAGGGATCAATAAACATTATACATACATGCTTATCTTTACAAAAAGTTGTGAAATAAGTAGCAAAGCTCGAAAGCATGTATCGCCAAGTATTTAGAATTTCTCTTCGTTTCAATTTCTATCTGCGATATCGCTGCAGCCTTAGCACTAAATCCACTTGAGAAACTTCATGAATTCAATTATAATTTTCAAGTTCACTAGGCATTGAAATACATGCTTATATGTCAAATTGAAAAAAGTACTTGGCTCCTACCTTTTTTAATAATAGTATATCGACAAAGGTGCAAAACTCGATTGTATAATCTATAAAAATCTACCGAGCCAAGTACTTTTTTCAATTTGATATACAAGTATCTATTTCAATGCCTGGTGAACTTGACAATTATAATTAAATTCATTAAGTTTCTCAAGTGGATGTAGTACTAAGACTACAGCGATATTGCAGATATAAATTGTAAATACTTGGCGATACATGCTTTCGAGCTTTTCAACTTATTTCACAACTTTTTGTAGAGATAAGTATAACAATGGATAACTACAATGTACGTAAATGTACTTGTCTTAACTTTTTTCACACCAGTACTAGTGTTTTTTGGGATTTGTTAGTTTCTTCGACAATCATTTGAACTAATTTTGTCGTGAAAAAAAGTTCAAAAATGTCTACAATTCGCATAGCAGTTTCAGCCCTATTCCGTGCTCCACTGGAGCCCCGAAATTCTTCTTTATTTTCGACATATTTATTCATATTTTCCCAAAAAAATTATCAGTTTTCGATGACTTGCCACTTACTTATCCGGAGGTTATGGTTGTCAGAGTGATCATTTTTTTCATGGTTTGAGGAATGATCTGAGTACAACGCAAAAAAAAACTGCAAGTGATGCAGGTGCAAGTGCAATGCAGATGCAAGTGATGCAACATGCAAGAGTACAGCACAAAAAATAGAAATATGAAAAAAAAATCGAATGGCAGGTGCAGCATCTAAAAAATACAGTATAAGCAATACAAAAACTTCGCCGTTTATAACATGTGTTTAGCGTTGCTCGATTCCAAATCGATTCTTCGAAGAATCGATATTCTGAAATGAAAGAATCGATCGTTTTAATCGATCCTCCAGATCTTGATTTTCCAGAGAATCGATATTTTGACTGCAGAATGAATCAATATCAGACGTTTTAAATCAAGCACGTTTTTTTTACAAGTTTGTATTACAAACTCGTAATTTCAACGCAATTTAACCCAACGATTCCGGTTTTGTATGAAATATTTTTCTAACCATAAGCAGAGCTTGTCACTTATCTCTTGCCTTATCCCTTTTGAAAACAAAGAGGGCTGGAGACTAGAGATGTGCACGACGGCTACGTAGGTGTGTGTTGAAGCGCGTGTGATGTGTGGAGAAAAGAAAGAAAGAACAAAGAAAGAGGCAAGGCAATCATTCCACCAATATACTGAATGTAATTGCAGTACACACTCTTACGTCTGTGCTTACCCGTTACAGCAGTTACGAATTACGTATGCGTTCAAAATAAAAATTACTAGTTTCGTATTTAGCAAGACAAAGCGAGCTCTTCGTTAAATATGAAAAGACGATAAAGGTAACGAAT
Organism: Dyspetes luteomarginatus; assembly: GCA_963669185.1. Classification (NCBI taxonomy): domain Eukaryota; kingdom Metazoa; phylum Arthropoda; class Insecta; order Hymenoptera; family Ichneumonidae; genus Dyspetes; species Dyspetes luteomarginatus. Next base: position 10,526,524 of record OY769906.1, read on the forward strand.
AAAGTTGTAGGAAATTGAATTCTCTACGAGTTTGTTCATTATCATTTATCACGCTAGAGTCGAAAATAACCGAGGTATTCTAAAAAAAAAAGAAAATTTCACCCGCCGTTTTTAGCGTTACTCTCTAAATATCGTTGCTAGGATAAAAATGGTAATGACCAAATTTGTAGAAAATTAGATTTTCTATACGTTTATTTCTGATCATTTTTAAGCTTAAGTAGAAAATAAGCGAGATACTTGAAAAAAACAATGTTCACCCCTATTTACAATCTAACTCTGTAAATATCGATTCTGGGGTATAAAAAAAAAATTAATAAAAAAAACTCCCGACTGCAAAGCGTCCAATTACCGAGAAATGAATGCAAAAATTGAACTTAATAACGGAAATTGAGTTCGAAAAAGGACTTGACAAAACAAAAATAAAAAAATTAATTTCACAAATAAAAAAGGATGAAATAATCATGTACAATATCCACTGTCTATGGTGTACCTGCTGTCAGATATCTTTTGTAAGAGGATCGCATCTTCTCAATTTCCATTCCAATTGAAGTCAAATAATTTGTTTCTCACATGACTGTAATACGTAATTAATCGACCATTCTCAATGGGAACTGTTAGTGCTCGCATTTTTCACTTATATTAACGCCTGAAATTCACAGTCTATCGTCCTGCATCGGTGCCCGATAACTGGGTGATTGGGCACTGATTGATGAATGATTTCCTACACTTTTTATCTTGATCAATGCGTTGCCTTGAAATTTTCTGTAATTGTAAGATTTAATAATTGCATAACGGCAAAGTATAACGGTATATGGTTGTGCGAAGAAGGAAGACGGAAGAAGCAAGGAAGCTCATCACATACAAACGCACACACACATACACACATGCAGACATTTTTCTGAATATGATTTTTCGACTTTTTGCAACATTTTAAGTACGCTGTCATCAAAATCTCGAAAAGAAAATTTCACGAAAACAAAGCTTCCTCCATGCGGAAGCAAAATTAAAAATTTAAATAAACTCGCGGCTGCAAAGCGTTCAATTACCGATAAATTAAAGTAAGATGAACAATAATTTATTAAAAATGCGTTACCTTATAGAGTATCCACTAGTAAACTCACTCCACTATCCACTAGTAAATTCACTCTTCCTCGAAATCTACACTGTCTCTATGGCATAATGCACAGTTTTTATTACCGTCTGAGGTTCTCGCATAGCTCAACAACCGAGCGGCAGAGGGAACCTGAAGTAACTTAACCCATTCGACACGGCGATTTTTTTCGAACACGGTCCCCAAGAGCGATTTTTTTTTTTTTTTATAGTGGTCATTTTTAATTATTGCACACACGGGGTGCAACCGGTCTTATAGCCTCGGAAATCAATTGCACACACGGTGTGAAATCGGTCTCGAATGGATTAATATACAGATATAATGACAGAGGCATAATTCTTTTTCACGATATGTCATTGACTACGCTTACACGACGCGCGATATTTCAGTATTACCAACGAAGATTGAGGTCTATAGAAGCACAAAGCCTATAGCGCGCTTTGTTCCAAAAAAGTTGGGGAGCTCGGACAATCTTTCTCCCCCAACGGTAAGATGTCGCTAGCGTCGAGTTTACATGTGTGCGCTCACGTACAGAACTAACACACGTGAGCGGCTGTATAACTGCGTTGGCTCCACCTACGGAGTCGGGTTGATGATGCTATTTCACTCGCACTCGCAGCTGGGGTGATGGGTGCGTTCTCTCGCACAGGAGCGATACGGACGTAGAGTGGGGGTTTAGGTTTACATTGCTGATACCAACGAAGATTGAGGTCTATAGAAGCACAAAGCCTATAGCCCGCTTGGTTCCAATTTTTTAGTGAGTTAAACATACGCTAGGAGGCTCTAGTGTCGAACGATCGATATGCTCCGCCTTCTAGCTTCGATGCTCGCAGACATCTGGCTACGGTGGGGTCACGTAGCTTCCCCTGACTTCCCTCTCTGTGGCTTCCCCTACCGTCCCTCATTCTGCACCGCTCGACGACGCGCGGCGGCGGACTTATTTTTACGAACAATGACTACATCCACACGACGAGCTTTATTCCAATTTTACTAACATCGATGTACTAAAATCGAGCGTAATGCGCGGTGTAAATAGCGTATTATACTCGATTTAACAACGTACGTGTAAGCCGGAGTAAATTATTGAAACCTAAACCTATGAACACCTAATCCAAGCGGGGTACGCAACATAAATATTACAATGCTCATTCAATATTGAATCAGTTACGCTGGCGTAGTTGGTAGAGCGACAAGATACGAGTCGGACTGCGCGCGATCGAGACACGGATTTTTTTTTTTTTTTTTTTTTTTTCGTCCTGATTGTCTTTCGGCTAACGATTTCACATATGCATTAATTTTCATACACTTTTTATATTGAACATAGACATTTTTGTGTGAAATATGGAATTCTTATTTCCGTTTTATAACATTATAGAAACAAATGTATCTGGGAAGAAAATACAATGCGTGGAATGTTTTGTTGTTTCATTAAACAACGACCGCCAGATATTGCTCAGATAGAAAAATAATATTATGGTGAGCTTGCAGGGATTATAATTTAGGTTATTATTTTCAGTTCTTTTGAGTACTTTGAAACAAGATAAAAATCTTGAGAACAGCAACCGTATTGAAGATGACTTCCATTTTAAATGATAATACCGAAATTTTATCGTCAAATTAGTTTTAAAAAATTATTTCAATATATTTGCCGGAAACAAATATTTTTTACTCATCACATGGATTCCCTGATTTTTCTGAATACATTAGATGTTTTTCTCAATTTTGAAATTTTCATATTCAAAAATCGAAAAATTGATGCAACGATGCAAATTTCGGATATGATTCCATAGAGAAATTTCATATTACACATTTTAATTTTCAAGATCACTGAACAAGCAATCATTTAAATGCACTCTGTTATAATACGCAAAAACTGATATTTCGAAATTGAGATAAAATTCTCAAAAAATCAATGTATTCGGAAAAATCAGGGAATGTCTTTCGTAAGTGAAAAAATAATATTTTGGTCAATTTGTTGAATAAATTCTTTTTAACCAATTGTTTAATAACTTTTTGGTCTTATTACTATTAAAAATTAATATTATCATTATTTGCAATGAGGCTAGTCTAAGACATAGCGCGTGCAATTACGAAAAGAATGAAAGACTTAAGACAGTATCAAGTGCGTTTGTTACTTATTAATATCACGAATCATGCAATGATGTCTTTATTGACGAAATCCTACCGATGTATCGGACAAAATGTCTATTCCAGACCGGCAAAACAAGAGTCCGAGGACTTTAAACACATACTCGCACGTGCATGCGATAGGAATATACGCGGGAAAAGCTGGGGGTTTATCAGCCCCTACTCTCAGAGCGAGAGAGATCGCATCCTCGAGCTAATCGTGAATGCGAGAGAGATAGCGCCATCAAGCTAATCGCGAGTGCGAGAGAGATAGCGCTATCGAGTCCAATATTATCATTACATCTCAGTACGAGCAGGGGCCAACTACTCGTATTAACATGTGGCTCTCTCTCGTATAAAACCTTTTTTCGCAGATTTTTTATATTTTATTTATTGTGAATATAATTGCATAATTGCAAAAAAAAAAAAATAACGAAGGCGGGAATTGAACCACCAACCTAGCACATACAGAAGCAGCGCCATACCCATTACCCCAACTTGGATATATATCTACTGTCACTATCTTTTTAAGTATAAAAATCGTGTCCCCACTCGGATTTCGATTTCATTAGATTTGCTTGGTTGGGTTAATTAACTCCTAGTTTACGTAAATATAAAGAAATAATTAAATAAATAAGTTTGTCTCGACGTAGAGGTCATTAAAATGCAAAAGAATTTGCAATGAATAGCTCTATCTTCCTCGGCATCGGCAATGCACACCCAAACCCCCACTTTACGTCCGTATCGCTCCTGTGCGAGAGAGCGCACCCATCACCCCAGCTGCGAGTGCGAGTGAAATAGCATCATCACCCCGACTCCGTAGGTGGAGCCAACGCAGTTATACAGCCGCTCACGTGTGTTAGTTCTGTACGTGAGCGCACACATGTAAACTCGACGCTAGCGACATCTTACCGTTGGGGGAGAAAGATTGTCCGAGCTGCCCAACTTTTTTGGAACAAAGCGGGCTATAGGCTTTGTGCTTCTATAGGCCTCAATCTTCGGTGCTGATACCGACGAAGATAGAGCTATTCATTGCAAATACTTTAGCATTATAAATCTTCGTTGATTAAAACGTATGATACTTCATAATCGGCCTCCGATAATGGAAAACATACAAAACAACGGATAGGTGCAGGCTTCGATCTGTTATTTATATAATCTGAAATTAACAGCTAAACAATTGTCCTACTTTCTCAACTAATTTTATTCTATCCCGTCGCAATTAGATAATAGATATTTGCCGATGATTAATGATCTAATTAAAATATGTAAATGAGTATCATTCATTGCACGAGATGAAACAATTACATAATGTATCCGGCGATTGTGCAGAGTGCCGCAAGAGCTCTCTTATCGGCAACGATTATCGGTCACTTGCGATCAAATTTGACGTCATTTCCGGTTAAATTTGACGTCACTTCTGGTTGCTCTGACATCACTTCTGGTTGCTCTGACGTCACTACCGGTTGCAATGACGTCACTTCCGGTTGCTCTGACGTCATTTCCGGTCACTTCGACGTCACTGCCGGTTGCTTTGACGTCCCTTCCGGTTGTTCCAACGTCATTTTCAGTTGTTTAGACGTCACTTCCGGTTGTTCTGACTTCACGTCCGGTTGTTCTGACGTCACTTCCGGTTGTTCTGACTTCACGTCCCGTTGTTCTGACGTCACCTCTGGTTGCTCTGACGTCACTTCCGGTTGCAATGAGGTCACTTCCGGTCACTTTGCCGACACTTCCAGTCACTTTGACGTCACTTCCGGTCGCTCTGTCGTCACTTCTGGTCGCTTTAACGTCACTTCCGGTCGCTTTAACGTCACTTCCGGTTGCAATTTCGTCACTTCCGGTCACTTTGAGGTCACTTTCGGTCGCTTTGACGTCACTTCTGGTCGATTTGACGTCGCTTCCGGTTGTCCTAACATCACTTCGGTTGATTTGACGTCACTTCCGGTTGTTCTGACGTCACTTCCGGTTGCTTTGTCGTCACTTCCGGTCCATCTGTCGGTAAATTTGCGAAGCTGCAAAATTTCAACGCAAAAATTTCAATTTTCCCGTCACGATGGTGGATCTATTTGCCGGCGAGTTAGCGAAGCAGCAAAATTTCTAGGCAAAAAATCGAATTTTTCCGCCACGACGGTGGTGCCATCAGTCGGCGAGTTCGCGAAGCAGCAAAATGTCAAGGCAAAATTGTGAATTTTCCCGTCACGACGGTGGCGCTATCTGCTGGCAAGTTCGCGAAGCTGCAACATTTCAGGGCAAAATTTTTAATTCTCCGCCCGACGGTGGCGCCATCTGTTGGCAAGTTCGCGAAGTTGCAAAATTTCAAAGCGAAAATTTTGATTTTCCCGCCACGATCGTGGCGCCATCTGCCGGCGAGTTCGCGAAGCAGCAAAATTCCTAGGTAAAAATTTGAATTTTCCCGTCACGACGGTGGCACCATCTGCCGGCGAGTTCGCGACACTTCCGGTCGCTTCGATGTCACTTCCGGTCGCTTTGACGTCACTTCTGGTTGACTTAGACGTCACACACGGTCGCTTTGACGTCATTCCGGTTGGGTTAGACGTCCGGTTAAGCGACCGCAAGTGACGTCCAAGCCAACCGGAAGTGACGTCAAACCGACCGGAAATGACGTCTAACCTAACCGGAAGTGACGTCAAAGCGACCGGAAGTAACGTCGAACCCAACCGGAAGTGACGTCAACCCAACCGGAAGTGACGTCTCACCCAACCGGAAGTGACATTTAACCCAACCGGAAGTGACGTCTAACCCAACCGGAAGTGACGTCTAACCCAACCGGAAGTAACGTCTGACCCAACCGGAAGTGACATCCAACCCAAACCGGAAGTGACATTTAACCCAACCGGAAGTGACGTCTAACCCAACCGTATGTGACGTCTAACCCAACCGGAAGTGACGTCTAACCCAACAGGAAGTGACGTCTAACTTAATCGGAAGTGACGTCTAACCCAACCGGAAGTGACGTCTAACCCAACCGGAAGTGACGTCGAAGCGACCGGAAGTGACGTCTAACCCAACCGGAAGTGAGGCCTAACCCAACCGGAAATGACGTCTAACCCAACCGGAAGTGAGGCCTAACCCAACCGGAAGTGACGTCTAACCCAACCGGAAGTGATGTCTGACCCAACCGGAAGTGACATCCAACCCAACCGGAAGTGACGTCTAAGCCAACCGGAAGTGACGTCTAACCCAACCGGAAGTGAGGACTAACCCAATGGAAGTGACGTCTAACCCAACCGGAAGTGACGTCGAAGCGACCGGAAGTGACGTCGAAACGACCGGAAGTGACGTCTAACCCAACCCGAAGTGACGTCTGACCCAACCGGAAGTGACATCCAACCCAACCGGAAGTGACGTCTAACCCAACCGGAAGTGAGGCCTAACCCAACCGGAAGTGACGTCTAACCCAACCGGAAGTGACGTCGAAGCGACCGGAAGTGACGTCTAACTCAACCGGAAGTGACGTCGAAGCGACCGAAAGTGACGTCTAACCCAACCGGAAGTGACGTCTAACCCAACCGGAAGTGACGTCGAAGTGACCGGGAGTGACGTCTAACCTAACCGGAAGTGACGTCAAAGCGACCGGAAGTAACGTCTGACCCAACCGGAAGTGACGTCGAAGCGACCGGAAGTGACGTCTAACCTAACCGGAAGTGACGTCCAACCCAACCGGAAGTGACGACATTGCAACCGGAAGTGACGTCAAAGTGACCGGAAGTGACGTCAAAGCGACCGGAAGTGACGTTAGAACGGCCGGAAGTGACGTCGAAGCGACCGGAAGTGACGTCAAAGCGACCGGAAGTGACGACATTGCAACCAGAAGTGACGACATTGCAACCAGAAGTGACGTTAAAGCAAGCGGAAGTGACGTCATACCGACCGGAAGTGACGTTGAAACGACCGAAAATGACGTTATAGCGACAAGAATTTTGTGACTTCATAGTGACGTGATCAAGAACAGGGATTTTGTGACGTCATCAAGAACAGGTATTTTGTGACGTCATTGCGACGTCATCAAGAACACGAATTTTGTGACGTCATAGTGACGTCATCAAGAACAGGTATTTTGTAACGTCATAGTGAAGTCATGAAGAACAGGAATTTCGTGACGTCATGGTGACGTCATCAAGAACGGAAATTTTGTGACGTTATCAAGAACAGGAATTTTGTGAAGTCATAGTGACGTCATCAAGAACAGGAATTTTGTGACGTCATAGTGACATCATCAAGAACAGGCCTTTTGTGACGTCAGAGTGACGTCATCAAGAACAGGCATTTTGTGACGTCATAGTGACGTCATCAAGAACAAGAATTTTGTGACGTCACTGTCGTCATCAAGAACAAGAATTTTGTGACATCATAGTGACGTCATGAAAAACGGAATTCGAGACGTCACCAAGCCAGAAATTTCGTTACGTCACGAATTCCGTTTTTCATGATGTCACTATGACGTCACAAATTCATGTTCTTGATGACGTCGATTAGATCGTTAATCATCGGCAAATAGGTATTATTAACGAAGATTGAGGTCTATAGAAGCACAAAGCCTGCTTGGTTCCAAAAAAGTTGGGGGGCCAGGACAAGCTTTCACCCCAACTATATGAATATGTGAAATCGTTGGTTGAAAGAGAATCAGGACTAAAAAAAAAGAAAAAGAAAAACCGTGTCTCGATCGCGGGCAGTCCGACTCGTATCTTGTCGCTCTACCAACTGCGCTAGCGTAACTGATTGAATATTGAATGCGCATTGTAATATTTATGTTGTGTACCCGCTTGGATTAGGTGTTCTTAGGTTTGAGTTTCAATAATTTACTCCGATTTACAAGTACGTTGTTAATTCGAGTATAATACGCTATTTACACCGCGCATTACGCTCGATTTTAGTACATCGATGTTAGTAAAATTGGAATAAAGCTTGTCGTGTGGATGTAGTCATTGTTCGTAAACATAAGTCCGCCGCCGCGCGTCGTCGAGCGGTGCAGAATGAGGGACGGTAGGGGAAGCCACAGAGAGGGACGTCAGGGGAAACTACGTGACCCCACCGTAGCCAGATGTCTGCGAGCATCGAAGCTAGAAGGCGGAGCATATCGATCGTTCGACACTAGAGCCTCCCAGCGTATGTTTGACTCACTAAAAAATTGGAACCAAGCGGGCTATAGGCTTTGTGCTTCTATAGACCTCAATCTTCGTTGGTATTACTACAGGGTGATTCGGGACTGCCCCTTTTCCTGATATGGGCATATACGGGTTAAAAAACGAAAATTTTTGGCATTATTTTTTTTTAAATCGGCTGCGTCGTTTTCGAGTTATTGCCGATCGAAGTTGGCCAATCGGATGGCCGCTTTAGCCGCAGCGACGTTACTGGTTATAATGTATGAGAATGGAGCGTTCGGGTATCTTCGGAATCACACTGCCGCCTGCAGTACATGTTACCCGTTGCTATTGGAGATGAGTGAATCGAGACACGATGAAAATGACATTTCAGAGGTGACGGATTATTTCAACATGACGTTACTTTTTCGCATATGCACATGTAGTCAAACTATTATTTTCCTCAAGGTTAAATTCTTCTATGGATGGCATCGTAGGTGAACAATGATTGAAAAATAAAAAAAATCAAATAAAATAATTTTCTCAAATAATTCTCATAAGAGAACAATGGGGCTTATGTGGGGTAGTGGGGATTGACGGTTCACGCGTCAAAAAGCCATCCACGCATACCGTCAAACGTCGCTTGGACATAGCAGTTGGCTAAACGCGGGCAAGAGTGAAGAGCGCGCCACCGATAGATGGCGGGAGTATATCACTCGTAATCTCAAATGCAAACGAGTGCTAGACTCTCATTACGAAAGCTATTTTTATCCTTGATTAAATTGAGATTTTAAATAAACAATTTTTTTTTTAAATAAAAAACTTGTCATTTTTACAGTTTTTCTTTATTTTCATTTTTATTGTTTCCAAGAAAAACTTGTATCGTCTTTTATAAGTATAAAACTGTAATGTTTACTACAACAGGCCAATGTGATGGAAGAAAATAGATTTTTTTAAATTATCCAAAAGCTGCCGCCGAAAACGATTCAGTAACCAGACAATCAAGAATAGCTGTCGGTAGTTCTGTCGGCTGGAGATCGGCCTCGGCACTGGAAGTATCGGATTCCACACCGGCAAGAGTTTTTTGAAATTCGTAAAAAATTACGTAAAAATAACTATCATCGAAATCATGGAAGTTTCGTCTGAATTTTGTCTAATCTAATGTATGTAAGAAATGTCTCTAGTCAGAGCTTTCTCGTGTACAGCCCACATTAAAAATCATTTTTTTCAGCATCTTGATGGTCATATGACTAGCAGATGTGATCTTGACGTGGGTTACACAGCCGTTAAATTTCCACCCTCAAAATCTTGAATTTTTCAATCATATCAGTTTTTCAACTGATATGATTAAAAAATTGCGTTTCATGCTTCTAACCCACGACAAAAATATTTTTTTTTGATACTTTCATGATCGACTAATAAGGGGGCACCACGTTTAGCGTGGGTTTGATACCTGATAATGAGCAATGATCGAAATATTATTATTTTATCGACAATGAGGCGAAACTTGGAATATGCTTGTAGCATTACTTGTACAGATATTCCATTTCTGTAACTTGAACTAAAAATTAACTTCCCAAAAAAAATGTGTCCACCTCCTATTTCCAAGCAAAGTCGGACCCGGCGTACAAAATTTTCTATCACGCGATCGAGCATCTCCGGCGTAATTTTATTAAAAGCTTCGTTTATCCGATAAAATAATAATATTTCGATCATTGCTCATTATCAGGTATCAAACCCACGCTAAACGTGGTGCCCCCTTATTAGTCGATCATGAAAGTATAGAAAAAAAATATTTTTGTCGTGGGTTAGAAGCATGAAACGCAATTTTTCAATCATATCAGTTGAAAAACTGATATGATTGAAAAATTCAAGATTTTGAGGGTGGAAATTTAACGGCTGTGTAACCCACGTCAAGATCACATCTGCTAGTCACATGACCATCAAGATGCTGAAAAAAATGATTTTTAATGTGGGCTGTACACGAGAAAGCTCTGACTAGAGACATTTCTTACATACATTAGATTAGACAAAATTCAGACGAAATTTCCATGATTTCGATGATAGTTATTTTTACGTAATTTTTTACGAATTTCAAAAAACTCTTGCCGGTGTGGAACCCGATACTTCCAGTGCCGAGGCCGATCTCCAGCCGATAGAACTACCGACAGCTATTCTTGATTGTCTGGTTACTGAGTCATTTTCGGCGGCAGCTTTTGGATAATTTAAAAAAATCTATTTTCTTCCATCCCATTGGCCTGTTGTAGTAAACATTACAGTTTTATACTTATAAAAGACGATACAAGTTTTTCTTGGAAACAATAAAAATGAAAATAAAGAAAAACTGTAAAAATTACAAGTTTTTTATTAAAAAAAAAAATTGGTTATTTAAAATCTCAATTTAATCAAGGATAAAAATAGCTTTCGTAATGAGAGTCTAGCACTCGTTTGCATTTGACATTACGAGTGATATACTCCCGCCATCTATCGGTGGCGCGCGTTCTTCACTCTTGCCCGCGTTTGGCCAACTGCTACGTCCAAGCGACGTTTGACGGTATGCGTGGATGGCTTTGTGACGCGTGAACCGTCAAACCCCACTACCACATAAGCCCCATTGTTCTCTTATGAGAATTATTTGAGAAAATTATTTTATTTGATTTTTTTATTTTTCAATCATTGTTCACCTACGATGCCATCCATAGAAGAATTTAACCTTGAGGAAAATAATAGTTTGACTACATGTGCATATGCGAAAAAGTAACGTCATCTTGAAATAATCCGTCACCTCTGAAATGTCATTTTCATCGTGTCTCGATTCACTCATCTCCAATAGCAACGGGTAACATGTACTGCAGGCGGCAGTGTGATTCCGAAGATACCCGAACGCTCCATTCTCATAGATTATAACCAGTGACGTCGCTGCGGCTAAAGCGGCCATCCGATTGGCCAACTTCGATCGGCTATAACTCGAAAACGACGCAGCCGATTTCAAAAAAAATAATGCCAAAAATTTTCGTTTTTTATCCCGTATATGCCCATATCAGGAAAAGGGGCAGTCCCGAATCACCCTGTATAATGGATATACTAAAACCACACGCACGGGACACTTGATAGTCTCCTCACTCGCTCACGATCATTACACATACATACATTACAAAATACATTGCTAAAATACATCTGACTATACCTTGATTACCATTTCTATAAAACGTTATGTTCTACACTATTTTATGGACAATCCATTTCAACCCACAATACCGTTTTACCCGGACTTTCCCTACAGTAATTCCATAGAAAATGGAAAATAGTAATCAAAATAGTAATTATTAGCAATGCTTTTATTTGCCATGATTGCTTCAATAATTACGTTTTTTTTTGTATTCATACAAGTAAAAATAAAGACATTGTTATTAATATCTTTCAATATCAATCTAGTTGCAGGTACAGAACTTTGTTTCGATTTAATATGTTTAACAAATGTTTTTGTTTTCAGGTTTCGTTATGCTCGTCCATTCTACTATCTCTGACGGTATTTTTTCTCCTGTTGGCAGAAATTATTCCGCCAACATCACTAGCTATTCCACTGCTTGGAAAATATTTGTTATTTACGATGATTCTCGTTACACTGTCTATCTGGATTACAGTATGCGTTCTCAATGTACACTTCCGGTGAGTAAAGTTTTATTCACTTTTATGAAGAGAAGTATTGAGATTGTTTATTCTCATACGCGTGTCACATCGAGTAGCTCGAATTATTCATATGAATTTTCGATACTCTGAACGTATCTCGAATAATCGAAAAGAATGTAGCACTGGCTGCAAGCTTAAAAGAAACTGTCACATGAAAACCGTACGACTTACCTGCTGCTGTTGTTGATTCTTAAAAAGCTTTACACATTAATTTCAAACCAAAAGTTATATGTAATGACAATTCAATGAGAAGAAAAAAACTATTTTAAGGGTTTTTTAATTTAGTTCTTCCAATATACGGGGCCTTCCCTTTTTACGATCCCTATTCCCATTTGATTCATACTTCCTTTCTTATTTCGCCCTATATATTATCACTGCCTATGTTAACCCTTCGTGTACAGACATGGGCTCTGAGACCCACTTGAAATCCACTTTTTCGGAAGAACTGTTGTTTGGTTCGTTTTTCAAACACTTATATCTCGATTTTTTTTTTTTTAGATCAACGCAGAATCACTCATACTGTTGCTGGAAAACAATAGTTGAAAAAATATTGACTAGTCACCGAGATATTCGAAATAAAAATTGCATTAGTCTCTGAGACCCAGTCTATACAATTAAGGTGCGGTTTTCTATGCCTGTGTTATGTCCGGAAATTCAGACAAGAAGTAACAGGGAAATTGAGTGCTCTTTTCGGGCAGGCTGGAATGCGCCAACCAGGGATGGGAGCACAACACGGGGTATTCTGCATAACCAAATTATAATGAATACTTTACCTTGAGAGCGGTGAAACGCAGAAGACCAATAATTTTATTATTCGATAGTCACGACATCTATGGATTGTTCTTGGAAATGATAGTCGAGATCCCCGTTGGCAGGATCAAGAGGATTGGTATCTTCACGGAGTTGATCCACGGTGCTGGCGTTTGAGTTGTCATCGGCAACTTCGATTGCCGGAATTAGATAATGTAATTGTGACGAGGGATTCGAGTCGAAATATTGTCGCGACCCCAACCTCGCGAATACTGTCATTCAAATTTATTGCATCGACCAGAATTAATGGGTTTTTCACTATCTCGTTAGCGATAATTTTGGGTTGTTTTGTCAGAACAAGAGAAGCACGCTGAACCTTACGTTGGTTTGAGACGGCACGTAATAATTATTTGTACACTGCACGTTGTGTCCGAATTTACCGTTCACGTTCCCGTTCTGTAAAGCGTGATCGCAGCGAATTCGAATTTTCTCGCCACGCTGTCGTCGACCCATAGACTTGCTATTAATCACATTTCTAAAGTTTCTTAACGGGTATATACACCTGGAAACGAAAAAAAAGGTAATTTTCGAGAATTTTTTTCAGGAAAAATATTTTTTCTAGTTAAAAATATACACTTTCAAGAATGTTTTCCATTTTTTTAATTCAAAAATGTTGCAAATTCGCGGAGTATTTGAGTCATCTATGGAGTGCCGTAAAAAAGTCTGCTATAGCGGTACCCAGTGGCGTTTCGTCAAAAATCATCTGAAATAAAAAAATCAAACAGGATATTAAAATGGATACTATTATCTAGTCTATGTCATAGCTGATTTAAAAATATCGATTTGTGACAAAATGGCGGACACTTGAACTCAACGTGGCGACTTTCAAGAAAAAAATCGTTCGTATTTTGTTAAAAAAAAACTAACAATCGGAAAAAAAATCCTATAGAAAGTACTAGATAATTATGTATACAATAACCACAAGAAATTTTAAGTTAATCAGTTCAGTGGTTCTTGAGATATTTTGGGTACCAGATTGAAAAATGTTATTTAAAAAAAAACGCGTTTGAAAATGGTTCGATGCATGAATCATGAAATTTGTTCAACTTGCACAGAGTCATCGATACCAGGTCCATAATATAGGTTCTTCGAAGTGGAAGGTACGCTTATATCATCTAAATTTTGTTGTCGACGCCGTAATCACCCTTGCTTCTGTTACGTCCGAAGGTGCGCGAAAATTCGAATCAAGCGTCAAGCGGTAAACGTTGACTATTTATTAATCCTAATCGGTATTTTAAAACGATGGATCAATAGGGGAGTGGGAATTTTCGCTGTAAGACCTCGAGAGATCTTGTTAGTTTCGACTAGGTGATTCGAAGGGATTAATTTCTACTGAATGAAGAAATACAAGGCCCCTTTTATAAACACAATTGAGGTATATTTATTGAATATAAATGCAATATGGTTAGTTAAATACATTTGTTACATTCGTGATTAATTCCGTTAACATTGTAATCATTAATATAAATCGTTTAGTTACCTTATCGGAGAGGTGTCTTTTGTTTGTTTGAGCGTCGAATTGGGTTTTACAATTTCTTCTTATTTGTTGTAATTATACGTCGTAATCTATATTCTTGATTTTTAGAAGTCTTTATATAACTTTATATTTCACTTTTAATATTCTTTGACTTGATACTTTTATATTGACAAAGATTCACACTCTTCTACAGAAGACCCGAAATCGCGGACAGAGTATGACTATGTGATGATTTGAAAAATATAGAAGTGCGATCTCGACACTCTGGGTCGCTCTCTTCTACTGAAGACCTGGAGTCGAAGAGCATGACCGCGTCGATAAGATTTTGGAAAAACTCTGCTAAATATAAAGGCGACTAACTACTACCCGACGCACTCTCTTCTATAGAAGACCTGGAGACGGGCAGCGTTACGCCGCGGTGAAGTTTTGAGATTGACTAATTTGCTGAAGGAAAAGCGGATGGTGTTTTTATAATGGGAAAAGTGGTTAAGTGGGGGACAACTATTACAAATTTGGGCATAGATATGGTAGGCTCATTTCGTCTTTCTCAGAAATTGTGGTGCTTCCTGGAGCGGCAATAAAAATTAGATATTATAGTTTGTCACTCAAATGACACAGATGCGCGAGTGACTTCTAGGGTTACTTCTGGTGTTCTTTCCGAAATAACTTTTATTGGGGCTCTCTTGGAGGGCAGTCGAATAGATCTATGATCTCTTGGTCGGTCTACACGTGTACTACGTTACTATGTGTGGAGCTAATATGGCATAGCCATGAGTGTGAGAAGGAAAGATGATAACAGTAGCTCTCCGAGTGAGTATGAGTCGTGAAATGTATTAATATTTTGTATAGTTGGTTGTGATGGCTATGTTACTGTGGTTTTTCGAGAACGCAGAATGTGGTTAAAGATCTTAGAATGAACTGTGTCACTTTCGTCGTACGTGATACGTCCCCACCTAGATTGGTCATCGTCCTCGAGGACTTCAAGATTTACGCACATAATGGATATAAAGACATGAATATGTATAAATGCGTTCTTTAGTAAGTCATGTAATTATGTAACCTTTTTGTATTTTTATCATTATTATTTCTTTTGTTTTATATATATATTGTAACGTGGTAATTCTGCCCCGTTACAAAGCGCCCATTTTTGGCGCCTATATTTTTTTTTTGGCATGACACGAGAGTGACATCTCTTCTCGGCTGAGTCCCCCGAGGCATTCCAACAGTTGGCCAAGAGGCCATCCGTTAGCTTACCGTCGTCTTTTCTAATTTTCTTGATTATTTATTTTCCTTATGTTCGATCGAGCGACGGCTTGGCCGGTTCAACGAGAGCCTCGAGTCACTTCTGGGCATGCGTTAGCCTGGCTGACGTCACACCAGCGGTTGAGATTCACGGCACAACGGATCGATGGGGAAAAATCGACACGGACGAGAACAGAGCGCTCTCTCCCCCCCACCATCTGCCTGAGCATCGACCGTGTGTGTGGCTCACACCTTTGTTACTGTTGCCAACACTTCGGGAATTACCGAAAGAGAACGGGAATTGAGATCTCGTTAGGCGACGTTGTCTCGCCATATTATCCACCCGAGCCTTTGGGGCTAATTATGCATCGTTTGAGTTCGCTGTATCGAAGTTCGTAACCGTTGAGGTTTCACTGCCGAGCTTTTGAGATTTATCGTTTCGCGCTCTCGGATCGCCCAATGGAACGATTCCGAGTCGCGTGCCACTGCCATATCGATCAGCGGTTCAATTATAACGAGCATTTGTTGGCGTGGGGTGGGGGTGCAAAGGACCCGCGCTGAGTAACGAGAGCAC
Organism: Dyspetes luteomarginatus; assembly: GCA_963669185.1. Classification (NCBI taxonomy): domain Eukaryota; kingdom Metazoa; phylum Arthropoda; class Insecta; order Hymenoptera; family Ichneumonidae; genus Dyspetes; species Dyspetes luteomarginatus. Next base: position 10,542,660 of record OY769906.1, read on the forward strand.
GCCTAATTTCTCGAGGACTCTAGCCTTTGTCGTGAACGAGGAGAGACGCGGTTCTCGTGTCGCTGCCGTTTCCGTTGCCCAAGAACGCGACGCCACCGAATAATCTCACGGGTGGACAACCGAGGACGTTCCGGGGTCCATCTACAGAAAACAAACCGGTGGGGCTGTCGTTTCGCTCTTTTTTGTATTTTGTGTCGGGGATTCAATGTGTAGAATCGAGCGATATTGTCGTGACGGTACGTTAACGCGCGTGAGCCCGATAGCGTCTTTGTTCCCGCGCATTTCATCGTACCGCGTGTGTTTCCGCGTTCTTTATATTTTCCAGATTGCCTAACGGGGTCCAACTTTTTGTTACGCGGGGTTAGGGTTCACTAGATTTAATTGTGTTTGTCGCCCGGCTCTCGGCCGAATTAACATCGTAATCATCAGTTTGGTGAGAGACCGCTCTCGCGAGCGAGGAGATCTGTCGTCGCCATCTTGCATGCCGTTACGGCTCCCAACATGAGGCGGCAGATTTCTCGTCCTTTTGCTAAATTGTTTGTGTGGTCGGGGGTGCGAGGTTTCCCGTGAAATTGTATCGAGCCGAGGACCAGTGTATTGTTGTAAAGTAAATGATTAAGGATGTGGTTGAACACGGGAACTTTTATTTTATTCTTTTCAATTGTGATGTTTTGTTAAATAAATTATATTGTGGCTCCCGGTCAACTGGGTGTGTTGTTGCCTTATTGTGGTCACCTTGCGAGAAAACCCAGCCCCTCTACCATTTCGATGGCTGTAGCCGAGTCGGGCCGGTTTCTCGCGCGCTTGTGAGAAAAATAAATTCGTCACGAGAGCTTTTCTCTTTCGTGGCTGGCGCCCAATCTCACAAGTGTCGCGGGAAGGTTTTGTGAGCAAAGTCAGCGGGAAAATGCGTCACAATATATATACAGTGAGGGGCAATTGAAGTGGGACGATGTGTTTTTTGTCGATTTCAGCGAAACTTGAACCGATTTCGAAAAACTAAAAAAGTACTTTCGAGGTAATTCAATTATCGTCCGAATGAAACTAGTTTCATTAAGATTGGATGCGAATTGACCTGGTGCGAAGGTATGGTACGATCACGTGTAAATCGAGGCTATGCGACCACGCGAAACTACCCCCAGAATTGATATTGAAGTCGTTGAAAGTCCCTTAACGATGGGTATCAGTCAAAAGGGCAGCTCGTGGCGATCAAAAAAGTCCCCTAAAAAATTTCGGTTGGCCTACTCCAAAAGGAGCTACAGTCCAGGAAGCGATTCTCGGTTTTTGGGGACGTTATCGGTGATTAAGCGGAAACGAGTCGATGGAATCGATTGAAACTTGTTTTGTAATCGTATTTTGTAGTACCCTTACACCTTAAGTGATTTTTTATTATGAAATCTGCTCCTGTCGATGAAATCCAGGTATTACGAGGTTACATTTTCTCATGAATCAACATTTTTCATATTGAATCACTTTAGTGCCAATATTATAACCTGGTGCATGATAAAGAGGAAGCTTCAACGATTAAAATGGGTATTGATTCAATACCGGAAACTCCCTCTTGTACGCCAAGGAAATCGTTAAAAAGTTAGTAGAAAATCGCGATATCTCGAAAATTCGTTCCCGGGATGCGCGGCTGTGTTTGCATGCTTCGCTCTATAGCCGGGCCTGGGAGGGGGTCCCCACCAGCAGCGGTAGCTATCGCAGTTAAATTAACTTGGCGATATAAAAATATTTCGTAAGAATGTTTGATAATGAAAAATTAAAGATCAATGGTTAATAATTAACAAGTAATAATTCAATATTAATTGTTGATAAATTCGATTATTAATAGGAAAAAAATTACAATAATTATCATTAGATGATTAACGATAGAACATGACAATTAATAATTATAATTATTTAAATAATAATAAGTGTCCATAGTAATAAGTGCCCATGATAGACGTCATGTTCTATCGTTAATCATCTAATGATAATTATTGTAATTTTTTTATTATTAATTATCGAAATTATCAACAATAAATATTGAATTATTACGTGTTAATTATTAACCACTGATCTTCAATTTTTCATTATCAAACATTCTTACGAAATATTTTTATATCGCCAAGTTACTTTAACTGCGACAGCTACTGCTGCTGGTGGGGACCCCCTCCCAGGCCCGGCTCTAGAGCGAAGCATGCAAACAGAGCCGCGCATCCCGGGAACGAATTTTCGAGATATCGCGATTTTCTACTAACTTTTTAACGATTTCCTTGGCGTACAAGAGGGAGTTTCCGGTATTGAATCAATACCCATTTTAATCGTTAAAGCTTCCTCTTCATCATGCACCAGGTTATAATATTGGCACTAAAGTGCTTCAATATGAAAAATGTTGATTCATGAGAAAATGTAACCTCGTAATACCTGGATTTCATCGACAGGAGCAGATTTCATAATAAAAAATCACTTAAGGTGTAAGGGTACTACAAAATACGATTACAAAACAAGTTTCAATCGATTCCATCGACTCGTTTTCGCTTAATCACCGATAACGTCCCCAAAAACCGAGAATCGCTTCCTGGACTGTAGCTCCTTCTGGAGTAGGCCAACCGAAATTTTTCAGGGGACTTTTGTGATCGCCACGAACTGCCCTCTTGACTGATACCCATCGTTAAGGGACTTTCAACGACTTCAATATCAATTCTGGGGGTAGTTTCGCGTGGTCGCATAGCCTCGATTTACACGTGATCGTACCATACCTTCGCACCAGGTCAATTCGCATCCGATCTTAATGAAACTAGTTTCATTCGGACGATAATTGAATTACCTTGAAAGTACTTTTTTAGTTTTTCGAAATCGGTTCAAGTTTCGCTGAAATCGACAAAAAACACATCGTCCCACTTCAATTGCCCCTCACTGTATATGTAATTTTTTTTGTGTTTTTTTTTGTTATGCACAATATGGAGTAAGTCACCCGACAGATAAAGGGCAAATACACCGTATGTATGTCTTTAAATATCGAACCATATATCTGCCCCTCTTTCTCTTTTGTTTTGGGTAGTTGATTGGATTGTGGATTACTGCGAAGTGATGTGGAAGTTTTTCTTCCATAAAATGAGGAGATCATAGCCGAATCTACATATTCTAGTTGTTATTACGAAGGATAACCGATAGAGTTAATTGGTTGACAGAATTCCAGCCAATATCGTGAGAAAGAGTATTCTCTACGATTTTTCCTATTATAGGAAATTGTTGGCCAAGCATATATGTATATATGTATAATTTTATATATACTGCTATTGGTGTAAAATGGTCATTCCTTCTTTCGTAATTATTCCTCTGAACAACGTCAGTAGGCTGAATAGGATTTAAGTAATTGTGGCCGGCTCCTGTTATGATTACTTCACATCATCTAGTTATAAGAGCGCAGTATGTAGGAAAATAATGGTAAGAGTGGATCAGAAAAGGTGGTTTTGGAAAGGATATGTCTAATGATTTACTCCCATCGTGCAGCGATTTGACTTGAATTTGAGAATTACATTTGGTTGACCATTAACATATTCATTACTCTAGAACCATTATTATTATTATAGTTGTTATGAGGTAAATGTTCGTTGTAACCTAATTTTTAATTCCTAGGGTTAGTTCAGAAAGGAAACATATGATATAATAATATATTTTTATTTACGCATTTTAGCCTGTCAAAGAGGTTTGTGTTGTAGCGGCCATGAAGAAGGCGGGTTGTGGACGCGGATTCGGAATGTCGTAGAAGACTTCGTCGTTTCGTCTATAGCTGTTACTATGATGATCCTCGGGTGGTTCATCGTTGGTCGACGGTTGCTTTCGCAGTATGTGGATGAGTAGTATTGGCAGATCTCGCAGCATATACACTACGAATGCTGCTGCCAATCCTATGATTCCCCAAAACGTTATGGTCGTAACTTCGTCTCGGTGTAGGTTTTCTCGTTTATGGGTTGAAAGTTTCATAAGTTCTTGTTCTATCTTCTTCAGGCTGGTGTCATATGGTGGTATTCCCAGCTCGCCTTTAGTAATGACCATTGGAGCAGAGCGAGATGATGATCTTCTTGGGTCTTGGAATGCCTCGTAGAAGGTGATGTCCGGGACGAGGCTGTTGATGTCTAGTTCAGCCGGTGGGATGTATTTTTCTTCAATTGTTTCTTCGATGTTTTGGACGTTCATCAGCATCGCATAGTTCAATTTCGCCACACACCTAGGCCTAAGTTGTTGTATGCCTATGTTTGCGAGTGTTTTTGTTGTCTCCGAGTTGTCGTCGCAAAGAATCTGAACACGCTCCGGTTTTGAAAGTGAGAACAGCCAACTTTTTGATGTTTCTAGTTGTTTCCAAAATGGTACCTGGAGTTTACTGACTCTCGCATCACAATCGATATACGATCGTTCATCGCCAAGAATCAGGAGAAGTGATTCGCAGGTTTGGTAGACAGTGGCGTCGTAGATTGGACAATTCGGTACGCGGATTTGGCGGTTCTTTAGATGTTGGCATCTCGGCAGGCCGTTCTCCGGGATCAAGACATACTCGTTTAATTCTCTTGAAATCATTATATACGATGTCCTTGGATGGATGTAGGCAGAGCTCAGATTCACAATGTGTGTTTGATTGTGGAGAACAAGAGCCATTTTCTTTTCTAGTCCTGGTACAGTTTGACGATCTCGTTGTTATAATAGGCGGCATCTTCAGCTGATAGAGTTCCAAATAGGGCGTTGCTTACGGTGCCAATGAATCCAAATGGAGCGCTTCGTCGTGGGTTTGGTTGTTCGAAGTTCTTCAGTTTGTGTAAGTATGTGAGGTATCGGTTGATCTCGTTCATTTTATGTGTTAGGTCTTCTTGGTGTATAAGGTTCCGACAGCGTTCCTGCAGTTGAAGCTTGCATTTCATCATTAGGTTGTCTAGTGGAAGTTCGGCAAATGCTGGTCGTTTTTCCTCGAAGTTTTTAAGGTCGATGAAAGTAGTCGGGTGCCATTCAGTTTTGCTGAGGTGTACTTTGTGCATTGGTTCATAGTACAATCTCGCTTCATTGTCGATATGTTGTACATCAAAGGATGGTGAAGCATAACTTCTTCCAAGCAAGAAGATGGTGAGGAAAATAAGCGTTGTTAGACTTGAAGTTCTGAAAGTTCTTAAATGAGAACGATTCATTTGTGATGTCTTTTATTGGTGGCATGTATATAAAATAAGTATAGGTATTTTGTGAATTGAACATTAGGTCTAGCGTTATTATTTTTCAGCCCATGTTCGTTAAATCTGAAGAGAAGTTTATCTTGCAAGACTGCGTCTGAGGGATGGCCTTTTACACCGAGTTGTCTTTGGAGTAGCAGACTTTTGATATCGATTGTCTTTCTTAAATTAAGAAACTCCACGGCGGTAGATTTTACTTCCGAAGTTGTGCGACTGTTGAGGCATTTGATATGTATTGGTCCCGCAGTTAAAAGGCCTCCAATGTAAAACGCGGTTACAAGGTTATTTATGTGGACTCTCATTGCTTTGCCGGGGATTTGCGTAAGCCTTGGTGGGAGTGCTTTCATTTGGTCTGCCCAGATTAGACAACACACATGCCAAATTCGTAGTTTAGGATATTTCCACGCAACCATGTGTTGTCGATTTTCGCAGTGCAGCATTTGCCGGCAAATATTCCCATCAATAGTGCTTGTCGCCCGTGTGGGTATTGGGACATAAATTCCTCAATTTCTTCATGATATTTTCGAACCTTGCCCACGTTTTTCCACTTTGTGACATATAAGTGCGTTGGTGAATAGATAACCCCAGGGTATACCTTGATAGTTCTTCCGATTAGCTTCGTTGGGGACTTCGTGGGAATAGCTGGATTCATCTTAAAAATGGGATGGTTGTAATATTTTTGTTTTTTTCTTTGTGTAGGTTTTGTAAGGCTTATGGTTAAAATAAAAGAGAAGCTGGAAAACTTTTAGTTATAAAATGAACACAGTTTATTCATAAAAATCGTGCAGTGTTATAAAAAAAACACTATTATCGTAGTTAAAATTGTTGTTTTATTATTTTATTGTTAAGTTTAATGTATATATATAAATTGTTCATTCTTCAAAAATTGATTCATTTATTTTCGACATCGACCGGCATGTTGGACTCTACGCGGTCTCTGTAGAAGGTCCATTTTAATTTGCAGTCATTACATTTGTAAGCATGACGTGCAATTAGTCACGTATCATGACAGTAGTCGCAGTGGACACGGGGTTCCTCTGACGGGATTAGATAATGCCAGGTATCGAGTTCCAATAAATCGTCTGTCACGCTGTCATTGGCGCAATCAGCACAATACATCCGTTTTTGGTCCATAGTTGTAAACACAAGCCTGTGGTGAGATGCCATTTTAGTGCAGCTGCCTTTTATTAGGCTGCGATAAAACGTATAATTGCGACAAGGGATCCTTGTTGCCGGGATCCCATAGCGGCGGTCCATGGCCTAATTGTCCTGCATTTCTATCAGTTGGTCCTGGGTTATTTTCATCTTTTTAGGGAAAAACCCTTATTAGTAAGCGAGAAGTTATTCACTATATAATTTTGTCCGTGCAGCAAGCAGTTGTTAGTAGAGATGCATCAGGTATGTGTTTTGAATGGAGTTCATGTCTTGTCTCTTTCATTATTCTAATTCCTTCAAATCTAAAGGTAATGCCTGCTCGGCACCGATCGCATGATTTGAGGCGTCAGTCGTCAAAATGAGCGGTTCGTTAAAATTAGGATATTGTAAGACTGGTGTGGAACGCAATGCTTTCTTTAAATTATCAAAACTCTTTTGTTGTTCTGGACCCCAATTAAATTCAATCCCCTTTTTTAATAAATTCGTCAAGAATTTTGCTTCACTGGAGAAGTTTTCTATGAATCTTCGATAATAACCAGCTAAACCGAGAAATTGCCTGATATTCGTAACAGTTTTGGGAACCGGGAATTTATCAACGGCTTCCGTCTTTTTCGGATCGGGGCGAACTCCGCCGTTGCCGATGACGTGTCCGAGATAAATAACTTCCGTATTTAAAAATTCGCACTTTTCTGGTTGTAAAGAGAGTTTTGCGTTACTGAGTCTGCCAAAGAGTCTGCGAACTTTAGTACGGTGTTCTTCTAGAGAAGAGGCAAAGACAACTATATCGTCTAGATAAACGAATAGTTCAGTGTCTTGTAAGCCAAGAAGAACTTTATCCATTAATTGTCGAAATGTCGCGGGTGCGTTTTTAAGACCAAAAGGCATTCTTACATATTCATAATGTCCGTTAGGGGTGCTAAAAGCAGTCTTTTGTCTGTCTTTTGGGTCCATTACAATTTGATGAAATCCGCTTGCTAAATCGAAGGTTCAAAAATATTTTGCTCCACCGAGTCCATCAAGGATTTCTACAATATTAGGCAGTGGATAAGCGTCGCTTATTGTTTTCTCATTTAATGCACGAAAATTTATTACCATTCTTCATCGCTTGTTTCCTTTCGAATCAGGTTTCTTTGGAACAATCCATAAGGGTGAATTATAGGGAGATGCTGAGTCTACAATTACTTCATCTCTGAGGAGCTTTTTAATTTGTTGGTTAATTTCATCTTTATGGACGGGAGGATATCTATATTGTCGTATTGTAACAGGTAATTCGTCGGTTGTAGGAATTGTATGTTTAATTAATGGTGTAGCAGGTAACCTATCACGAGGTAAATGAAATAGATGTGGGTATTCCGTAACGAGATCTAAAACATGTTGTCTTTCTTCCGAGTTTAGACGGTTTAAACGAAGGGTATTATTAATTCTTTGATTTCTGTCAATATCGTGATCCTGTATGTCACTGTCTGTATCTTGTTCGAAGAAGTCTTCTGAAGTGTCGTAATAATCAAATGGTATTAGTTCTTGTGGGGGTGTCAGTTGAAATCTTTTCTGGTGTTATTCCCGATATAGTTAAGGGGGGGGTAGGGTATTTAATTTTTTTTTTTTTCATTTTTTTTTTATTTGCTTAAATGAATGTATAACTATTCAAAAATGTTGTGTTCAAATTTCAAGTCGATCGGAGCAAAATTGACAAAGTTATGAGCATCTAAGCGTCCCTACTCTGCTCCGCCTATTTGCAGACTCTTTGGTACCTGACTTTCAGCTGTCGCGGAGCTGCTCGCAGCGCTTACTTGCCGAGCTATTTTATTGTACCTCTAGCCCTAAATTGTGTCCTTCGTAGAAGCGTCTCTTCAGGAAGTAGTGTGTATTTTTCAAGCATAGAATATACTTCAGTCGATCATCGTACGCCGTGCCGAGCAGTATCGATACCGAGAGTTTCTTTCCATTTTCGTGCGGATTCGATTGGTTTTGTGGTTTTACACCAAGTTTTGATTCAATTTATCATCAAGAACGCCTCGAAAAGTGAGCAGAGAACGTCGTCAAGAGAGTGGTGAGTTGATAAATCGACCGAAGAAAATTGTGCCACCGCAAAAACGTAAAAAGGACGATGTTGTGGCAAGCAGCGCGTCCTCGAAAAAAATCAAAAGTTCTTCGAATGCAGAGGTACAGGAAGATATCACTAAACATTACAGAATAGTAGACTTCTTACTAGTGTTCTCTACTCTCTACTCTAGTGAAATGTGCAGTTTGTGGTGGAAAAATAACTTTCCAAACATGCAAGAAGAAAGGCTTGGGCTTCAGTGTAAAAGTTTCTTGTGAGAAATGTGCTCCTCATTACGTTCAATCAAGTGAAAGGATACATTCCGCTACATATGATGTAAATTATCGATTTGCCGCAGACTTGATCAAAAAGATGCTTTGGACATTCTTGACGAAAGTTCTATACTCTATGGTCCCGGCATTGATGATTCTATGTGAGTAAAATAAAAAATAAATAGCTTACTAAGTTTTATCAGGGTCTTTTCGCTACGAAAAACTTTAAACGCGTTTTTCTCAAATCGATGTTTTTTGAGTCGGTGCACTCTGTATCTCAAAATCTATTCAACCGATCGTTCTCAAATTTTTTACAGTATTTCCTTACATAATTTATGAGGTAACCCTGTTGAGATTTTTTCGTTTTTGATTTTATTTTTTTTATTATTAACAACAATAGTCATGAATTTAGGCCAAAAATCGGTATTTTCACTTTCAAGTCTTGTAAAAAGTTCAAAAATTTAAAAAAAATGGAAAAACTCGACAGGGATACCTAGAGGGACATAAAAATTAAAGGAAAAACTTTGGTTATTTCATTTCAGATGATCCAGTGCTGAGGTATGACGTGCACCGCAAAATGTATTTTTTCTGAGGCGCCTGCGAAGAATTGCTGCCATTCGGTCAATTTTCAATATTTTTCAACCAATATTTCACAGAATATAGTTCAATTACTACTCTTTAATGTACAATAATCAGAAATAAATTTACTTTCACCGTACGCCCAAAAAAAAATCTGTAAAAACCTGTTTTTTTCTGCCTTCAAAACCCTACCCGCCCCTTAAGGAATCATGACCGGCAATTACACAGCGGCGTTTCAGTGCTTGGATTTAAATTATATTAATGTCAGCGCCCGTATCCACTAGGAAGCGGCCATAACACTTTTCGAGTTCAGGTGCACGAAGTGTAATTATTGGGGATCGTCTCTGTCCTTGCGTCCATCTAATATATCTCCTGCCGTAGGGAATTTCACTGTCGAGGGAGGCGTGTTTAAAAGATCGCTCGTCGATGCGTCCGTTCGACGGGCGTCTTGCGAGTTTAAAGAATCCGTATTATTGTTGGGGCGCGGAGAGACGGGTCGTGCTTCGTTAAATTCTTCGTGAGAGTATTTTTCACGTTTATGAAACGGACCATGTTGGATGGGGTATGGAGAATAGAATTCTGTGGACTGGGGAAAATAAGGATGATGCATTGGAGGCATATATGGGTAAAACGGTGGAGGTGGAAAATGATAATTTGGCGGGTAATTATAATAATTTCCGCGGGGTTGATTTCTATTGAATTGTTGCCGTGGATAATTATCAGAATTGACTCTATTTTCTCGAGGAGGAGTAGAATCGCGTTGGAACATTCTTCCGAAATTTGAATTTCTATTTCCGAAATTTCTATATTCTTGGTTTTAAAAGGAGACGCGACACGGTTCCACCGGTTCCCGGCGGGCGCTGCTGCGTTTGTTCTGACTGGGTGTAGCGCAGTGAATTTGAATTTCTGGCATTTGCGCCTTGCATATCTCTTTCTATTCTTTGGAAAACTTTAAATGCTTCTTCTATCGTTTGAGAATCTTGAACGCTGATGGCGTATAGCAGATCGTCTGATAGTCCCCTTTTAAATGATTCTAATGCTAAACCGTCAAGCATCGGTAGCATTTGAGTAGTTAATGCTTCACTGAATTTATCTTTAAGAGCAGCTATTGCGCTCGTTCTCAATTGTTTTATTCTTGTATAATAATCTAACACTGTTTTATCGCTTCTTAGCCTGACGCCTTGAACTTCGGCACAAAAATAAGGGTATGATTTCTTTGGTGCGAAGTATTCTTTTAAAGCGTTTGATTAAACGATCAAACGAACTTACCTGTAAGTGAAGTTCGATCGTGATTATATGAAAGCCTCTTTGAGAGATTACATGTAGTAGTCTGCTTGCAGGCTAGATGGCATCACACATTTAGAGCTAGGTTGAAATTGCCGGTATACGCCGCTCGTTCGCAATCTCCGGCAATTGTTTCATTCTTTAGAGTTAGTAAGGAAATTGTTGCGTTGGGATATTCGTAAGGGAGGGTGATAATCTCTCAACGAGGCTTTCATATAATCACGATCGAACTTCACTTACAGGTAAGTTCGTTTGATCGTTTAATTATATTACAAACCTCGTTTTCGAGATTACATGTAGCTGTTTAGAGGCTTCCCAATTTCCGTTATCCTATAATTATTAATTTTAATTACCAAACAGAGGGATTTGTATTTTATTTTGTAGTGCTAGATGTTCCCTTTAGGATAGTTCTAGCGAAGGTACCGCTTTCGGCCGTCACGGGTCGGTTATAAAACTTCGCAAATACAGAAGATTTTTCGGACCAGCCCGCGGTACGTCGTAATGTCTCGATGTCTACTCCTCTCTGAAATGCAACGGACACTGCCGCGTGTTTGATGCTATACGCCGAAAACTTGTTAATGTCGATCCCCGAGGCTTGTAAGGTTGATTTGACCCAGCGACTAAGCGTTTGCGTCGAAGCTGCCCGATATGGTTTTTTCATAGTCAAGAAAAGCTTCTTCTCATCCGATTTGATGTTTTTGGTCCTTCCTATGTATGCAATCACGGCACTCGCTACGCATAAATTAGGTCTTTCTGCGAAGAATGATAGATATAATAGAGGTAACTACCAGGCTTTGACGTCTTAATCCTGTCTGGGATTTTTATTTCAATCGCTTCCGAGGTTCTTCCGATCTGATTCACGTCTATCAACGAGAACGTCTGGGCTCTATGAGCAGTACTAAGTGCTAGCAGAGTAACAGTCTTGCCGGCTAAATCCTGGAGATTCAATGACTCGTTCGGCGGCATTTCATGGATGTATTGGAGTACTATATCCGGATCCCAGGTTTGTGTATATTTCGGCCTCGATGGCCTCAATTTGAACGCTGCTTTAAAAAACCGTCGAATCAACGAATCCTTGGCGATTTCTTGTTGGGAAATGAGAGAGATTGCTGATCGTGTCGAATTCAGCGTTCCATAGGGAGCACCTGAATCGTATTCGGCTGTTAAGAATGCCAGGACTATATCCGGAGATGCAGTGAAGGTGCTCATGTCTCTTTGCTGACAATATTGCCACCATTTCCGTAGACCGGAATTGTATTGTTTCCTCGTTGATTCAGTTATAGATTCCATGAGTATATATGCAGTATGCTCTGGGACTCCCTGCTTTAGGTAAGCCGTCCGAATAAGCGCCCCGCTACCGGGGTGGTCCGTTCGGCCAGCGGGTGTTGGACTGATCTGCATGGAGAAATCATTAAATTTACATTTGGTCTGAATCTTATTGGTTTTTCCGCCAGGATCGAGAGAAAAAGTGGATACCACGGCTGTGCTGGTCAGTCGGGTACCACTATAATTCCGGTTGCTTCATCACTGATAATTTTCCTCAATGTCGGTAGGATCAAAGAGAAAAGGGGGAATGCGTAAAAATGCCAATTGTCCCAGGGTATCGTGAATGCATCAATCGCGAACGCGTATGGATCTCTGTGCCAAGCGCAGTATGTTCGACACTTACGATTTATTCAGGAAGCGAACGAATCAATTTCTGGTTTACCGAAGCAATCGACAGTCCTCGAAAAAGCGAAATTCGCGAGTTCCCACTGGGTATTCAAATTACTAGCGCGTGATTCTCGGTCGGCAACGACATTTTCTTTTGTCGAAATGTATGCTACGAAAAGCCAAATGTGCCGTTCTTCGCACCAGTCCCAGATTTCTCGCGCCAATTTATGGAATTTGGGCAGTCTTGTTCCACCCATATTATTCATGTAGGAGACGGCGATCGTGTTATCTACGCGAAGGAGGATTTCGCAACTCGAGAGAGCCGAGGCGAAGCATTTGAGAGCGAGAAGATTTGCCGTCAATTCAAGATAGTTTATATGCATTTTTCTTTCTACAGCTGACCAGAGTCCCCCGGTCGAGCTTTCTTGACACGCTGCCCCCCAACCCATCATTGAGGCGTCCGTGAAAATCGTCGTTTGGAATTTCATTGTACGAATCGGATTATAAGAGACGAGAATGTTATTGGCCCACCACGTGAGATCAAGGTATACGCTTTCCGGGACGATCATTGTTTGTTCGAAATCCTGGTCACTTACTATTAGGGCAAGGACTTTTTCTCTTTCGAGAGTTTTGCAATGCAATTTTCCGTACGCGATGCCCGGGCAACTAGAAACCAAATTCCCTATCAACCTTGCGAAATCTTGTATAGTACACTCAACCCCAGGAGAGAAACGTTCCATTAGGGCCTTGATTTTTCCTCTTTTCTTTGGCATCAGTTCTACTGTGAATTTTGAAGAATCGAGTACAAACCCGAGATACTCGACTCTGGTGTTCGGTCGGAGCTGACTCTTTTCCCAATTGATCATGAGACACAATTTAGTAAGCAGCGAAGTAGTTGCATTAACGTTAATTTGACAAGATTTATAATCTCGGCTAATGCATAGTATATCGACCAAATAAATAGAAGATATAAGGCCCTTGGATCGAAGTTCGTTGACGACCGGTTTCATAATTTTAGTGAAGACATAAGGGCTTGTAGACAAACCAAACGACATACATGTAAATTCAAACAATTTACCCTCGAATCTGAATTTGAGAATTTTACGGTAATTATTATGAATGGGAATGAGGAAATAAGCATCCTTTAAATCTATGGAGGCCATAAAGGCGCCAGGAGATATTAGTTTCGAAGCGGTACGTAAATCTTCCATTTTGAAATGAACGGTTTTTAAAAATTCGTTGAGCTTCTTTAGGTTCAATATGAATCGTTTTTTCCCATTCGGTTTGTCAACCAAAAAATATACTGAAAGAAACTCGTTCTCGCATGGTGTGGAGGGTTCGATAGCGCCCTTATCAAGTAGCTCTCGTATAGCAGTACTGACCTCGTCTCTCTCTCTCTGGGAGCGTTTCGATTCTACCGGGGTATGTTGCTGTTGAACAGACTTATAGAAAGGTAATTTATAACCGCATACGCACTGGAAAATAAAATTATCCGACGTGATTAATTCCCACTCACTGTAGAAAGCTCGAAGGTTACCCGCGCTTATCCTTACCTCTACTTCTTGTGTTCGTGAGACGGAACTCGTGTTGAAGCTACCGTGTGACGTTGATATTCTCGTTTCTGACCGCCTGATCTCTGATTGTATCCTCGGCGAGTGTATGGTCTGATCTGACCTCTGTAATTTGCTCTGCCCGTATGCGAGGTCTTGAATTTCAGAAACGGGCCCTTCGGGTTTAAAGCTCGGCCAAAAGTGCTGAGTGTGGGTTGTTTGGCGGGAATTGTCTGTAGGTCTTTTCCAATTTTCTCGAGCGATTTGGCCTCCTCGATCTTTTCTGCTAGGCTCGATCCGTAAAGAAGCTTGTTAGGGGCAGTGTCCTCGAGTATTGAACGAACTTGTTTGTTTATACTTGACGAAACGAATGCACGCCTCGTCGCCGAAACCGCCCTGTGGACTTGCGTCATTATTTTTCCCGCGTCGCAGAGTTTCCCTATAAGCTCGTACTTGTAGATCTCTACCGCGTCTGGGAGTATATCGCTTATAGCCGTATCCAAAGCAACGAGGGCAGAACCGACCATGTTCTGCGTAGCGATGAATTTTAAGTCTCTTTGAATCAGTGCCTCTGTTGACATAGCGGTGATTTCTGGGTTCAGTCTTGGGGCCTGAAAAACACATGTACTCGAGGCGCGAGGATATTTCTCGAGTAACTTATTCATGATTTCTTTATCGAGCTCTACAGAGAGCCAATTTCCCCATCGAGCTTCAAGAGTATGGTGCAATCTTGTTTCCGGTTGCCGATTTACCGACGGATCGTCGCCGAGTGCTTCGAGCGTAGCATTGTCGAGTATCGTTTTGGTCTCTGGGACTGAGGCGTCTGGCGCAGGTGTGTCTGGCACATTAACGATACTTTGACCATTGTCTGGTCGGTTTTCGTCGTCGTGACAGGAGGAGCGATCTGAAAAAAGTAAGGTTATGTCTGGGCTGTGAGTCTTTCCCAAGGGATATGCTCTGCCAGATTCAGGAGATCGGCATTGATTTTGTCGTGCTGATCGAATCAACCATCTCCTGATGAGGGGACATAATGATACAAACCTGAAATCGACGAGGACTGTGAGTTTGCCTCGTCCTCGTGTGTCGGGCGAACGTTATATAAACGTTTACTGTATCTGGATATTTTGCGCAGCCAACGCGCCTGTTCTCCTTCGTGGTCACGATCGTTGTGACGACGTTTACGATGCTTCCCCATTGAAATTATTAACAATTACACCGAATGCAAAGAAAAAATAAAATAATATAATAATAATGATATAATATGATACTAGCTCTGTCGCGTGGTGCTCACCTCGCGCACACACAGAATAATGAAACAATTGCCGGAGATTGCGAACGAGTGGCGTATACCGGCAATTTCAACCTAGCTCTAAATGTGTGATGCCATCTAGCCTGCAAGCAGACTACTACATGTAATCTCGAAAACGAGGCTTGTAATATAATAGATCTTCAAATGATGTAATTTGTTTATCGGTGACTGCGTCACGAGCTGTTTCTTTTAATTTAGAGCAAACTCCTTTGAAGAAAGATTTGCGAAGACCTTTAGGCACAAAAGTATAACCATTTTCAACGTCTTGAATAAAAGCTTTAATGGCATATTTGTACCATTAAAATTAGGCACATGAAGCAATGCTTGTTGAAGTGCCATACATTCTCCCATGCTCGTAATCATAGCATCAGTAATATTTTGATGGTGGGTAATATTTGCAATGTCGTTTTCCATTTTTATTTATTTTTATCGTATATATATTTTTCTTTATAACTTTCACTGAATCACTTTATCTCTAGTCTGCACGAAACGTTCAGCGTATCCCACCGCTGTCACCAAACATTTTCTGTTACGTCCGAAGGCGCGCGAAAATTCGAATCAAACGTCGAGCGGTAAACGTTGACTCTATTTATTAATCCTAATCGGTATTTTACAGCGATGGATCAATAGGGGAGTGGGAATGTTCGCTGTAAGACCTCGAGAGATCTTGTTAGTTTCGACTAGGTGATTCGAAGGGATTAATTTATACTGAATAAAGAGATCCAAGGCCCCTTTTATGCACACAATTGAGGTAGATTTATTGAATATAAATGCAATGTGGTTAGTTAAATACATTCGTTACATTCGTGATCAATTCCGTTAACATTGTAATCATTAATATAAATCGTTTAGTTACCTTATCGGAGAGGTGTCTTTTGTTTATTTAAGCGTTGAATTGGGTTTTACAATTTCTTCTTATTTGTTGTAATTATACGTTGTAATCTATATTCTAGATTTTTAGAAGTCTTTACATAACTTTATATTTCACTTTTAATATTCTTTAACTTGATACTTTTATATTGACAACGATTTACACTCTTCTACAGAAGACCCAAAATCGCGGACAGAGTATGACTATGTGGTGATTTGATAGATATAGAAGTGCGATCTCGACACTCCGGCTCGCTCTCTTCTACTGAAGGCTTGGATTCGAAGAGCGTGACCGCGTCGATAAGATTTTGGAAAAACTCTGCTAAATATAAAGGCGACTAACTACTACCCAACTCACTCTCTTCTACACAAGACCTGGAGACGGGCAGCGTTACGCCGCGGTGAAGTTTTGAGATGGACTAACTTCCTGAGGGAAAAGCGGATGGTGTTTTTATAATAGAAGAAATGGCTAAGTGGGAGACAACTTTAACAGATTTGGGCATAGATGAAGGGCTTATTTCGTCTTTCTCAGAAATTGTGGTATTTCCTGGAGCGGCAATAAAAATTGGATATTATAGTTTGTCGCCCAAGTGTCGCAGATGCGTAAGTGGCTTCTAGGGTTACTTTTAGTGTTCTTTCCAAAATAACTTTTATTGTCGCTCTCTTGGAGGGCAGTCGAATAGATCTACGATCTCTTGGCCGGTGTACACGTGTACTACGTTACTATGTGTGGAGCTGATATGGTATAGCCATGAGTGTGAGAAGGAAAGATGATAATAGTAGCTCTCCTAGTGAGTATGAGTCGTGAAATGTATTAATATTTTGTATAGTTGGTTGTGATGGCTATGTTACTGTGGTTTTTCGAGAACGCAGAATATGGGTAAAAGATGTTAGGAATTAAATGTGTTAATTTCGTCGTACGTGACACTTCGTTTGTTCTTGCGCACGTACCTTGGCTTGCGCTATACGGTGGTCATCTTCACGTGCAGCGTACAGGTGTGCATTTGGTCCAACAGACATTCCCATCACATTCATTATTTGTAATAATGACGTGGCTCCATTGTTGAATAGGCACGCTGCTGTGTACGCAGTAATTTCAACAACTCTAGCCCCGCTGTGCATTGTTTTTTGGGCTATCTTCCAAATTAATTGGTTAAAACTTTCGTTGCTGTTCTGCGTATAGCCACCAGCACAGCGCTGCGATAACGTGTCTTTACTTCGAAACATTTCCTTCATAGCGTCAACTTCCATCTTGCCTGCCGATTCTTCATGATTCGCCACGAAATTTCCTTCGTGTTCAACTTTCCATTCATCGCATTACTCAGTATTAGTGAATTTACTCCAGTATTTTCATGCAGAGCAAAAACTACACTTCACAATAATCTCTAAAACTTTTCCTGAAAAGTGACCAATCAGAGGCGCAGCGCCGAATAATAAGGTAAAACCGCGTTTTCGCCAGGTGCCGTCACCTGAAACTGTCAGTTCGATTCCATTATTACATGGATCGTCTTTACGTGTTTCTTCTTATTCTTCCTTGACAGCTTAGTTCACACACTCGAAGCAGCTGTATGAATATTCTTCACTGTTATATCGTACGTCGTTTGTTGAACCGGCGGCGCCAAATCCATGAGGCCGCAAAACTTTTTTGCCCCATTCCAACCAATCTCCAATAAACGCATTGCAAAACAGAATCGTCCATTTATTTCATAAGCCGTATGAATATAAGTGTACAAAAGTATGGAGGTCGTCCGGCATGATGAACACAAAACTAAAATTCTGAATCCCAAGCCTTGGATGCTTTCTGATTTAAACTGCACATCACTTCCATACGTTTTGCATTTCAGGCATTCTGACAAACCGATTTTTAGGCGGTATTTTCTTTCTTTTGCGATCTTTCCGCATTCACCCAATTTGTGACTTTTTCGAGAAGCTTTATTCCTTTCAGTCTTTACTCCTGAATACTTTGTTCATAAACAAAGGCTTCGACACTTTGACGCACAGCTACACAGACGGCAAGCTACTGACGAAGCACGCTACGTGTCTGTCAGGATAGCCGTTGCGTTTAAAATATTCGAACCAGACAGGCTATGCGAGACCAATAAAATACCATTATACCAAAAAACACAATGGATTCGAACACAATAAGACCGAAGGGACGGTCAGCCGTGCTACCTGAGCGGCGCGTCCTGCTGATGTACGACCCGACGCGGCGCGGGGCCGATCCAACAAACGCATGTACTGTTTGGCTATAAGTTTATCATTTTTTCGAATTTTTACTTAAAATTTTCACCAGACATTCTTAACATATCAAACTTTAAGAAAATTGAAAAATCGATTTTTCGGGCCTTACCAGGTATATATTCCTCCTTAGGTAAAACGAGGAACTGAAGGGTGTATGTGTGCTAGTGAGTTGGCACAACAATACACAGACAAAGATGGACCGCACGCGTGCTTGAGAGGATAGCACAACAATGCGTATAATTAACTAGTAAAACTGAAGAGTGTATGTGTGCGCTAGTGAGCTAGCACAACAACACACAGACAAAATGATTAATTTTGTCCTCAACCACAAATTAATGAGACACCAGACGGAAAATAAAAAGGAGAAACAAATAATTAAACACGATTAGGAATTTTGGTCACTTATATTGTTACAAGCTTTTTAAAAAAATGCAAACAATTACAGACTTAATTTTACACGTAATACGCGTCAAACTCCAATACTAATTAAAGCACACAATAGTATATTAATAGAATGATTATTTGAATGAGTCTCGCAAATAGGTGTCGAACGGTTACAGCCTTTTTAACGAATGACTTAGTTGAACGAAGCGAAAATTCGTGGAGCAACCGTACCGAAAAACTCCACGATAAAGGCTGATTTGAATTTCGAAGTTCGAAATGCCGAGAGCAGAGCTACACGCTCATTGGGTATCAAGACAAGGAAAATGGGGATATGCACACAAGGCTCCCTCATATATCACCCAGAGGCGTTCAGAGGCGTTGCGACGCAGAAACGCCCATGCCTCACCTCCCCTTTGATGCAATGGAGGCCCATATAGGGCATTCCATGCAATGTACATAATTTGTCTTATGATAAATTAAGATGAATAAAATATGATTAAGATATTTTGCAGGATTATCCAAGATTTAGACATGTATGAGCATTTCGCGAAACACCCGCTCTTATGTTTTTTATAAATTTCTATAAGTTCTATAAATAATTTCTATAAATTTTTATATCGGGCATTTATTTGCACCTAAGTATGCTTATCCAATAGTTATTAATCATTACTAATTTATCTGCCAAAATCATAGTTTGGCGGAAACGACCGAGATGCCACGAAGATCAGACCATATATCGACGCCCGACACGAATAACAGCATGTTTCAGATTCCCGGTGAAAAAAAGCACGTTTCAGATTCCGGGTGAAAAAAAGCACGTTTCAAATTAACTCGAAGACTAGCACGTTTCAGGTTGTCTCGAAAACTAGCACGTTTCAAATTGACTCGAAGACTAGCACGTTTCAGGTTGACTCGTAAACTAACACAATTCAGGTCGACTCGAATATTAACAAGTTTCAGATGGTTAATTATTAAATTGGAAATTAATAATTCTACACAAAAACTTGATTTAATCCCGATTTTTCCCGATTTAATCCCGATCAATTAGTTTCAGACTGTAATATGAATTAGAAATCATTATCTTCCTAATGGGCAGTTTGTTGATAATATATTGACAGTAGTTTTCAGTTAGTTTCTATGATAATAAATTATTAAACGATACCATTTTTTACAATCATTACCCATTCTTGCTTTGTAATGCGATAAATTGTTTCTAGATTTTTAGAAGTGGCTCATACACAGAACGACGGTGATTTCATAAACTCCAGAATCGAAATCCATTGCAAAAATAAATCGATTTTTTCACAACAGCAATGGTGTCAGCGTATGTCTGAAGCAATGACAGGCAATCCGTATTCAGTGAATTAAATTAAACAGTGTCAAATCTTCGATTTCACAGATTTGTCAAGCACACTCAACTGGCCTACAGTTAAGATTGCAAGTGTCAAAGAAATAAATGTCGATTCAAACAGTCACGAAATATCTGTGGGTTATAACTTAGACAAGATGAAAAAAAAATGGTTATATTTAAAAAAATATATTCATGGAATTATTTTGATCAATATGAAGTACGACAAGCCTAGAATTCTAAGTTGAAATTGAACGACAAAAAAAAATACCTGCAATCAATGTGCAATCGTCGATTGATACCTTCCGAATTTCACGATTTTTACGAGGGAATCGTTGAACATGTGATGATTTAATTTGACTGGTCTTATATACAATGATTGAGGCACGAATGGGTAGCGAATATTACTGAACGTGAAATCCCGTTATGCCCGAACGAGCGCTATCGAGCCCACGGACGCTCACGTCGCGAGGAAATTAAGTAGTTCGTACTTGATCGTCTCCCGAACAACACGTTTTTTGATTATATTTTACATATCTGAAAGGGCATATGGAAGTCTAGTGTGCGTAAGAATATGTCGCGTGGGTCCAAGTTTCATCCAAGTCATCGACCACACGCCATATTGCTAAACCATAATTGCTAAACGTATTCTATATATATTGTGACGCATTTTCCCTCGGACTTCGCTCACAAAACCTTCCCGCGACACTTGTGAGATTGGGCGCCAGCCACGAAAGAGAAAAGCTCTCGTGACGAATTTATTTTTCTTACAAGCGCGCGAGAAACCGGCCCGACTCGGTTACAGCCATCGAAATGGTAGAGGGGCTGGGTTTTGTCGCAAGGTGACCACAATAAGGCAACAACACACACCAAGTTGACCGGGAATCACAATATAATTTATTGAACAAAACATCACAATGGAAAACAATAAAAGAAAAGTTCCCGTGTTCAATCACATCCTTAATAATCTACTTTGCAAGAATGCACTGGTGCTCGGCTCGATACAATTTAACGTGAACCCTCGCACTCCCGGCCACACAAACAATTTAGCAAGAGGACGAGAAATCTGCCGCCTCATGTTCGGAGCCGTAACGGCATGCAAGATGGCGACGACAGACATCCTCGCTCGCGAGAGCGGTCTCTCACCAAAGTGATTATTACGATATTAATTCGGCCGAGAGCCGGGCGACAAACACAATTAAATCTAATAAACCCTAACCCCGCGTAACAAAAAGTTGGACCCCGTTAGGCAATCCGGAAAATATAAAGAACGCGGAAACACACGCGCCACGATGAAATGCGCGGGAACAAAGGCGCTATCGGGCTCACGCGCGTTAACGTACCGTCACGACAATATCGCTCGATTCTACACATTGAATCCCCGACACAAAATACAAAAAAGAGCGAAACGACAGCCCCACCGGTTTGTTTTCTGTAGATGGACCCCGGAACGTCCTCGGTTGTCCACCCGTGAGATTATTCGGTGGCGTCGCGTTCTTGGGCAACGGAAACGGCAGCGACACGAGAACCGCGTCTCTCCTCGTTCACGACAAAGGCTAGAGTCCCTGAGCCATTAGACGCGCTCTCGTTACTCGGCGCGGGTCCTTTTTACCCCCACCCCATGCCAACAAACGCTCGTTATCATTGAACCGCGGGTCTATATGGCAGTGGCTCGCGACTCGGAATCGATTCATTGGGCGATCCGAGAGCGCGCAGCGATAAATTCCAAAAGCTCGACAGTGGAACCTCAACGGTTACGAACTTCGATCTAGCCAACTCGAGTGATGCATAATTAGCCCCAAAGGCGCGAGTGGATGATATGGCGAGACAACGTCGCCTAACGAGATCTCAATTCCCGCTCTCTTTCGGTAATTCCCGAAGTGTTGGCAACGGTAACAAGTATGTGAGCCACACACACGGTCGATGCTCAGGCAGATGGTGGGGGAAGAGAGCGCTCTGTTCGCGTTCATGACGATATTTCCCCATCGATCCGTTGTGTTGTGAATCCCAAACGTTGGGATGACGTCCGACAGGCTAACGCATGCCCAGATGTGACTCGAGGCTCTCGTTGAACCGGCCAAGCCGTCGCTCGCTCGAACATAAGGAGATAAAATAATTCAAGAAAATTAGAAAAGACGACGGTAAGCGAACGGATGGCCCTGTTGGATTGCCTCGGCGGGACTCAGCCGAGAAGAGATGTCGCTCTCGTGTCATGCCAAAAAAATATAGGCGTCAAAAATGGGCGCTTTGTAACGGGGCAGAATTACCACGTTACAATATATATATATCGTAACGTGTATATACGTATATATTGTATGTATAACGTATATTGTATGTATAATATATTGTGTGTATAACGTATATATAATTTATTCGTATTCGAAAAGCGTGATAATTCGAATTGATTGGCGATTGATTACGACTATGTTTGTTTGTCCTGTCTTTAATTTTATTATGATCATTCATACAACTAAAAGCGGAGAATTATATAGGACGTCTAATTTTATTCTTGAAAATGTCATGTTATAATCTTGTGGATATCTTATCTGATTAAATTCAATTATGCCTCACGTTGTGCTATATCGCATTCCCTTCTTATTACTATTCATAGTTTTAATAATAATGCTTTTTTTTTGTCAGAAATACTATAATATTCTGACTCCAGAATATCCATTAGGATTAATTGCTAAAAATAAAAAATTATTAAATACAATGAAAGAAATATAAATATCATTAAAAATAAATTGAATAGTTGCAAATTTAATTACAATAATACTGTTTAGGAATTACAAATGAGAATATATAGTGGAACGTGTGGGTGGTTAAATATAGTACGTTGACGAACAGCCTTTTTTTCTGTAACAAAAGTAGAAATCTTTATTCACAAACTCAACGAATATTGGAAATATTACACTAGGGTGAGCGGGCACGTGAGCAGAGTCTATTATTCACTAGAGTTCGAGTACTTATCGCCGGCGCGATGGAAGCCGATGCACGTCGGACGAAAGTTGCCTCGTGATGAGAGAGCCGTGGCGTCTGTAACCGCCACGACCGGTTGAGCACTGCGAATTCACCTGTCGAGAGTCTATGCAGCTTATCGCGACACGATGAATCGCTCCATGAGCACGTACGAGAATGAGAAAGCCTTTTTGAGCACGTTAATAACGCGGGAACGAGAGTACACAGAGCTGAACAAAATGAATGTGCTGAATGAGCTTGAGCAAAACGTTTAGCCGCGGCCATCAACTATGTCACACATATACTAATGAGCATGAGCGTTTCCGGCGTCTTCCCCATTTTCATGAGTGCGCATGCGCCCCGAGCGCGCGTGAGATGCTCGTTAAGCAGGCCCGAGAGGTGCTGCCGTGCAGTGGCCAGCCGGGTTACCGGCACAGGTACGCCAAATATTCTACAACATTCTCCCCCCATCAACGATGTTTGCTGATGAGTGCCGTCCTGATGGTCTGGCTGAGGAGTTGGCAGAGGCGCAAGCTTGGTGAACGGTCTGGTGAGCGTGGTGGTGGTCTTGAATGTCACCACCCTTGCGAGTCCGTCTTTTCCCAGATGGAGCTTCGACACACGTGCAAGAGGCCACTTACACGGTGGGAAGCGTTCATCGGTGAGCAGAACAAGCGAGCCGACTTTGATTTCGTTTGATGAGGGATGCCACTTCGAAATTGTTTGTTGACGTTGTAAGTAGTGAGCCCGACCATTGTGCTCAAAACGTCTGCACCCGATTTTGAATGAGCTGCCAATGCGAGAGTCGTAAGCTCGCCACATTCAATAGTGACGGCTCTGGCAACGTAGTGAGCGCTCCCCCAATGAGAAAATGACCTGGAGTGAGTGCTGACACGTCTGAGGGGTTGTCAGTGAGCGGTTCGAGCGGTCGTGAGTTGAGAATCGCTTCGGTCTGTGAGAACAGGGTGCTGAGCTCTTCGTATGTGAGTAACGTTTCACCTACAGTCCGCCTGAGGTGAAACTTCGCCGACTTCACGACTGCTTCCAACTTGCCGCCCATGTGCGGCGCTGCCGGTGGATTGAACCTCCACTATTTGAGAGGACTGATGCGATGAGCTGATGTTCGTGAGTGCTCTGATCGATCAGTCGACGGAGTGCAGCGTCTGCACCAACGAAGTTGGTCCCAAAATTTGAGTACAGAGTGTGAGCTATCCTCCGACGAGCTGTGAACCGACGATAAGTGACTATGAACCCTTCCGTTGAGTAGTCGCTAACCACCTCCAGGTGTACAGCCGAAGTTGAGAAACACACGAAAACACAAATCCAACCCTTGGATGGTTTTGAGCCTCGAGCCTTCCATGTTTTGAGCGTGAGCGGTCTTGCGTACTCCACACCCGTATATAGAAACGGACGTGAGGGTGTAACCCGAGAGAGAGGTAGTTAGCCCATTAGTTGATGGGCACGGATCCCCCTCTGCCGAGCACACACAACACACCGCAGGATGTGAGATTTCACCGGCGCTCGTCCTCCGAGAATCCAGTAGGATTGCCGGAGTTGAGCCAGGGTGAGCTGAGTTCCGCCGTGTAGTGTGCGTTGATGAGCGTAATCGATGAGCATGCAAGATAGCCTTGCGTTGCGTGGAAAGATAGCTGGGTGCTTCCCTTCCTGCGTGAGTGATGACTGGTTGAGACGTCCTCCAGCTCGAATGACGCCTTGCCCGTCGACTAAGGCCGTCAGTCGAGTGAACGGGTGGCCGCGCGGGAGCGTTGACCCTGAGTTGAGCGTATTGAGCTCCGATGAGAAGTACACCGCTTGAGTGGCCTTGATCCAAAATTGAGTTGCTTTTTGCATGTCGTCCGATGGAATGACGACGACCGGTGAGCTCAGTTTCCTTCGTAGCTTGAGAACAACTCTAAAACATATCGCAGTGAGACGAGACAACTTTTGGACAGAGGAAAACCTGTAAATGAGAGCCCAATGATAATCAACACAGGGAGCGACGACTAGTGAGATGCCCGGACGAGCTTCATGTGCACTGAGACTGTCCGAGACTGGGGGTTGAGTTGGCCATGACTCTGTTGATTGAGTCATCCAAGGTGGTCCCGTCCACCATAGTGAGTGGTCTTCGAGCTGAGCTGTCGTTACGCCTCTTGAGGCGCAATCCGCTGGGTTACTTGTGCCAGGAACATGTCGTCATTGAGCCTCCGGTGTGAGCTCTTGAATGAGCGCGACTCCGTTCCTGACGTAGTCTTTCCAGCGCGACGCGTGAGATCTGATCCACATGAGCGTAACTTGAGAATCCTTTAATGTGCCCTGGACATATTTGATGAGTCGGGCGAGTAGCAGCGCTGCTGTGAGTTCAAGCCTCGGGATTGTGAGCCGTTTGAGAGGTGCAACCTTCGTTTCGCACACGAGAGACGCCTGAGCGCCAGTGGACGGTGAGAGAATGACGATGTAAACCACGGCTGACATCGCCAATTGTGATGCGTCAGAGAAGCCATGCATTCCTACCATCGCGTCGCTCCATGAGTTGAGCCATCGAGGTAGTGAGAGCCTGGCCAGGCTTGAGAGATGTTCTCTGAGCGTGAGCCAACAAGTTGAGATCTGGGACGGCAACGGGTCGTCCCAGTTGAGTTTGTGCAGCCAGGGTTCCTGCAACAACATTTTTGCGCGCGTCGAGACCGGTGAGATGAAACCAAGTGGATCAAATATCTGTGCCACTTCAGAAAGAATGTGACGCTTCGTGAGCTTGCCGGTGTGAGCAGAGAATTTCGATAAGAACACGATCCTGTCCGTGTGTGGGAGCCAATTGATTCCGAGAATCTTGGTCTCGCAATCGTCAAGTGAGATGATCGTGGCTGACATGCTCACCGGTGAGACTGCCATGAACAATTCGCGGTCGGTTGAGTGCCACTTGGCTAGCGGGAAGCCTCCAGCATCGCACAAGTGTTTCAGCTGATGAGCTGTTTCTATGAGGTGAGCGAGGTAATCCACATCCTCGCAGATATCATCAACGTATCTCCCGAATTTAAGCGGTGGTAGTGCCAATGGGAACCGCTGACCTTCGTCCTCTTCCAGCTGAAGCAGAGTGCGAACGGCAAGAAATGGAGCTGCCTTGGTAGTGTAAGTCACCGTGGTGAGCTGATACGGTACCGCGTTGATCTGGTCGTCGGTCCACAATATGCGTTGTAAGTCCCACTCGTCCTTATAGATTTGTATCTGCCGGGACATCTTCGTGATGCCCGTGGCAAAAAGATGTCGATAAGTGCGGATCCAGATGAGAACGTCCGGGATGTCGAGCTGCAGTTTTGCACCCATGTGCATGAGATCGTTAATTGAGTGCCCCGACGTGGTGGCACTTGAGCCGTTGAACACCACCCGCAGCTTTGTTGTGATGCGGTCGAGTCTGAGAACCCCATGATGCGGCAAATAATAGTGAGCTGAGCTGCCGGTTGAGATCTCCGTGACCTTGACCATGTGGCCAAGAGCCTCGTACTTTGCCATGAACCGGTAGAGTTCCCGGTACTCGTCATCCCGAGCGTGCCATTTGAGCATGTGCCTCCAGCACCGATGAGCTGTGTCGTGAGAGTCACCCAAAACTGAGCTGGGCTGTTTGAGCGGGAGGCGTACTATATACCGACCCGTTGAGTCTCTCGAGTGCGTCGTTTTGAAGTGAGCCTCGCACTCCTCCTCCTCAGAGGTGAGTTGTTGAGCAGTGTCTGTTGGCAGCTCCTCCTGGACCCAAAATTTTGTGAGTAATTCTTGGAGGGGAGTGCCCTCCTGCTGAGCTGAGATCGTGTGTGCTAAGAAAGTCGCCGATGAAGCGACATGCACCGGTCCTAGGACAATCCAACCAAAAATTGAGAATTGCGCAATTGGCATCGATGTCAAACCCTTGATGATGTTGGGTTTGATGATTTGACCATAGTGGTCTGCCCCAATAATGATGTCGATTGGCCGACGGGTGAGAAAGTCCGGATCAGCCTACTCGAGCTCATCTAAGTGTGGCCATTCTTGCCTGGGAACCTTAAAAGACGGTAGGATTGAGGTAACCGTTCTCAGGATGTGAGCCTGAACCAAAACGGTGTGCGAGTAGTGAGTTGACCGTAGAGTAAATTGAGCGACGCCGCGAGTTCGAGCTTACGGCATTCCGCCGATACCAATAATTGACACCGAAGAACGCTTCCGCGGTATGTTGAGCTGGTCGATGAGCTGTTCCGACGCGAAAGTTAATTCCGACCCTGGATCAACCAGAAGCCGGACCCGATGAGTTGTCCATGACGAGTCGACGTGAGCGATGGCTGTGGCGAGCAGCGTTGAGTGAGAAGAGTTGAGCTGGCCTGATGAGTTGACGACTGCACCGACCCGTTATTGAGCATACGATGAGGTGCCCGGAGTAGGGTCCGTTTGAGCGGTTGGAGTCGGGGTGACTCGTGGCTGCGAGCGCGCCGATGTTGCCTCGTGCAGCATTGTGTGGTGAGTCGCTCGGCACTCCTTGTAACCCTGAGTGGAGCGGCAGACGTTGGCGCTGTGTCTGCCGAGGCAGTTGCAACACAATGGCTTGTCGACTGCGTGCTGGCGACGCTCCGTCACCTTGAGTGGGCGAAGTTTCGGACACGATACCACATAGTGATCCTCGTGACTCAGGTCGCATGGGTAGCGACCTGATCTCACAATGAGTGCGGTGTCCCGACGATGAGCTGTCCGAGAGTGATCAGTGGTGGTCGCCTGATGAGCCGAAGCTGTCTATTTGGATGTGCTGCCTTCGCTGAGCTGTCCGTGCCTCCTGACGCACCTTCAATCCTCTCCAAAGCCCGTGCGCGTGACGTCATGAAGGTCACGAATTCAGCGAAGGTCGGATATTCATGAGAGGATCCGAGTGAGGTCTCTCAAGCCTCCCGAGATAAGCGGTCCAATTTTCGTGAGATATGGTGCACCAGGATACATTTTTTTTTTTTTTTTTTTTTTTTTTTTTTTTAATGAGGAGGTGGAAATCTTCATAAAGACACCCAGATGACGGTGGGTAGTGTCAGGTTTCTACTGACTAAAACCACCTCCTCCACGCCTAGCAACCCACACCGGAAACCGCTTTCGCATTACTTCAGTGTGAGCGCTGTCTATGGCCTTTCACCGACCAGTTCTGATATCGGACTCCTTCCCCTCGATTATATGCCTCAACGTACTATATGTCAATTGCCAGCTTTCCTGGCTTTGCGTGAGGTTGGCAGTCAGACTGTCCCTGTCGAAGGACTTCCCCGTCGCTCGTGTATATTCCTCCCTGCTGTCCTTCCATTTCTCGCAGTCGAACAGTGTATGTTCGGCGTCATCTTCTGTGCCGCAGTACGGGCAAAGGCTTGTATCGGCTCTCTTTCTAGCGTGGAGGAACTTTTTGAAGCACCCATGCCCAGAAAGAGCCTGCGTGACGTAGTAATCTGCCTCGCCGAATGGCCGGTTCAACCAAGTCTCAATATTTGGTATGAGTTGGTGGGTCCAGCGGCCGTGCTGTCCTCGGTCCCAGCTCTCTTGCCATTTTTCCATCAGGAGCTTCTTCGCTTCCCCTCCATCGCGGCCTTCATACTTAGCAGTCCTCTCCTCCGCCATCAGTTCGATCGGCGGCAGTCCGGCTATCACCCCCGCCGCATCTGCTGAGATCGTTCTGTAGGCGCTGCAGATCCTGATGAGTATCCCTCTCTGAGTTCTTTTGAGCATCCTGCATACTCTCTGGCTTTTCCTCCGATTGCTCCAGATTGGCGAGGCATACAAAATTTGAGAGTGTACAACACTCGAAAGGACTTTCCTCTTCGAGGCTCTAGGGCCTCCTATATTGGGCATTATGCCCGATAGAGCCGTGACTGTCCTTTCCGCCTTCTGTAGGGTCTTGTCCAAGTGAGTGGCAAATTTCAGCTTGGTGTCCAACCATACGCCGAGATATTTGATGGCTGGACTGAGATCCACTCTTGCTCCGTCGACGAGGAAATGTATCGGTGCGACCTTCCTTTTCTTCGTGAGTAGCACGGCCTCCGTCTTCTCAGGAGCTAGCTCGAGTCCCTTGCTGCGCATCCAGTTCGCGACTCTGGCCAGTGCCGTATTCGCCTCGCTCACTAAGAGCTCCTCCGTCTTGGCGACCACTGACATTGCAACATCGTCTGCGAAGCCTGTGAGAGTCACCTCGTCTGGAAGTTCCAACTCATCCAGCAGCTCGTCGTACGGGATATTCCAGAGGGTTGGCCCGATTACCGATCCCTGCGGGATTCCACTGCTGACCGCTCTCTCCGCTGTTGCGCCTTCCGCTTCAAGAGAGATCGTTCTCTCTGAGAGGTACGATGCCAGTATTGTGATCGTACCTTCGTCAACTCCTTTCTTTCTTGTAGCCTCGAGGATTACTTGCCAGGGTACGCTGTTGAAGGCATTCCTAACATCCAGGGTAATAACTGCGCAGAGTCTCCTGTTCCTGCTTGCGTAGTTACCTGCCTCCTCTGCAAGACTGATCACTCTCTGGATCGCGTCCACTGTCTGACGCCCTTCTCTAAAGCCGTACTGCTTGTCCGACAGATCTCCGGACTTCTGTAGTTCCTCCTTGAGTCGAGCCAGCAGCAGCTGCTCATACAGCTTACCTTCTACATCCAGGAGACATACGGGTCTATACGATGACGGCTCATCTATTGGCTTTTTCCCCTTCTTGAGTAGAATGAGCGTTGCTCTTTTCCACTGCTTTGGGAAGCATCTTTCCTTTGCCAGGCGATTATATACGCTAAGGACGTACTCTGGCCTCTCTTTCACGAGCTTCTTCAGGATTATCGCTAGGATTTTCCCTGGCCCTGGGGCCTTATTGATTTTCAGCCTGTCGCAGGCTTTTCGCAGTTCGAGCGCGGTGAAAGGTGCGAACTCTGCTGCTGTAGCGCACCGGAAACTGACCGGCTAGTGAGTCGGAAAGAGTCGGTCAGCTATCTTCTCTGTGAGCGCCATGGAGAGCTTTGGTCTGGGCGGGAAGCCCGTCGCTCTCTTCATAACTATCTGGTATCCGTCTCCCCAGATATCCTTGTCGACGTCATTGCAGATCGCCTTCCAGGATTCTCGTTTGGCTTTCTTGATACTGCCTTGGAGTCGGTGTTTCGATACCATGTAATCGTCCCACTTCTGCTGGCGTGTTTCTGGCGAGTCTCTCCTGGCCCCCCTTGTGTAGATTCGTCTATGCTTATTGCACTCCCTCCGAATATTCGCGATTTCGTCGCTCCACCAATAAACGGGGGGTTTGCGTTTCCGAGATAACTTTCTGGGCATCGCTCTGTCACTGATGCTAGACAGCGTTCGGCTAAATCCTTCGCAGGATGTTGTGTCGCTGTCAGCCACGATCTCCCCAATTGCTCTTTCCAGCTCTGGTACATCCACCTTCTTGTGGTTCCAACCAGCGCAGGCTGCCCTCCTCTGCGGTGGCGTATTAGCGGTTCCAAACACTGTCAGGATGTACTTGTGGTCACTCAGCGACTCTTCGCTGAGGACTTTCCAGTGGACAATACTCCCTATGACATCCTCTGTGGTGATAGTAAGGTCTAGTATGGAAGACTGTCCGAGTCTCTGAAAAGTTGGGCTATCTCCGGTGTTAGCAATCACTAGCGCGTTTTCTGCTAGCCATCCCGTCACTACTTCGCCCCTGGTGTCTGTGAAGCTCATGCCCCACTGCGGTGACTTAGCGTTGAAGTCTCCTGTAATGACCGCCGCTTCCTTGCAGGACCGGATGCGCTCGCTGATCTGTCGTAGGGAGTCTTCGAGCTCTTGTATTTCCCTGTTTCCAGAGAAGTAGCAGCTGTAGTACGTGCAGCCTGCTATTGTCACGTAGGAGAAGCCATCCCCGTCGCCTTGGCCTGTCACCACTAGGCTATCATCCAATACTTTGATGGCGCTGTCGATCCTGCTGTCGTAGAGCCAGTCTTGTCGTCCGCTGAGAGCTAATTTGTTGGGCTCGCTCACCAGGAGTACACTTGCGTCAAGCTTCCGACCAGTGTAGAGAGCCATGTCACGGGCCGGTCGGCTTCGGTTGGTATTGACCTGAAGGAGCTTCATTGTCGATGGCCTGTCCTCCATGTCGCATTCGC
This sequence comes from Dyspetes luteomarginatus, assembly GCA_963669185.1. NCBI lineage: Eukaryota > Metazoa > Arthropoda > Insecta > Hymenoptera > Ichneumonidae > Dyspetes > Dyspetes luteomarginatus. The sequence continues at coordinate 10,573,598 of OY769906.1, forward strand.
GGACCGTGCTTTTGTGCATCCCGCGTGGCCAGTCTGGGCCCCGGTCAGTTTGCAGTGGACGCAGTATGCAGTGTTGGTACAGCTCGCTGCCCTGTGCCCGTCCTTACCGCACCTCCGACAGAGGTTCTCTCTGTCCGGCCCTTTGCACTGGGCTTTTGTGTGCCCGTAGTCCCAGCACCTGAAGCACTTCAGCTCTGGCTTCCTTTCTACCACTCGGCATATCAGCCAGCCGATTTTTATTTTACTCAATTTAATGAGTTCCCGGGCCACACTTTCTCCTGCAATCACGGTGATGTTGCACTTACCTCCATAAGCAGGTCTGCGGGCTCTCAGTTCGAAGGCGCTTGGGTTGGCTGCGGTTGCTTGCGTTATGGCGTCCCTCACTTCGTCCTCTGTCGTGCTTTCGTCGATATCTCTTATGTGCAGCACCCGTTTGCTAACAAGCAGTGACGTGGTAGCGCCGGTGACACCTCTTTCGATAGCCTCTTTGAGGGCCTGAGCTTTCTCAGCTCCATTTCTCACTGTGACCAGTACTTCACCATTCTTGGTCTTCCGGATCGCCCTGACTTCGGCGCCGATGTGGTCGGGGTTCACTGCCTGCTTCATCGTCTTTAGGGTCTCTGCAAATGACTTGCCTTCGATTTTTACGAGCACAGCTTCCTGTTTGCCTGCTCTCTCCCTGTTTGTGGCGCCTCTGTCTTTTGGTGGTCTCTTTTCCCTGCTCTCTGGGTCCAAGGTGCCCCGAAAGAAGGTAATTTGCGTCCCTGAGTCGGCGAAGATGAAGCTGAAAATCCTCTTCAAGACTGAGCCAAGAGCCCCGTCCGCATCGGGCAGCGCTACGGTGGCCTGCGTCATTTGGGAGATCTTCTCCTTGACTTCCATTACCGCCTGGAAGATGTCCCTCACATCTATGTCATCTGCGGCGCTGTCTGCGATGACGGGATAGAGAATCTGTCTGGTCAGCTGCGACCTTGTACCCTTTTCGTCAGGGTAGCCCAGAGTTTGGGTCATGATTGCCACTTCACCTGGGTTCTTTTTTTGCCTCAGGAGGCCATCCGTGCCGCCAAACTTGTCTATGGCTTGCCTGATTCTTTTGTTCCCAGCTTGCAGCAAATTGTCGCAGGGCAGAATGATCACCGACTCCATTGGAGCTTCCCACACGGGCCTTCCGTCTGTCCGGGGCTTGACGAAAATACCCTCGTCCCACACAGAGTCTTGCAGCTCAGAGAAGGCCTCGAGAGTTCCATCCCCTTTCGCTGCTTGCCTCTTCTCAAAGAGCTTTTGGGCTTCCCGGCACTCTTTACATTTCGCTGAGTCTGCGTTTCGGGCAGCAAGGCCAGGGTCTTGCCCGATTTCGCCGGCATTGATTTGCCTTCGTAGTAAGGCAATTTCGCGGGCCTGCTCTTGAATAACCTTATCTTTTTCAGCGATGTCACTCACTTCATCTTCCAGCCAGCCTTCGAGGGCCTCATCCTGAAGCTGTTCAGCCTGGAAGGATAGTTTGGAACTGAGCTCTTTAATCTCCCGCTTAGCATTGTAGGACTCCTTGACTGCCACTTCCAATGCGCCGATATTCCTGCACATCGTGTCGACGATTTTCTTAGCTAGTGTCCTCTTCTGTGAACCTACGTCCTTCTTCTGAGCCGGTGGGTCTTCCCTCCTCTTACGTTTGTTCGGGTGCCCAATCGGGGGCTCTTCTGGGGCCCCAATCTCAGGGAGGGACTGTGTGCGTGCCAGCGTAGGGGGCTCCAGCCTCGCTAGGAAGCGAGGGAGGCGCATTCGGGCCGCATTGTTTCCAGTAGTTTCAGGGGCCTGGTCAACCACCTCCATAATTCCGCAGTCGTTTGATGACGGTCCAGCGCTGCCTGCATTACCACAGCTGGCCTGGACCGGTACTGGGGTATCCCCCCCCTGCACCGTAACCGGTTTTACCTTTTCGATTCTCCGCATGGTTGGTTTCTTTTCGGGGTTCCTTCCCCTATCCTGTTTGGTCCGCGGGAGGTATTTTTAGTTTCCCTCCTGCCCGCCATATCTGACGGGCGTTCCCCTATCCGCCACCTGGGGACGTGCCACGTAGGGGTTCCAGGCTCCCCCTGTGGCACCAGGATACATTGCCAGAGGTTCTGGTCACCTTCGAGTGAACGGAGCGCCGTGTTCGCTTCCGACACCGTGGTGATGAGACTATTGAGCCCCGCCGCACTCTTGTTGTTAAGTGGTGCGACATCGCACATCGCATCCAAATGCGCCTGGATTTGAATGCGCTTATTATCGTATCGTGAGGAGAGAATTTGCCACTATGGACCGATCGAGGTGCCAGTGAGCGCGAGGTCGGCGATGAGCTGGAGCGACTCCTCCTCAAGGCAACCTCGCAAGTAATTGAGACGCTCGACGTCCTTGAGCTGTCCGTTTTCCATAATAATCGTGTGGAACATTTCCGCAAACGCGGACCACTCGGCATAGTTCCCCTGAAAGCACGGCGGTTTGATGTTGGGCAGACGCGTGTGAGACGCCGGCTGGTCGTTCTCGGGATTTGCCCTCGGAACGGCTGGAGTGGTTGTGAGCGCGGCCTTGAGCTTGAGCGCTTCCCTAATGAACGCAGCGTTTGCACGGTCAGCCGTGCTCCGGTGAATCCGTTCCACGAAATACTCGTGGTCCATGAGCGCTGCCGACCACATACTTTCCAGATACGCGTGCTCTTTGAGAAACGCGTCGTGAACCTCGTCCGCCTGAGCGATTTGGGACTCGATTTCCTCGAGTGTAACCCCCGTTATGTCTTCTGGTAGGAACTTTGCAGCGTCCAGGTGCATCTCAAAACGTCCCACTTAAGTGTGCATTTTCAGTGCAAGTTCAGCTGGCAACTTTACGGGTGAGGCGGTACGAGAAGGACTTTCGGCGGTTCCTTATATGGCACCTCTAAGTGAACCCCTTGTGTGGACGGCGATGTTCGTCTGGTCTCCTTGTCTTGGTCGGCCATGACAGGAGATGTGAGTGAGATGAGAACGCGTGTGAGCAAAATAACTGCACTAACCGTGAGCAGTCCTATGAGCGGACCCCAAAGTTCAATGAGATGCAAGTTGTCACTGAAACTCGCGTGAAACGACAAAACACACGTCAAAACCTCGAGAACGATTGTTATGAGGAATGCACTCGCAAAATCTCTATGGGCTGAGCACAGTTCTCGAAAATGAGAACCACGGTGAGCGAGATAGTCACGAAAGCACAAAACTCGCGAAAATTGAAAAAAGAACACCGCGAGCGAAAGTCCAAAAAAAGCACCGCGAAGCGCACGCACGAAATCTCGAAAACGATTGTCACGGGAAACGCACTTGCGAAATCTCTACGGGCTGAGCACAGTTCTCGAAAATGAGAACCACGGTTAGCGAGATAGTCACGAAAGCACAAAACTCGCGAAAGTCAAAAAACCACCGCGAAACGTGCACACGAAAACTCGAAAACTGACACGAAAATTCGCTCGCGAAAGAATCGAAAAAACTATCGCGAAAAAAACGTATGAAAACGTCCAAAAGTCCGATCAGGTGAGCGTGAGAGAGAAGCGAAGGTTGATAGTGTGAGCGCGAGAGAGACGCGACGATGAATCGTATGAGCGCGAACGAGAGGCACTTATAGTTCATGTGAGCGCGAGAGAGACGCGACGATGCGTCGTATGAGTGCGAGCGAGAGGCACTATAGATTGTGTGAGCGCGAGAGAGACACGACAATGCGTCGCGTGAGCGTGAGCAAGAGGCAGTATAGATCGTGTGAGCGCGAGAGAGACACGACGATGCGTCGCGTGAGCGTGAGCGAGAGGCACCATAGATCGTGTGAGCGCGAGAGAGACACGACGATGCGTCGCGTGAGCGTGAGCGAGAGGCATTGATAGCTTCTTGAATGTTCGTACGGGCGCGAGAGAGAGGCAAAGCGACGGCACTCACCACGCACGAGGAAAATGGACTTTATTTCTCCTTTCATCACAGAAAAACCACACTGCCGCGATTTAAGAGGATGTGAAAGCTCTTCTTTACCATCGCAGTATTCCTAAATTTTCGAACAAATGCCATTGCAAAACTATCGAACTAAATAAATGGAAAATTTAGTAAATAATCCAGTTAATAGTGTACTATCCGGTGATGCTCGTAGAATTTTAAAAATAAAAAAAAAAAATTACTGTTCGCATTACCACCAGTTATCTGTAAAATAAAAATGGATTTACTGACCTTCAAAGCTAGTTATTCAAAAAATCCTTAGCGTCATCTTATGCAGCAATAAAAAATGTACACCCTGAGTACTTGTACATTGTTGTAGGTGCAAAACTTCGGAAATGGTATTTTTTCGAAAAATTTCGTGGTAAGATTACCTAAATACAAGCCGCGGCCGATGAATGTAGCCAAATTTTGGTTCACGAATCCGGCTCGAAGGACCAAAATGTTTGAGAATTGCAAAATGAGAAAATATAGTGGAACGTTTGGGTGTTTAAATAAAGTACGTCGACGAACAGCCTGTTTTCTGTAACAAAAGTAGAAATCTTTATTCACAAAACTTCAACGAATATCGAAAATAATACACTAGGATGAGCAGTCCATTAAGCGTGAGCAGAGTCTGTTAGTTACTAAAGGCTGAGCACTGACCGACGACGCGATGGAAACCGATACACGTCGCGCGAAAAATGCCTCGTTTTGAGAGAGCTGTGGCGTCTGTAACCGCCATGACCTGTTGAACTCTGCGAATTCATCTGCCGAGAGTCTATGCAGATCTCCCGATACAATGAATCACTCCGTAAGAACATACGAGAATGAGAAATCCAAGATGAGCACGTTAAAAACGCGAGAACGAGAGTACACAGAGCTGAACCGAAAAACGTGAGAAAAGCCAAAAAGAATGAGCTTGGGCAGAACGTTTAGCTGCGGCCATTAACTTTGTCACACATATACTAATACGAGCATGAGCGTTACCGGCGTCTTCTCCATCGACATGAGTGCGCATGCGCCCCGAGCTCGCGTGAGATGCTCGTTCAGCAGGCCCGAGAGGTTCTGCCGTGCAGCGGCCAGCCGGGTTACCGGCGCAGCCGCGCTAAATATGATTATCTTCAACATTTAGTAATGGAATATCAGTAGAAGTTTTTGATGTTGACGTAGATGAATTTATTAATTCTGTCAGTTGGTTCGATTTTTTTTTATTATTCACTAAGTCATCGATGTAGCCCTCCGCCACCCGATCTGACTACCATCCACCGTGGCGTTTTATTGATACCATATCGGCACTAGCGTCTGCAAGAATAGTCACCGATGTTCGGCGAAAACTGTGGCCGGTATAGCTTTTCGGATCTGGGAAATTCAGACAGATAGCGATTTAAGCTGACATGTTGCTCAGCTTATTTGAGCTAATGGACTGCCAAGTACATCTTCCAGATTGATAATTCGAAAAGAATTGCTCGATCGATGCGTTTTGTGGTCGGAAATATATGTATTTTTTCACAGTGTCGTAATATTCACCATCAATTACGAACGTCCTTGGCAAATGTGTCTTCGTATCCGGGATGTTCACGTGTAGGGCAGACTTTTTTCTGTTACTTTACTCATTGTCAAGTCACAGAGTCCCGTTCCTCTGCAAGCACCGTAAACGCCTATGATTGATGCAACCTGGAAATAACATAATGAATGTAGTTTTATGTTACATAGATGTTTGTCAGTATATGTGCCATGATTGTTTCACCTTTGTTGATAAATATTCGCAGTCCGGAGCTTCACATCAAAATATTTGTACTTCCTCCGATGTGAGGAGTTTTGATTTTTTACTCGTAAATCCCACATTTTGTCTTTTTACAAAGCGGTGCAGTTGTGTGTATTTTGTGATGTCGACCCCTTTTTTGTTATCGATCGTAGTTTTCAGCATAGATCATATGGACCATAGAGTCGATGGTTTTAGTTATGTTGATAATTGTTCAAAATATGCGTCCGTGACAGCTTCCGCAAATGAGGTTGTACCTTGTTTTTCTTGCCATTACAAAAACTTTTCATATGTATTGTAACGTGACATTTTGCCCCGTCACCCGCACGGAGGTTGGCCGAGCAGCGGGTCGGTGTTACGACCCTCAGGACGACGCGCATGGAGTCGCCGTGCCGCAATTCGCCGACTCAGGGCTAAGTCTAGCCGTATTATTATTATAAGAGCTATCTTTATTATTTGTGAACTAATTATTAAGGCTACCTATTGGAGAGTTAATTATTAAGGATTATTATTTGAGAGTTAATTATTAAGGCTACCTACTTGTGAATTAATTATTAAGCCTACCTAATTAAGAATTAATCATAAACGCTACGTTTTAGAGTTTGTTATGCACGATCAGGGCCAGGAGGGGTCATTTTACCGGTCTCTTGTCAGCCATTGCAAGTCTCCCTCGCTCGCCGAGGTCGTGGCGTTGCACTTGCCGGTCCTTTGGCTGCGCCCGGATCGCGTTATGGATTTAAGGAGCATTGCGGGATTTTTTCTCATTTTTGCAAGCGGGATGCCGATCAGCAGCACCCGTGGGTTTTATGGATGCCGGTAAGAACAAAGGGTAAGGGCCAAAAGTAACGTGTCGCCTGTTCTTCCCGACTTAGTAGCCAGGAGCTATACCACCCCCCAGCCTGCTTGCTGTTCGTCGCGGTCCGCTCATCACGGCGCCTCATTTTGGTGGACTACGGGGAGGTAGCGGGGGGCGGGGTGGACGACGGGCGAAGGGCTAGGCGAGAACGCTGGACACCTGCGTGGGGGCCGAGAGAGGGTGGGGGATCACCCAGTTCGGGAGCTCACGGACAGCGTAATGAGCAATCAGTCATCGAATTGCGGTAATGGGGTCAAGTCCTTTTAGTCGAGAGTCTTAGTGTGTAAGAATGTTCTACGTGTCCGAGCTGTTGCAGTGAGCTGGTGAGCCCGATCCTCTTTCTCTTCTCTGTGCGAGTGTGGAGTTCGGTTTAGTTTATAGTATTGTATCGCTCAGGGCGACGTGTTCTTTTGTAGTAATTAAATTTCGGGGAAGTTCCTGGTTTTGCGATTGTCTCGCGTTTAGTGCTTTAATTTTGATGATGGGGTTTATCGCTTCGGAGCGACGTGTCTTTGTTAGTTTCAGGGAAGTTCCTGGTTTTGCGATAGGCTCGCGTTTAGTTGGTTTAAGGTAAGATTAATACTTAGCACCGAACTCCATGCTCTCCTCTGGTCATGCCCTGTTTTTTTTTGTCTTGCTTTAGTTGCTACTTTATCGTAAGCTACCTACGCGTAGAAAGTTAGTCGGATAAAATAGAGATTAGTAAAATAACCATTGGGGAAGTAATTATTAGGCCAAAGGGCATAGTTAAGATTAGTTAAAAATTCATGGCCGAATTGTTCGGGATCGCCAGTGAATGTTACGAGTTTCGAGTCGACTTCTTACGCCGGTAAGAAGCTCCGAGGCTTCGTCGTGTGTTGACTTTTTTTGGTGCGTAACGGATTATCTTACGCTACCCGTGTCAGTCTCTTATTCGGGGAATTGCCTATCGTAAACGTTAATTTTGAGGCTCCCTATCAGGTTTATGATTTCGTGTCTTGGCAAGGCCACCGGTCATGCTTATGTTTATTAATTGTCGCGATGCTACCGTTTAGGATTATTATTTTTCGCGATGCTTCTTATCATGATTATTAATTATTTGAGGCGCTACCTATCATGATTATTATTACTTGAAATGCTACCTATCATGATTATTAATTATTCGAGACGCTACCTATCATGATTATTATTTGAAATGCTACCTATCAGGATTATTAATTATTTGAGACGCTACCTATCATGATTATTATTTGAAATGTTACCTATCATGATTATTAACTATTATTATTTCACTATGCTACCTATCATGATCTTCATTATATTGCGACGCTACCTATCATGATTATTAACTCTTATTATTGCAAAGCTGCCTATCATGATTATTATTAGATTGCGACGCTACCTGGCACGATTAGTATTTTCACAAGGCCACCTAGCAGGATTATTAATTACCATTAGTTTCGCGATGCTACCTATTATGTTTTACGATTATTTCGCGATTCTTCCTATTGTGTTTTTTTGATTATTTCACGATGCTACCGAGTATGTTTTATTATCTCGCGAGGCTACCTATTATGTTTAGGATTAGGTCGCGATGCTACCTATTATGTGTTTCGATTATTTCGCGATGCTACCTATTATGTTTTCCGATTATTTCGCGACGCTACCTATTGTATTTTCGATTAGTTCGCGATGCTACCTACTATGTTTTGCGATTAGTTCGCGATACTACCTACTATGTTTTGCGATTAGTTCGCGATGCTGCCTATTGTTATGGCGATGATTTCACGATGCGACCTATTAGGATTTATGATTATTTCGATGCAACCTATTTGGAGTGGTATCGATGGTTTAGGTTAATTAGGTCTTAGTTACTGGCAATTGTATCAATAATCTCATGGCGAATTTCTACATCGGCTCAATTATTCTGTGAACACCCAAATGAGCCAGCGGGACTGTTGCAATAAAAACTTAGTTTCCCGGAACCTTGAGTTTTGTCACTTCTTTCCGTCCACCCCCCTCTACCATCGTTTTCTCAGGTGAGCTGAGCTAGCCGAGTCTCTCCTTCGGCCTCACCACTTCGCCTCCCGCGTGTTGGGTCATTTTTGCGAACTCTCGTGAGGAATCAAATTAATAAAAGTCGGTCTTCGACCGGCGGTACTTGGTACCTGGCGCCCGATTCCTTCACACGAGGGTTAATTTTGGTCTCGAATGACATCATGGCTTGTGTGAGTTGTATGGCGATTTTTCGGCGATGGGCCGAGTTTTGTGAAGATAAAGTTTTGGCGTGATTGCGTTCACGATCACACGCAGTAAGCGGAGTCGAGTCGGACCGGGAAAGTGTGCGGGAAAAATCTCGTTACAGTATATACTGTAACGCGGTAATTCTGCCCCGTTACAAAGCGTCCATTTTTGGCGCCTATATTTTTTTTGGCATGATACGAGAGCGACATCTCTTCTCGGCTGAGTCCCTCCGAGGCAATCCAACAGGGCCATCCGTTAGCTTATCGTCCTCTTTTCTAATTTTCTTGTATTATTTTATTTCCTTATGTTCGAGCGAGCGACGGCTTGGCCAGTTCAACGAGAGCCTGCAGTCACATATGGGCATGCGTTAGCCTGGCTGACGTCACACCAACGTTTGGGATTTACGGCACAACGGATCGATGGTGAAATATCGACACGAGCGAGAACAGAGCGCTCTCTCCCCCACCATATGCCTGAGCATCGACCGTGTGGGTGGCTCACATACTTGTTACCGTTGCCAACACTTCGGCAATTACCGAAAGAGAGCGGGAATTGGGATCTCGTTAAGCGACGGTGTCTCGCCATATTATCCACCCGAGCCTTTGGGGCTAATTATGCATCGTTCGAGTTCGCTGTATCGAAGTTCGTAACCGTTGAGGTTCCACTGTCGAGCTTTTGGAATTTATCGTTGTCCGCTCTCGGATCGCCCAATAAATCTATTCCGAGTCGCGTGTCACTGCCATATGGTGGGGGTAAGAAGGACCCGCGCCGAGCAACGAGAGCGCGCCTAATTGCTCAAGGACTCTAGCCTTTGTCGTGAACGAGGAGAGACGCGGGTCTCGTGTCGCTGCCGTTTCCGTTGCCCAAGAACGCGACGCCACCGAATATCTCACGGGTGGACAACCAAGGACGTTCCAGGGTCCATCTACAGAAAACAAACCGGTGGGGCTGTCCTTTCGCTCTTTTTTGTATTTTTTGTCGGGGATTCATTGTGTAGAATCGAGCGATATTGTCGTGACGGTACGTTAACGCGCGTGAGCCCGATCGCGTCTTTGTTCCCGCGCATTTCATCGTTGCGCGTGTGCTTCCGCGTTCTTTATATTTTCCGGATTGCCTAACGGGGTCCAATTTTTTGTTACGTGGGGTTAGGGTTCATTAGATTTAATTTTGTTTGTCGCCCGCCTTTCGGCCGAATTAATATCGTAATCATCAGTCTGGTGAGAGACCGCTGTCGCGAGCGAGGATGTCTGTCGTCGCCATCTTGCATGCCGTTACGGCTCCCAACATGAGGCGGCAGATTTCTCGACGCCTTGCCAAATTGTTTGTGTGGCCGGGAGTGCGAAGGTTCCCGTTAAATTGTATCGAGCCGAGGACCAGTGCATTGTTGCAACGTAAATTATTAAGGATGTGGTTGAACACGGGAACTTTTATTTCATTCTTTTCCATTGCGATGTTTTTGGTAAATAAATTATATTGTGATTCCCGGTCAACTTGGTGTGTGTTGTTGCCTTATTATGGTCACCTTGCGAGAAAACACAGCCCCTCTACCATTTCGATGGTTGTAGCCGAGTCGGGCCGGTTTCTCGCGCGCTTGTGACAAAAATAAATTCGTCACGAGAGCTTTTCTCTTTCGTGGCTGGCGCCCAATCTCACAAGTGTCGCGGGAAGGCTTTGTGAGCGACCTCCGCGGGAAAATGCGTCACAAATTTGGCGCCCAACGTGGGGTGCCAAATTTGTGACGCGTTTTCCCGTGACCCACTCGGCGTACACAAAATCCTCGCTCACCGGCTCGAAGGGCGCCAGCCACGGAAGCCAAAGCGGCACGTAACAAATTTTATTTTCTAACCGGCGAACGAGGAAACTGCCCGACTTGGCTGCAGCCTTCTGGGATGGTAGAGGGGCTGGGTTTACTCGCGGGATGGTTCTTAAATAAAACAATGCACTTTGACTTTCTAGGATGTTTAATTGCACAAATAATCTCTTGGGGTTTTATCCCTTGGTGGACTCGATATAATTCGACAAATACAAATGACTGAACTAAACGGACTGACGAACACAAAATCTCGACCCCGGGAACAATACACCGCACGGGAAGTAAAGTTTAAATCTTCGCGCAACCAACTTGGTAGCCGAGACGGCGTACAAGATGGCGCCGATAGAAAACGTGCTCGCGAGAGCCATTACACGAAAATGCGCGATGAATTCCTCCCCCAGCCGAGACTCGGATCGACACTTAGCCTTAAGATTAATCGGACTCGCACCTCGCGCCACAAAATATAAAAGAACGGACCTCGGTGAGACGATCCAACAAACAAAATTACAAAAACGAGAAATTCCATACACGATAAAAGGCGAGACAATGAGACGCGATCGGGCTCTCGTACGTTAACCGCCCTTCACGACAATATCGCTACGGTTCTATATAATTTTACCGCGATACAAATTCTCAAAACACGAAACCGAGCGAAGCAACGACCCTACCGGTTTATTTTCTTTGGCTGGACCTCGAATAATCCACGGTATGCCCAACCGTGACGATATTCGGAAGGGTTGCTTATCTTGAACAACGGGAGCGGCCACGACACGAAACGCACGCGACGGAAGCTTGAGTCCCCGAGAAATTAGGCGCGCTTTTCCCTCTCGCCGCGGATCCTTTTAAGCCACCCCTTGCCCCTTCAACGCTCGCGAATAAGTTTGAAACCGCTGATCGGGATGGCAGCTGCACGCGACTCGAAATCGACGGAAAGGACGATTCGAGGCCGGGCAACGATAGACAATCGCCTCTAGGCTTGATAATGTGGCTTCAACGGCCACTAACTCCGATGCAGCGGCCCTGCAGATGACCTTGATGCAGTTTTTCGGGTGTCCGGCGTGAATCCCGTACGAGCAGCACGGCTCGGGGTGGGTGGCGTGGCGACAGCCTATCATAAGCCACGATTCAAATCGCGACTCTCGTGAGATGGTCTGAGAGCCGCAGCAGTGACGAGAAGCCCGTGGGTGAGCCCACTCACACCGGTAAAGCTCAGGCCGATGATGGTGTGGGGAGAGAGAGAACCCCTCTCTCTTGTTGGTATCGATTCGAGCCGTGGATCCCGTGTCGTTAGCCCGTAGCTGCGCGTTCGACCAGCGCGCATCCCCTCGCTGATGATGGTGTCCTCGTAGGCCGGTAAGGCCGTAGCTCCCCAGAGATAAAAGAGAAATAAAATACGAGAAAAATTAGCAGAATCGAACGGCGGTTAACGTATTTGCCCTGTTGGATCGTCTCGGCGGCACTCAACGAGGCGAGACGTCGCTTCCGTGTCTCGCCGGGAGCTCTTTTCTAGGTTTAGTAATGTGTAGCAGAAATGCCACGTTACAATACATACTTGGCTTTGGACTTTTCTGGTGATACATTATTTATTGCGTGACTCTCTGTTGCCACAATATGTGGCGGCCTTCTTTTCACTATCATTCCTTGATGTTCATTTCCTTTGATTATTTTGTGTCAGATCTCAAGCAAACCGTGCAGCGTGAAACTCAACATATAGCAGTTATTTTACGTTCCGTTCGGTGAGTTTGAAGGCATTCTGACTGTACCGAGCCAGCAAAAGCAGAATACTAGTCTTGCCTACTGGAGACCTTTTCCTCCGAGAAAAGGCTCCCCAGCAGGTTAAATCCAGTAGTGGCAAGTCTTTTCTCCCTAGGAAAGAAATACTTTCCACACGGCCTTTCCTACCTAGGGACGCTGAATTTATGTTTCCTCCCTCTCTACAGGTAGCAAAGTAGTGAATACTTCATATGTGAAAAAACATAGTTTGTCAACTTGTATAGCGATTGTTTCTGAGCTAAGTGAGCCGAGCACCATTGAAAATTTGGAAAATTTTGATAACGAGAAGAATATTAAGAATTCGGAAAATAATGTTTCAGTTAGTGAGTTTCAGTTTCAGCAAGTGTCTCTAAGCTAAGTGAGCCGCGGGGGGGGGGGGGGGGGGGGGGGTTATTTTTGGTAATTTATTTCGGAAAAACTACAAATGCAATATTATTAATTTTTTTATATGTACTCGTGTACACCTTAAGGAGTGTGGATAGAAATTTGTATTCAAAAATATTAATATTTTTACACATTATGCATCTTTGCGTCTAATGATTTTTTTCGTGCGTGATCGGTCGGTGTACATGATTCTGCAAATATGGTTGGTCTGAAACAAAAAATATCCTCATTAACTACATTGTATTAGCTCCGCCACGTCATAGCTAATACAATGTAGTTAATGGAGATATTTTTTTTGGACCTGTTAGGGCGCTGGTCACAGTACTCATTACTGTCAGACTTTTTTTTGTGCTTTGCATGAATTGCGAAAGTCGCAAAATAATTGTTTAAATATCGTCGATACAATATTTTGTAATGATAGATTCATTATTTATTTTACAAAGAAAATAATGATTAAAAATAATTTGAATTAAATATTGTAGATTGTCTTATTTCTAAGAATAATGATAAAAATTTAATTAATTTAAATTACAGGGCTTATTATGCAACAGTGGCTAAAATAATATAAATTTTAAATAATAGATTAATTTTGTTTACATTGAATAATAGATAGATATTATATAAATAATTTATCGACAATTTTTTTTCAGTTTCTAATAAAAATAGTTACTGTTATTTATATCAAATAAAGTATTAAAAAAATTACATTTGCAAATAATTAAAATAATAATTGTGCCAGCAATTGCGGACAATGATTATAATAAAATTGATTACGATCAGTTTATTCGACTACTTTGTTTCTGTAAACCGTCCTTACGAAAAAAATCGTGTTTTCTCTTTATCTCTCTCGTTATGCGAAAATGTATACATAAATATACAGATATACAGTGAGGGGCAATTGAAGTGGGACGATGTGTTTTTTGTCGATTTCAGCGAAACTTGAACCGATTTCGAAAAACTAAAAAAGTACTTTCGAGGTAATTCAATTATCGTCCGAATGAAACTAGTTTCATTAAGATCGGATGCGAATTGACCTGGTGCGAAGGTATGGTACGATCACGTGTAAATCGAGGCTATGCGACCACGCGAAACTACCCCCAGAATTGATATTGAAGTCGTTGAAAGTCCCTTAACGATGGGTATCAGTCAAGAGGGCAGTTCGTGGCGATCACAAAAGTCCCCTGAAAAATTTCGGTTGGCCTACTCCAGAAGGAGCTACAGTCCAGGAAGCGATTCTCGGTTTTTGGGGACGTTATCGGTGATTAAGCGAAAACGAGTCGATGGAATCGATTGAAACTTGTTTTGTAATCGTATTTTGTAGTACCCTTACACCTTAAGTGATTTTTTATTATGAAATCTGCTCCTGTCGATGAAATCCAGGTATTACGAGGTTACATTTTCTCATGAATCAACATTTTTCATATTGAAGCACTTTAGTGCCAATATTATAACCTGGTGCATGATGAAGAGGAAGCTTTAACGATTAAAATGGGTATTGATTCAATACCGGAAACTCCCTCTTGTACGCCAAGGAAATCGTTAAAAAGTTAGTAGAAAATCGCGATATCTCGAAAATTCGTTCCCGGGATGCGCGGCTCTGTTTGCATGCTTCGCTCTAGAGCCGGGCCTGGGAGGGGGTCCCTACCAGCAGCAGTAGCTGTCGCAGTTAAAGTAACTTGGCGATATAAAAATATTTCGTAAGAATGTTTGATAATGAAAAATTGAAGATCAGTGGTTAATAATTAACAAGTAATAATTCAATATTTATTGTTGATAATTTCGATAATTAATAATAAAAAAATTACAATAATTATCATTAGATGATTAACGATAGAACATGACGTCTATCATGGGCACTTATTACTATGGACACTTATTATTATTTAAATAATTATAATTATTAATTGTCATGTTCTATCGTTAATCATCTAATGATAATTATTGTAATTTTTTTCCTATTAATAATCGAATTTATCAACAATTAATATTGAATTATTACTTGTTAATTATTAACCATTGATCTTTAATTTTTCATTATCAAACATTCTTACGAAATATTTTTATATCGCCAAGTTAATTTAACTGCGATAGCTACCGCTGCTGGTGGGGACCCCCTCCCAGGCCCGGCTATAGAGCGAAGCATGCAAACACAGCCGCGCATCCCGGGAACGAATTTTCGAGATATCGCGATTTTCTACTAACTTTTTAACGATTTCCTTGGCGTACAAGAGGGAGTTTCCGGTATTGAATCAATACCCATTTTAATCGTTGAAGCTTCCTCTTTATCATGCACCAGGTTATAATATTGGCACTAAAGTGCTTCAATATGAAAAATGTTGATTCATGAGAAAATGTAACCTCGTAATACCTGGATTTCATCGACAGGAGCAGATTTCATAATAAAAAATCACTTAAGGTGTAAGGGTACTACAAAATACGATTACAAAACAAGTTTCAATCGATTCCATCGACTCGTTTCCGCTTAATCACCGATAACGTCCCCAAAAACCGAGAATCGCTTCCTGGACTGTAGCTCCTTCTGGAGTAGGCCAACCGAAATTTTTTAGGGGACTTTTTTGATCGCCACGAGCTGCCCTTTTGACTGATACCCATCGTTAAGGGACTTTCAACGACTTCAATATCAATTCTGGGGGTAGTTTCGCGTGGTCGCATAGCCTCGATTTACACGTGATCGTACCATACCTTCGCACCAGGTCAATTCGCATCCGATCTTAATGAAACTAGTTTCATTCGGACGATAATTGAATTACCTCGAAAGTACTTTTTTAGTTTTTCGAAATCGGTCCAAGTTTCGCTGAAATCGACAAAAAACACATCGTCCCACTTCAATTGCCCCTCACTGTATATGAACACACATAATGTAGTATACGTGTATATGTGTGTGTGTGTATTTGTGCGTGTGCATGTGCGTGTCCGTGTCCGTGTCCGTGTCCGTGTCCGTGTTATTACAACTAACATTTGGGGGAAAAGAGAATGTATGATGTGGAGAAAGAATCTGTGAAATATCGCAGCCCTTCTTCTTCTCGATCATTCTTTTGCAAGTTTGGTTTTTCTTCTTTATCAATCTCACATCATACATCAATCTACTTGGGATACAACAAATTTAGGTAAATTCTGCGGTCGATTGGTTTGAATCGGGGGCTTGGAATGCACATATTATTTTTTTCACAGAGATCTCTATCTCACACTCTATCTCTATGATGTATTCCATTTTTGACCATCATATCTCTCTCCTCTCTCTCTTTCTCTTCCTATCATTTCTATCTCTCCACATCTCCCTAGATGTTTCTTCTTTTGTCTCTCGAGCATCTCATTCTTTTTCCGTATCATCTTCCTGAAAAACTGACTCAAGAGCGTCAATCGTCATCGAGATTGCAAGTTCTCTGTGACATCATTAGTAGTGTGTTAAGGAGAGTTCTAACTCAAGGGATCTGCACCGGCATTTACCGACACTTTTTAGCCGAGACTCAAACCATTTAGTGTAGAGACGAACCGGGGCAGAGGAGAAGGAGGGTGCATGGGTGTCGGGCATGAAGCGGTCGCGAGGTTGTGAGAGGGTTAGGTGGCGGGAGCACGGGGGGGTCTCAACGAACAATTTCTTATTTTTGGTATTTTGGCTCCATGTTACGTGTCAAGGGCTCTTGAGAATCCTCGCGACGCTCGCACCGTGTCAAGGACCTAATTTATTGCCTAGATAATTTTGAATGTACAAACACACCGTCGTCGTCGTTCAGAATATCGAGTGATTAAAAGTATGTACTGGAAACCAACAAATTGATATGCATTTCTGTGGTACAATGAAGACCATTCTCTCAGATATCGGGCTTTCAAATATATAGATTTCGATATTTCGTTTTTTTGGGTTCATGTCGTATAGGGTGGACGAGGGTAGTGGTGATGGTGATGAAGCTTGAGAATTATTGCGACGCTTGGGTGGTGGTCTCAAGGGTCTGATTTATACCATAGATAATTTTAAATATACTAACACGAGGCGATTCTGGATATTAAATGAAGCATGGAGCATATATTGGTGACCAATCAATTGGGCGGTTTGGTATACACCCTTTGGATATAATGAAAGACCATTGTCTTAGATATCGAATGCTCCATGTTTATACATTATAATATTTATTTGGAGTTTTCATGTAATAGACGAGGCGCTCCGTCGCGTGAATACCTAACCCTCGGAGGCCCTCCGAGATATCCATATAAACGTTTAAGTGTTACGTCTCAGCTGGAATCGATGACTTGCGCGGCTCTAGAGTAAGAGAGATAGAAAGAGAGAGAGAAGTTGAGAGAGAGAGAGGTGAGAGGGATGCTGAATTGCATATAGCAGGGATCATCGTCTCAAAGTTCCCACTAACTAGGAAAACTTATCGCTGCAGGAAAAAATTTCATCCTGAATATTCGGAGATCTCCCCCCTTTCACTCATATATACTGTGATGTGGCGTCACAAGGAGCCCCCGAAAAATAGAGTTTATAGAATAGTTTTACCGAATCCCCGCGCTCGAAGTCCGCCACCACACTTAACCCAGCTAAATGCAAAAAAATTAGAATTTAAGAAATGTAAAATAATATAAATAGTAAAAGTTAATGGAGTAACCCGCCGAGATACCCCGAGACACCGACGAGGCCTTCCCCAAAAATTCCCAAGAAAACCATAAAAATTTCCCTGTATACCCCTGAAAACCCATACGATTTCCCCACTACATACCTTTTTCCCCTCCCCACACCCCCTGACGTATCCCCAGCAAGAAGCCCAGCGAAGATCAGCAAGTCCTGGAGAGGCGCACCACCACCAGCATCCCCGAGGGGAAAACCCACGCTGCACTGCCGGCTAGAGAGGGTCACAAGAGACCATCCCGCGCTCACGGCAATTATAAGGCTCAAAATTGTCACCAAAAAGAGAGAGACCGTGAGCGCGGCAATAGCCCACTCTACTCGTCTGCCGTGTCGATAAGGGACACATTCCAGAGCACGCGCAGCGAGAGAGTGGGGCGAGAGAGTACCCTCTCTATGCTAATGAGGGCAGCAGCGTGCGGTATAGATGGATGATATCGACCCGCGAGCATTCCCACGTGCGAGAGATGTCCCCACGTGTTCTACAGTCTTCCCGGCCAATCAACTATCGCTCTCCAGGACAAGAACCACTTTGCATGCGCAAATCGATAGAGCTGATCGATGAATGGCTCCCCATCGGAAATGCGTCAGTCCTGTAACCCCTTCCTTGCCCTTTAACTTCCCTTATCAAGCCTCGTGTCGAAAGTGAGGAAGACGAACCTCACTTCGAGCGTACCGTGGAGAGAGAAAGCATGTACAGAGAGTTATAGAGAGATTATATTGAGAGTTATAGAGTGGAGCGTTGTAGAGTGTGAGAGAGAAGGAGAGAGTGAAAAGTTCTGATTTAATTTGAAGAGTAAAATTTAGAGTCTTTGTTTGAGTTATATCATATAGAGTTTTTTGTGTTTGAATTATATAGTTTTTTGAGTTATATTTTTTTTTTATATAAAGTTTTTTTTTTTTTGTGGAAAAAAAAAGTGTGGAGTGTGCGAGAGGAAAAGAAAAAGAGAAAAAAGAATAAGAATTGGAGAACGAGAAGAAAAGCCCATAGGGTGAGTAACGGAGTTTGTAGTTTCAAGTGTGGCGAAATTTTATTATACTCGTGATCGCGTACCGGCCACGAGGCGGACGCCATTTTCCCGGATAGATTTTGCGTGCGTATACCCCCTCGAAGTGTATCGAGCCCTGCAGTGTGGTGGTGTAAAATAAGTACAGTCAGCCCCAAATTTATTCGTTTCTTTTTTTTTTGCGTCTCCCCCATAAACCCGATCATTTTTTTTTGCGTCTTCCCAATAAATTCAAACCCGATTAATTCCGTGCTGAAAATAACCAAAACTAGCCTACCTTTGATAAACGGCCGTGGTAATTATTAAGAGGCCGAACCACGGACCTGCCCCCCCCCCCTGAGAGTATTCGCCGTAGATCAAGAGCTAGCCCGTGTATTCTATTCCCCTGTAGTGATAACCATTAGAGTCGAAAGGCAGTTATGCCGTAAAAATAGCTGGCGCCCAACTGAATAATTATTATTATTATTATTTTTTTTTGTGATTTTCATTTCAGACCCCTGTTGCTATATATTCTTTTTTTGTTGTTCATCGAAGAATAAATAGAGTTATATTTTCGTTTTAACCCGATTTTGTGTTTCCCTTATTTTTATTTCCCCCCCCCCCCCTACTCAAAGTCGGCGTGACAATACATGCTCAAAAAGTTCGACACAGCAATGCGAAGTATATCCTCATAAGAGTATGTTCTCTCTCTTTTCCAGTCATATCTTTTTCTTAGATGCATTCACAAAGCGTTTTTTAGAGGAGTCTCGAATATATAGATTGAAAAAGAATTCACTCAGACAAATTTTAATTTTGCCCATCCTGATTGGTTCGTAGACTTTTAACGTGGTGGAGGGATACCCTATATCTTAATGCTCCTAATTACTTAGCTCACAATATCTTTTCTGCATTCATCGCTAGCTCTGAGACTTTTCCAAATTTTCCAAAAACACCACGTTAGTTCGCATCAATACACGGTGTTTCCTGCTACTTTTCAAACATGGATAGTCATACGTGTAAAAAGCTCATTTCCATTATGGAAGGGGCTTATTCTATTCTGTAAAAAAGATCTTCACGTCATCTAGTGCATAAGAGGATAAATGTGGGTGAAAATAATGTTAAGTTGTTAACAAAACTTTCGCGACAAGAGAGTGCTTCAGTGAACGAAAAAATGCGAGTGCAAACGACAATCGCGCTCATTGTGCCAGTCGTAGAAAAATTAAAGTAAAAAGAATGAGAATATCCTTCGATGACTACATATGCTATAAATCAGACCCTTGACACCACCACCCAACCGTCGCAATAATTCTCAGGCTTCATCACCACCACCACTACCCTCTTCCCCCTATACAACATAAACCCAAAAAACGAAATATCGAAATCTATATATTTGAAACGCCCGATATCTGAGAGAATGGTCTTCATGTACCACAAAAATGCATATCAATTTGTGGGTTTCCAGTACATACTTTTAATCACTCGATATTCTGAACGATGACGATAGTGTGTTTGTATATTAAAAATTATCTAGGCAATAAATTAGGTCCTTGACACGGTGCGAGCGTCGCGAGGATTCTCAAGAGCCCTTGAGACGTAACATGGACCCAAACTACAAAAAATAAGAAACCTTTCTTTGGGGAGTCCGGGAGGATGTGACCGTCTCACATCCTCCCGGCCGCTTCATGCCCAACACCCATCCACCCTCCCGCCCCTCCGCCCCGGTTCGTCTTCCCGCTAAGTGGTTTGAGTCTCGGCTAAAAAGTGTCGGTAAATGCCGGTGCAGATCCCTTGATTTAGAACTCTCCTTAACACACTACTATCATTGAGCTCAATTTTTACGAGCTCAGTGAATTTTATATAGCAGAAGTCTGACTCGAACGAGTCAATCGTCACCGAGATTGCACGTTATCGTTGTCGATGCTCGTGCATGATCACCCAATGATTTCATTGATTTGTTTCAACGATATCATCCAGCTACAACTACATGGACTCGCTGAATTTAATAGTGAAAAAGTGACTCGAGAGGGTCAATTGTCACCGAGATTGCATGTTCTCGATGACGAAAATCGAACTCGATCGACGATGCTCGTGCAGCATCACACGATGAGATTATTGATTTATTTGAACGAATTCGACCTGACAATGTTATATTCTCAATCAAAATCTCATCGAGCTGCATTCATACGAGCTCGTCAAAGCATGCCTACAATAAATTGACTCAAACGAGTCATTCTCGTCACCAAGATTACACATTCTCGGTTGCTGCTGACAACCGCACTCGTTTGACGTGGTGGAACGACCGCGCCACTTTCGTACATCTCGCCGACGTGGGTTTGTGAACTGGTTGCGCACACCCCGTTCACTACTATGCCAACCCCATCGGAGTTCGCCGAAACCTTTTACATGCTCTTGAATTGAAGATTGTGTAGACGAAAGCCAACTGGATTAAGTGAACGCAGAATTACAACAAAAATTGTCTCAAATAATATCCAAAAATCGACTGAACAGTCGAAGAAGCAAAATAATACTGTAACGGCTAACAATAATTTACTCAATAAGTCCAAATTTGGTTGGCTGGCTGCTTATATTGGCCTCTATACTTAATGTCTGGACGCCCCAACTCAACTGAGAGAGTGGCTCGCCACCTACTGGCCCGAGTGAGAAGTGCAATGCCACAGCTGATTCGCACTTATTTATTTATACGTTTCAATGAACAATTTTTTATCTTAACATAGCCTATGACACTCCGGAATACATAATAAAGCTACTGTCAAAATGTTGTGATGTTTGGTTTAGTGGTTCTTGAGGTTTTTGCGAATACACAAATAAACGTTTCCTCTTTACATAATAGTAAGATATTATTTCGATTATGTGAAATATTAACTGCGGTAATAATTATCCGAAAATTTTTATTCAAATTTGGGATGTGATGTTTTTGAGAGATAGATGTATAATTAATCACATAACTAAGAAAAATTATTGTTGAACTTATGAAACGGAAATTGTTCAAAAATTCAAGAGTTAATCAAGTCGAGACAGCTAATCGATCGGGTTAACCCGAACACAAAATTGGAGTCTTTTCTTATGAAGTCGGAAGCTGGAAGAAGAGAGTTAGAACTCACATTGTAATTTGAAAGTGATTTTTAAATATTTTTGTTGAGACCGGACTTCATTTTGACGTTGCAAATAAATAAATTCGATAAATATATACACAAAAAAGTCCCATCTGACGCGGCCGTAGTCTTTCAGCTGTCAGGGCTCTAATTTAATTTATTCGATATTCTTTTGAGTACCAATTAGTTTTCCGAAACTAATGAAATAATTCGATAACTCGATTAACACTGATGATTCGACTATGAGACACGTCACAGGGTGAACTCACTTGGTGGACCATAGGAAGCAAAGAATTGCAAGCTCAAGCAATCAACAGCAGAGATAGAAAATATGAATTTATTTAATGGCGAATTACGTATTTCGACAAATTCGATTATTCCTCATCCAATCCGGCGGCAACGTGTCACAGACAAACCTCTACGAGCCTCGACCAATGTCGTCGATTCGTTCACAATTTTTATAACGTTAGACAACACTACAGTACGACAATTTGACAAAGATTCCGCTCGACTTTAACAATTCGTTCACGATCTCCTATAGTGTCAGACAACCCTATCGGACCCTATCGATGGACAAATATTCCGCTCGACTTTTTCCTTATCGTAATACTACGAGAGAGCACTCAACCTATCTACCAACTCGTGTCGTCTCTCGTCTCTCGCTACACCTTCTTAGACCCCCTCTTCGCACATTCAAGGCGGAAGTAGGGGTTAACAGCTGACCATGCGGATATTGTCGAATATTAGAAATATTACGCTCTTCACTTACCCATACGCGATGCCATACCCCTTCCCTGCTGACCCATATACGTTCTATGGTTCGTATGGATGCTTAATCTTTGACAGTATGTACCTTTGGCTGATCGTGATTTTCCTATAATTTCGGAATGAGGTATGAGACGATAGGAGGGGTGACTCGAAGAGTCTCGTCAAACCATGACGTCGAGGGGTTTTTTATTGACAATTTATTCTTCTGTCAATTCGTCTAAAACCCGAATCCAAAGAAAAGTATGGAAATAAACTTGTGAATTGAAACAGGATTTGACTTATCACATGTTTTTTCAAATTATTCGGAATAAAATCGCCGTTCCCATTAATTTCGAGAATCAACATTGAAACAATTTAATCAATCATTGTCAATCAAACGAGTTTACACGAGCCAAGCAAGTAAATTTTATTCGAAGAAATTAATCTAAAAAAAATCAAGGTAAGTTGTTCCGATTTTATTTAATTATCATTATTACATCTCGACTGCCCGCGATCTTGTTCGGTGATGACTCAGAGATACTCTTTTAACTTGTCCGCTGACGGCTCACTGTCAACGAGCCTAGGCTATGCAACGTATCACGAATAATCCTGGGCACTTCAACATATCTTTCTAAATTTTACCTTACTGTATACATAAACGATGATATGGAAAGAAAGTTGGACAGAATAGGATATTCAATGGAAACGCAGTGTGAGATGGAGAGTGGCATAATCAATAGAGATTTCAGTGCAAGGATGAACACGGATAAGGGGATCCGGAGGAGGAAGAGAATAAAAAGGGAATCAGAAGTCGAAGGATAATTAAACGAATGGAGAGGAAAAAACTGACCTAGCAGGAGGATGGAAAATATTCAATAGGAACATAGAAGAAGATGAGGAGGGGAAATTAACATGTACTACGGAGGGAAGGGGGAAATAGTGACACATTACGATGAAGTAAATCGCTTCTTGTATTTTAGTCGCCTATAAAGGTGAATAAAATTCAAGAAGCGGAATAGGGAGGCGAGTAGGATAGAGTTCAGCTGGTCCATCATCGACGCGTGAAGATGATACTGCGGGAAGGGCAAACGAGGAGGAAAGAGAAACGAATAGAAATGAAAATTAAAAGCGGGTGGTGATCAGAGAGAATGAACGAAGATTATGAGAAGAAGATAGCTGGTGTGCAAGTGAAGGAGGAATTAATACAAGAAGTGGTAGATGAGGCCATGAAGGTGAAAAAGGAAATGAAGAGGAGAAATAAAAGAATTTAAAAATATGAATGGAGAGGGCCCTTTATGGGTTTACTGAGAGGAGTGAAGTAGGTGGGAGAAGAGATGGAATGGAGAAAGCAATATCCTCCTAGTTTCCTTTAGGAAAGAATGCAATGTACAATATTCTATTTCTTCTTGTGGTTCTTATTTAGGCCAATAGTCTGAGGTAACAAAAAAGAAACAAGGATGTTCTATATGCCTGTATGCTAGATATTCGAAACATTAAATAAAAATTCTATATTCCATAAAATTAGAAAATTTAATTGTGATTATAACCTAATTATACATCGAGCATCCTCAAATTTCACTCCCACTCTGTATAAAATACCATTCTGACAGCTTGAACTGTGCGCAAGATTGTAATGTTCTTCTTGTCCTGGTGCTTTCTACTCCTGATCAATTGTGGTCAAGCAAAACGCTAAGCACACTTGAAGACCATTATATTTCTCTGTGAATAAATTTTAGTTCGTTACACCGAAATTTGGCGAAATTGGTATCTACAAATATTTTTCTAACAATAATTGAAGACCCGATAGAATGTCACCCGTAAAGGGTTTTGCGCATAGTACCTGGTTAAGGAAGGAGGAATGTGTTCTAGCGTGGTTTCAGTCATGTAGCTGTATCCCTCCACGATACCCCGGCGTCTTTTAACGTAGAACGCTACCACAATGCTACCAAGGCCATGGTGGGGAAAGACGAGGGGTATTAAGCACGGGGAGCGAAATATGCGCGGACTTCGCGTCGCTACCGTGGCCGTGACCAGTCAAGTAAAGGTTGACAATTTCATGTTGACATGAACGGTGAAATTGGTACAAATTTTGCGGGAGTGATCCTGAGAGTTTATTTATATACTTGTGTTAGTTTTATCAAAAAGTCGCTTTTTTAAAGGTTCTTTTTCAATGTTTTTTTGCGGTTTTTTACCCTTTCTCGTAAGTTTCAATGTAAACAACTAATTCAATTTTCTCAGAAACGGTACGGTAAAACCCGTTGAAATTTTTCGTGCAAACATTTTCCTCAGTTTCGAACGTATCTACCAATTTTCATTAAAATCCCTCTTCTTTGACATATGGTAGCGTTCTACCTTAAGGCACACCCAAATTTTCGTTCAAATGTCTCCGACACGCAGGAAGGACGGGTCGTGGCTCTACTCCCTAAAAAATGTATTGGTACTCAAGGGCCAAGGACGATGAAGTCCGGTAGTTTGTTGGTAAACAGCGGACAGTGCAAATCGAGTCTGTGCCTTGAAAGACCCCGAAGTTTCGCGGCATTAGTACTTAGCGACAGTAAGTAAATTTTATTTTCCTCGAGTTTTTTCGAGTATTTATGAATAAAATAACGGTTTCTCGAGCTGCTTATATAAATACGGCGTCATTTATGAATATATGCTTTGTTATATAGGGTATGGTAAAAAGGGACACAGAGGAAGTACGTTATTATTTACGTGAGCGACAGCCTCAAAATTTTGAGGAGGCTTTTGATGATGAAAAGGACAGAGAGGATGGTGAAGAGCATATTTCCAACAGTCAGGATGCCGATAAAGACTCCGATTCCGACTATGTGTACTTTAAGGCCACAGGATTCTGATGATGAAGAGAAGCTATGATCTGAATCTACAGCTGAGCCACCAAAGAGCCAAGGGCATCTTCGATCCTTTTTGAAAGGGAAAAATAATTTAAAATGGTCTGTGAACGCGCGTGAAACACGGGGACGAAGCTGATTGGTAATTCACTTACCTTCATCAAAAAACGCGGCAAAGATTCATACGTACTGTGACTAAAACCGCCGCCGAACCGCCGCCGCGCCGCCGATCCGGTGTCGCCATCTGATAGACCGAGAGCCGAAATAGGTTCAATATATTTTGTAAATCGGCCCTCAAGTATCAGCGTTCGCAAATCAATGACCGATCTATACAGTTTTTCACCCCTCCATGTCGTCCTCCCGGCGAGAGTATAACGACTCTCCCCAGTCGATCGAGGTTCTCTGCCAAGATCACAAGTATGGTCAATCGCTCTCATTTCATAACGCGATAGCATATATATCACCACCTCGTGGCGATTCGCAATATCGACCGTGCCAATTATCACTTGTAATTCGGAGTGTAATTTGTCGTCGTTATAATTACTCAGGTAAATATTCAATCGAAATGGTGAGCCACGTGGACGATATGCCTATGTCTAAAAATCATTCTCATCGTTATAATTACGCAGCCAAATTACAACGACGTTTTTTCGTCGACTGGGCCGCAATAGCTCATGTCTTTGCGCTACGAAATGAAAATACTCCAAGAGCATCGTTTGCCATCAAGCGACATTAAATTCGAGACGAGAAGTCGCGGAACACGCCGTCATCGAGAAGCGTCGACGCCGTGCACCTAGTTCCCGACCGTTCGATCTTTTCCGGCTGGTGAAGGTCATTTCATCCTCAACAAGCATAGATCAGCGGCATAAAAGATAAGTTCTTAACGAAGAAATCTGACTATACGAAGAATTCAGGTCACGTTAAATAATTCGAATATAACGACATTGCCCGAAATTATCGAGCATCGTCGTATCGGGAAACTCTCGATCTCGTCTCCCCATTTTGTTTTGTATTTTGTATGCCGAGTTCACGGGCCACGGCCACAGTATATATATATATATATATATATATGTATATGTATATATATAATTCTGATTCGCTTCAGCCATCACGCGGAACGTGTTTGTCTCGATATCGTTGTAATATTGACTTTTCTTTTTCTTTTTTTTTCCACGAAACCCTCGAGCGTCGTCAAATCACGAAGCTCGAGTTCGTTCCAGCTATTATTGTTGGCATTTCGCAAATATTGCTATCTCGGGCTGCGGCCCATATACCTGTATGTATATGATACTGATCAAATCGTAGTCGAACACGTGTGACGAATCTCGCGCGACGACAATCTGAATTTATCTCCATTATATTGAAAAATGTGTTCGTCGAAGTATAGCGACCGGTAGATATGTGTATGAGCATGTATCCGAATGAATGACGACGATACGATACGAACGATGAATGATAACTACGAACGATATTCCTCGAATGAACAGGGAGTTTTTCTTTGTAAAAAAAAAAAACGAAACAAATTTAAAAAAAAAAGAATACAAAAAGAAGTCGTTACGGTACTATTGCATGGAATGCACCATTTTTGATACTGTTGTATGCTATTTTTTATAATAAACATGAAAATACATGTTTATAATATGAATAAATATTTATTTCTAAGATAAAAACTGGGTTTCTTTTCCATTGTGATATGCATGAAACGCTAAGAATTATACTTTATGAAACCCGGATAAATTAAACTATATTTTTCTGGAAGGTCTGATCTTTAAACCCCACGGTATTTCTCCTTAATATGTATTTACTGCAAAGATATGATGTTTCTAATGAATTTCGGTTATTTTGCAAATTATTGTTTATATTCCGATTATTATTGTGAAAATCTTGATACATTCAGTTTTAAAAACTATTGGAGCATGCAAGGAGACCCTGGGGAGTATCCATGATTTTTTCGGATTTTTTAAAAGCATATAGAAAAAAAGGACAGGAGATAAAAGTCCCAGGTGTTCCACGGAAGCAATGAAAAAACTATTTCCGTGGAGGGCTAGTATGACATAATTGGTTTATCGACTCTAGGGTTAAAAAAGACGTGATCATATTCAGAAGATTAAAAAAAACGAATATAAAAATCTTATTCTTATCGTTAGTAACTAACAACCGAACTGTAAACATGAACGAAATGTAGAACGAATCCTTAGTGTACATACCCCATGTAACTACGCGGGGCTGAGGACTCCTTATAAGGAGACCGTCGCGCTTTCACTGACGCACTTACACATATTGTGAACGCTGCCCTCCTGCATTGCAGTGGGGGAGTTAGATTTTACCACTTTCCTCGGAATTTACTTCCCCTACAGCCCCTAATGATTCCTTAGAGCCAGATCCGACTCTAGCATGATCATTCTCAGCGTTAGGATTTTTTTGGGATGTCACATGTCCCTCATGTAATTTGACCTACACGAAGAATTTAGATTGACATTATTTTCTTATAGTCATATTTTTTCCACACAGCTCACCATCAACTCACAATATGTCTCCATGGGTACGTCAGGTATTTTTGAATTGGATGCCACGTATTTTGATGATGAGACGTACGCCATATTCGACTCCAGAATACGACGACACTTACGTTGATGGTGGATATACCAATGAAATTGATTTGAGGTGAGAATAATTCACTTGCATTCTATAAGGAATCCATAAAATAATGTTTCTGGATCTTACACGTTTATCATCACAAATTGGGTCAGTTCGCTCTTGTAAGAATATTAACCCCCTGAGCGACGAGCAGCATTTACTGTTTGTGTCGGAAACGGTAGGAAAAAAAATAGATCGACATCCATGATACGTAGTTCATTACAACATTCACAAGTTCAAAATGACAGATCCAATATGGTGAACCAACATGCAAAAGTGACTCAAATTGGATGATACTCGGTACGCGAAATCCTGGAAGTCACCAACGACGAACCTGAATTCAATTTTCAGCATTTCCAAATGGCGGGTCTAATATGGCAACCGAAAATGCAAAAAGTTACTTGATTTGGTTAATTGATTTTGTTCAAACTCGTTTTTTGGAACTTTTTGCGCTTATTTATTACGAATCTGAACTGAAACACCAAGAACCCGAAATGGTAGATCCAATATGGCTGTCCAAATTGCATAAATGTACTTGACTTGCATGAAACTCGGTACTTAGAAGATTTTGAAGGCGCTAATTACAAATGTGAACTCAAAATGGATAAATTCAGAATGGCATTTGGATATGCTATACCGAATTAGTCGTTTTTAATTTCTGAATTTTGAGTTAAGATTCGTCATCAATAGCCTCAAGAGCTGCCATAAACGTTTGTTTATATCTAAAAATAAAGATATATTCGGGAAGACACCTTGCTTGGGTTAAACTGAAATATTTATTTTAATCGATACTGTGGCGGCAATATTATCGAGGATGACATGTTTCTTATCATTCGTACATACAAGTATATTTCCTTTTGAATTCTGAGGGCTGACTAGGGAAAGTTTCATCGAATAGTTTCATTTTTCGACCTTACGCAATTCTTACAGTCAGAAGACGCAACGAGTTATGCCCGGTGAGCATGCCCGGTAAATCGAGTTATGCCCGGTGAACATACCCACACAGATACATATTTTTTCATATATAATATAATCATTGAATGCACATGAGATTAGTTGAATGCGCGTTCTCGCGGTAGGTATATTACCTGATTACCGAAAGTGTACTGTACGCTTGAAAATATCACAAATTACGCTATAAGTACGATGTCGCATTGACTAAGGCGAAACAACAGAAACAACTAATAAAATAAATTAATAGATGGATGCGAGATATTGTTAACACGTTCGCGTGTAATGAGAGAACCATAATAGTGTTTTGCCCTAGATAAATTATTTTTTAACAGAGTCGTTGGAAAGCAGGTTATTGCTCAGTAAGCAATGACTGACCAAAAATACGGGCAATTATAAAAATGCTATTCAGAATTCCACGACTGCGGCCCCATACTGGTCACAGCTGCCAAACTGCAAGCGCAGCACTTTTCGGTATACTATATAATCAATCACGGCAGAATGCGAGATAGTCTATACTACACAACAAAACCGATGAGTATAAGCAACGAAGATAGAGGTCTATAGAAGCACAAAGCCTATAGCCTGCTTGGTGCCAGAAAAGTTGGGGTGCTCTGACAAGCTTCCACCCTAACGGTAAGATGTCGCTAGCGTCGAGTTTACATGTGTGCGCTCACGTACAGAACTAACACACGTGAACGGCTGTATAACTGCGTTGGCTCCACCTACTGAGGCGGAGCGATGATGCTATTTCACTCGTACTCGCAGCTGGGGAGATGGGTGTGCTCTCTCGCACAGGAGCGATACGGACGTACAGTACGGGTTTGGGTTTATATTGCTGATGCCGACGAAAATAGAGCTATTAATTGCAAATACTTTTGCATTTTCATTACCTGTACGTATAAACAAACTTATTTTTTAAATTATTTCTTTATATTTACGTAAACTAGGACTTAATTAACCCATCGGCACTCCGCACGATTCTCGGCTTGGGGTAATTTTTTCAATTGACTTATTTTTTAAGTGAAGAAAACTTTACCGGTTGTCACGTTAATCGCGTGTTCATAAAAGTCTAGGGTTCGCGGACGTCTCGAGAAGCCCTCAGTGAGCGGTCGACTTCGCGAAATATTGCGCGCCTAACTTTTGTGCCTGCGCTCCTTTTCTACGAGGCAAATTAGCCCACCCCCTTCTTCTAGCGCAGCAGCAACAAGTGGTTTCCATCCGATTGACAATAGTTATCGGTTCCCTTCAGTTTTCCTTTGAGGCGGTCTTCTTCCGCGGGCTTAAAGGAATGTGACGTTTGTTGACTAGTTGCGGGATTTACGACCCCACAACGAAGCGAGAAGTATCCTGGATGTTTTCTTACGCTTCACCACGGCATTGGTTCCCTTCAGCTTGTTCGATTATGGCCGTCTTTTTCACCGGGGTTCAGTTCATTGAGTGCTTTCCACGGAGTTGTGAGATTTACGACCTCATAACGACGTGAGAAGTATTTTGGACAGTTTATTTTGACAAGTGTTTTCTCATCGTCTCGGTTTATCAACGGATCACCTCAGTATTCAGTCACGGCTTATTTCTTTCTCAGACATTCGTTTCTCGTTGTACTTTTCGTTGAAGTGCGGGATTTACGTCCTCGCAACGAGGTGATTATGATTTTGTGAGTCACTTCACCAGTTTCTACGATTCTTGCGGCTTCTCTCAAACGGACACATCGTGGCGTTGAGACGCTATTTGTTGTTCACACGGGACACACCAGAGCCTCATGTGTCAACACTTTCTCGAGAACATTGCTAGTGATTGAGTTTTACGTTCGGTATACTGAAATCTCCCCCGATATATATATATTATAAGGGCCGGTAAATAACGCCGTATGCGAGGAACAATCCGAAAAAAGTGCGGCTCGGACTGGACCGGGATTCGAACCCGGGACCTTTCGATTGCCGGTCGAATGCTCTTCCAACTGAGCTATCCAGAACCGCTTGCCACACTTAATTCGGATCGTCCTCACGTATTATACCGCGTTACAATATATATATATTGTGACACGCGGCCACAAATATAGAAATAATAGCGCTCACTCGAAGCGCCGCGGCACACTGATAATCTGTAAAAATAATATTAATTAGTATAAGCACGAGTAGCCATTAAGGATCCCGCCGAGGTCGAGAAAAAAACCCTTCTTCCCCCTCGAGACCCCGTTGACCTCCCCCACCAACAACCCTCATCCCCATTACTCACCTTTTCTTCATTTACTGTCTCCCCTAACCTCATCTATCACCGAGACCATCGAGACCTTCAGAGACATCTCGCCCGAGGATTTTGCGAGGACGCGGCTGAGGCAAGGCAGTAGAGGGTCGCCCTTCAGCACTCCATCCCAGGGACCTCTCCAACACCAACCTTTACGCCCTTTTTGGGCCACTTCCACCGGAAAATCAGAATGACACGGCACGATAACAAAACAAGGCATCACCCAGTGACAGCTCGAGTTTGCCGGCCCCTTTCGGCTGCCCCTCATAGGCCAGAAGGGACCCTAATTCGCCCCGAAGCCGCGTGAGGGCAGCACCGGCCGGACAATCAATTGCCATCGATAATGAGACCCCTGGAGAGGGTAGCGTCGCGGGATCTAGCGCGCGCCCGCACAGCAGTGCGAAGCGGCCCTCTCGCTGCCCGCCAATCCCCGAGCCTCACGAGGAGAAAGCGCCAATACGAGACCGAGACCTGCCACGAGCCACCAATCATCTGAACGAGACCCAGCCATCAATCCAGCAGAAAGAGCCACAGCCATCGATCGAGACATCACTGCCATCGATATCCCTCCCCCCCCCCCCCCCCCCCACCTCCTCTTCCCCACGACGAGACCTCCGAGGTGTCGCGATACCGGCGACACTTCGAGCGAGAGCGTAGTAGGGATAAGATAGTATAAGGAAATTGAAATTGTATTAGCGTAGGGAAAGTAAAAGCGTGAGATAGATTTTAAAAAGAGCAGAAGAGAGTGAAAGAGAAAAGACTTGACGAAGGAGAGAAAAAAACGTAAGTTCAGCCTCAGTCTTACCCAGTGCATTCGGATTATCTTTCCTGTGAAAAGGCCGGCAACACGTGTCGCCGGCAAGATTCATTTTTTTTTGCGATCGAGATTTTTCCCCCTATTGATTGTATCGAGCCTCGAGTGTGCCGCGGTGACCGTACGCATTCCTCTGTCCCTCCGTTTAATTCCTTATCTCGCGACCCTCTTCCCATTTTAATTCAAGTGTCATTTTTCCCCGGTATTATTGAGTTTTTTTTGTTTTATTGAAAGCTCGCGATTCTCGCACAAAACCTCAAAGAGGTAATAATTAAGAGGCCGTTGCGACGGAAAACCTCCCCCTGAGACCCCTCGCCGCGTTCGAGTGCTAGCCGGTGGCTCGCGTGAGTGACAGAGAGGCAAAACATGTAGCGTACGCGATAATAAGAGTGTATAATAGGCAGTTATGCCTGGCGAAAAATAACTGGCGCCCAAGGCCGATCGCGTTTCGATGTTGTATTGTTCGAATTGCCGAGATTTGTACGCGAACTATCCCGTTTAAGAATTTTCCCCGCGACCTCCCCCCCACAAATATTATATTAGAATTACTTATCTTGCGTTATTGTTAATACTTTCTTTGTTTTGCGCCATTTCCGATACTTCCTTTATTTTGCATTATTGTTAATTTTCCTTCATTTTGCGCCATTTCCGATATTGCCTTTAGTTTGCGCTATTTTTAATATTTTCTTTAGTCTACGTCATTTCCGATATTGCCTTTAGTTTGCGCTATTTTTAATATTTTCTTTAGTCTACGTCATTTCCGGTATTTTGAGTTATTGTTAGTATATTCCGCGATTTGCATTGTCGGTATTATTAATTGTTATATTTTCATTGGCTGCGTATTTTTCGCTACCCGCGACATCTCAATTCGTTTCAGCATTGTTTCTTCTGTTGGCGATGCCTTCTTTATCGGCAATATAGTTTTCATTTGCGATACTTGGTTTATTTTGTTTTCAACGAGATTTCCGCGGTCTATTCGCAACAAGAGCCGGACCCTATAATAAATATTAATTCAATTCTTCTTGCACCTCTTTCATTTATTTAACATTTGATATTCCCCCATCCCCCCCCCCCCCAAGGTAAGCATCGGCGTGATAATATATATATATATATATTTTGTTACAAGAGAAATAAAAGATTCTCCTGTTTTTCCCATCATTGCTGTGTACATCAATTTATTCATTTTCCAAGAATTTGACCAACCAGATTCGTGAAAATAAAACATCGCGTCAAAAGCCTTTGAAATTTATTGATGAACTTGGAAATTTCTACATCTGGAAAAATAAACTTTGACACGCTGTGCCGTCTTATATATTCCATTGAGAGTATTTAAGGGATGTTTCCTTCATTTTGCTTCCTTCCTGGAGGAAGCTTTGTTTTCGTGTAAATTTTTTTTTTTCGATATTTTGATTCCAGAATACTTAAAATGCTCTAAAAAGTGGAATAATCATATTTAGAAAAAATGTCCGTATGTGAGTGTTTGTCTGTGTGTGCGTATGTAATGAGCTTGGAAAAAATTGAAATAGCCATATCTCGAGAACAGCTTCACCGATGTTGCCGAAACTTTGCACACAAGTTGGGCCGCAAACTACCTCAGTTCGCTGCAATTTGTGCTCAGATCGCTAACGTGTATCTCATTTTATAGTAGTTTGAATTTTTCGAAAAGAGGGTGTGATCTTTCCAACTTTCGTAAATTTTCAGCTATCGAGCTCAAACTTTCTCTATACAAATAGGCTATTGAGCAACATTATTTGAGCGGAGTTCGGTCTTGGTCTTGCAGACTTGCATTTTGTGCAAGACCAAGACCAAGACCAAGACCAAGACCAAGACCAAGACCAAGACCAAGACCAAGATCAAGACCAAGACTGAGTATGCAAGACTCAGGTAAGAACAAGATTGCAAGATTCTTGTGATCTCCCTCGTTGAATAATGTGCTAAATCAGTAAAACAATCAGGAAAAACCATCTCATATATTAGTATCACAATAACCGTTAGCCGTTGCATATTAAGTTGGTGGGTTTGGGTTTCCTACGCGCGTTATTTAAACCCAAAATAACGAGAGCGAGCGCGTGATTTAAACACAGAACAACGATAGCGAATGCGTTATTTAAACCCAAAACACCGAGAACGAGCGCGTGATTTATACGAAAAACAATGAAAACGTGCGCGTTATTTAGACCCAAAACAACGAGGAAGAGCGGGTTACTCAAACACAAAACACCGAGAACGAGCGCGTGTTTTTAACCCAAAACAACGAAAACCCGGGCTTTATTTAGACCCAAAACAACGAGAACGAGCAGATTATTCAAACCCAAAACAACGAGAACGAGCAGGTTATTTAAACCCAAAACAACGAGAACGAGCAGGTTATTCAAACCCAAAACGACGAGAACGAGCGGGTTATTTAAACCCAAAACAACGAGAACGAGCCAGTGCATTATACCCAAAATAAGGGGAGGGTGCGTCCGGGGGTATTAATCCCAAAAAAACGAGAACAAGTAGGGGTATCAATCCCAAAACTACGTGAACGAGCGATTGCATTAAACCTAAAATAACGAGAATAAGCACATACATTAAAGTGCGTGCATTTGTAACCCAACAAGACGAGAACGAGGTTATATATTAAGCCCAAAATAACGATCACGAGCGAGGGTATCAAACCCGAAAGAACGGAAACGACCGTGTGCATTATTTTAGTATTGGCGTGTGTTATTTTAGGCTTATTACATGCCCTCGTTCTCGTCTTTTTGGATTACACACGCACGCGCTTTAATGTATGCTCTTGTTCTCGTTATTTTGGGTTTAATACAATCGCTCGTTCACGTTGCTTTGGAATTGCAGACCCCACTCGTTCTCGTTGTATTAGGATTAATACCCCCATTCATCTCGTTATTTTGGAATTGATAGCCCCACTTGTTCTCGTTATTTTAGGATTAATACCTCCGGACTCATTCTCGTTATTTTGGGTATAATACACTGCCTCGTTCATGTTGTTTTGGGTTTAAATAACGCGTTCGTTCTCGTTGTTTTGGGTTTCAATAACGAGCTCGTTCTTGTTGTTTTGGGTTCAAATCACACGCTCCTCGCGCTCGCTCTCGTTGTGAAAAATGTTTTTTTTTTTTTTTTTAATTGTGAAAAAAAAGTTTTTAAAGTCATTACATATTTTACTCTCATTGTCAGTGCATTATATAAGAAGAGACAACCTACTAAACTATTACACTAGCAAAAACAGGGTTTTAATTGGCTGAATACATTTTTTGAATAAATGCGGCATTAGGTATTGAAAAAATCTAAATTTGCCCATTACTTCCTCGCGATTTTCACCCACCTATAGATTCTGCTCAATGAGTAATGACTTTCTCAATTCTGGCGTCCTCATAAAGGAAGCTTTCTCTTGTGATAGTATGAAAATCATGGGAAGCCCTACAACTAACATGTACCTCAGTATTTTAAACGAAAGGTGGAGCGTACATGTTTTTTTCCGAAAAATTGTAAATACAGTGAAATTTTAAATTTCATCAAAAACCGTACGATCGATTCTTATCAAACTCGACACCAACTATCCTTGTCCTAACTGACATTGGCGAAGGCCAATGTGTGTAGCAAGCTTCAGTTGGATTGTTGAAATTTGATAAGAGTGAGAGCAAAAATAGTTTTTTTTCAATAAATTAAAAAAAATCGAAATTCTATAAAACGAGCTCCTTAATCGATTCTTACCAAACTCAATACCAAAACAACCTTACAGGATCTATCAGGATGAAAAATGACTTGAAAAAAAAAATCCGTGACTCGATCGCGAGCAGTTCTGACTCGCATCTTGTCGCTCTACTGACTACGCCAGCGTGACTGATTGAAAATTAAGTGAGCATTGTAATATTTATGTTGTGCACCCGCTTGGATTAGGTGTTCTTAGGTTTGGGTTTGGGTTTCAATAATTTACTCCGGATTACGTTGTTAATTCAAGTGTAATACGCTGTTTACACTACGCATCACACTCGATTTGACTACATCGATGTTAGTAAAACTGGAATAAATCGCGTCATGTAAGCGTAGTCATTGTTCGTAAAAATAAGTCCGGCGCCGCGCGTCGAGAAGCGGTGTAGAATGAGGGACGGTGGCGGAAGCCAAAGAGAGGGAAGTCAGGGGAAGCTACGTGACCCCACCGTATCTACGTGACTGCGAGCATGAGGATAGAATGCAGAGCATATCGATCGGTCGACACTAGAGCCTCCTAGCATATGTTTGACTAGCTGAAAGTTCTGCACCAAGCAGGCTATAGGCTTTGTGCTGCTATAGACCTCTATCTTCATTAGTATAAGGTTGAAGGCTAGTCCAAATCCGTTCACCATGAGTCTATGACCGCAAACATTGTGACGCAACACTCGATTTTAATAAATACTATTTTATATTTGCAAGCCCACGACTTGAGTCTATCTCTTTATTGGCAATGATCTGAAAAATATTATACATATTGTTATACAGAACATAGCCGACTGGATCACAACATTGGTGGTGGTGGTAGGATATGCCAAAGTCAGTAGACGCAAATTAAAATTGTAAAACGCGACCGAGTCGTGAAGAACTTCGTATGTGAGACGCCGCTAATGCGTGGAAGCCATGCATAATACGACTACAGGGAATACGAATGCCGAGTATCGATATTAGAGCATGACTTGACCCTCAAGCGTCAAAGATCTCCAGTCATCCAGCAACCCAGTTGTTGACACAAATTCGTTCTCGCAAGGAGCAACGATGAATAAAAACCCATTCTCACAAGCAGCTCCGAAGAAGTGCAAGTCATCCCTAGAGTTGACAAGTGACGTCTTAAATACAGAACTATTCTATGACCGGCGGATTGTTATTGTACACTTTGGAAGTAGAGCGAGCTGCACAATGGTATACCGAGTACCGTGCCAGTTCATTATTGGAGTCCATGAGCGCACTAACTAACAAAAAACGGTCATCAGCACCACTACGAAAGGGAAACTCATTGGAAACCCTACTACCAGGAGCGGAAGTTAATCAAACAACCGGCTTGGAAGCAGCTTTGAGTGACATAACGTGCAGGACCCAAAGAATCCTGCGACAGATTATTTCCCCCGACCGAATTCCAGTTAAGAGACAGTCAGCCATTGCCGCGAGCCTAGATGCACTCCAAGGAGTCTGTGGTGTATCAAAACGTATAAGTGCGCACGTAGATGTATGATAAGCAAACGCTGACTCACTACACGAGACGATAAGCAGTGTGTGCGTGCGAGTGTAGGGGAGAGTGAGCAATGTGTGCTGTACGATGGCAATCCGAAAGTGAGTCTCGCCCAGTGCGAACAACGTTATGCGTCTGTATAGTCAGGCCAAATATGTATCCTATATTTAAGATTTATAATAAAGTAAACCCCTGATATTGACCAGAAGGAGCCGTGCATTTAAGTAAACCCCACTACATCACAGAGTCAACCTCCGAAGAGGTTCAAAATTCGTCGGCAGCATCTTTGAGTTCAAAGCAAATATGACAACCAGTGGAGACTTCCCACATCACCGACGATATGGTGTACAAGAGATTCAGAATCTCAGGTCGAAAGTGACTACTGGCGACGCAACGACCGCGACAACGAACACTGGAACCATACCGATTGCAAGCAGGAAGGTCCATGACTTGGATATGGAGCGAAGAATGGATATGGAACGACAGCAAAACAACTTTGGAGACCTATTTCCGCTAAGAACGGGTCACGAGGAGGAATGGCAGGACGAAATTCGTCGAACCCTATGACCGGACTTGCTTGGATCAAGCCACGATCAGCGGCGAATCAAGACCATGAAACGGCTCACCGAGGAATTGCTTGTTGAAAGGACGTGGTCAACCCTCTCGTTCGGGGGGTTAAAACTGACGATGAGGAGGAAAAGGGATACGACAGCTTCGGACTGTCAATACGACTAGTAAAGCAGTTCGATGGAAACGATCCAGCGAAATTCGACGGCTTCCTGCAATCCTGTGAATGCATTCAAGATGACGCACCCGCAAAAACGCCTACGACTACTAAAGATGATGGTGGCAAGCAAATTACAGGGTCGAGCCATACGAGAGATGAGAAACAAATGCAAATCCGGTAAAACATTAAACGACCTGAGGACTGCACTAAAAGAGTTCTATGGCAAGCGGAAATCTTTAACTGCCTTGCAATACGATCTTTGTTTAATATGACAAGGGCATAACGAGACAGTCAGGGCGTATGCAACGAGGGCGGAAAAACTAATCGTCACATCAATCGAAGTGCTTTGCGAAGGCATTAATGAAATCGAAGCCCCGTTCATCGAGAACTCCACGAAAAGAAGCGCGCAAATCAACTTCGAGAACGGGTTGTGCCCAGAAATTCAAACAATAGCCCACTACAGAATTGTACATGAATCCGTGATGGGGCCAAGCAAATTGCGAGAATGGTAAAGGGAGGTCGAACCAGCCACAAGCCTCCCATAAACCACGGATTCTCCCGGCGCACACGACCCGCAGATGTAACAAAGATATTCTACGCGGGGCCAAGCAGGTCATGCCGCCCCAGAATATCATGTAGGGGAAGGGCGCAGTCCACCAACACCAGGAGCAGGTAAACTGGTAGGCCAGTTGGACGTGTTTGCCATTACTACAAAATAAGGAAACAATTCATGAAGGATTGCCGGAAAAGGTTACGAATGGAATTATACGACCGAGTCGAAGTCAGTGGAATGCGCTATTGCTCATAGTAGCGAAGATAGCCATCGCTCAGGGAAACAGCCGTATGAGAGTGGTTGTAGATTTCAGAAAATTTAACGAAGTCATGGTGAGCAATTCATACCCACTGCCGAATATCTCAGAAATATTGGACCAGCTAGGAATAGCCAAATACTTCACTATCCTCGACCTTGCCTCTAGTTTTCATTAGATACCCTTAGTCGATGAACGCTAGGAGAAGACAGCGTTTTCTGTTCCGCGACGGCATTTCGAATATAACCGAATGTCCTTCGGCCTGAAAAACATGCCACCGACACTCCAGAGACTAATCAACTCTGTCCTAGCAAGTATTCAAGGAATGAAATGCTTTGCGTATCTCGACGATATTATCGTCACTGGTGCATCACTGACCGAGCATAGCCAACGGCTGCGAGTGGTATTCGAGAGGCTCCGAGTAGCGAAGCTGACCGTTCAGCCCAGATAATGCCAATTCCTTCAGAAAGAGACGTAGTGCTTAGGACACATAATCACCAGGGAAGGGGTTCGACCGGATCCTCCAAAAATCGAAACAGTAGCGGAATATCCAATTCCGACAAATGTGAAAGGCGTACTATTGTTCCTCGGACTGGCTGTGTACTACTGGGAAGAAAGATTATTCCCAACAGACTCCTTGCCATAGTGTGGACACTCGGATAGTCCTGGCCGTATGTGTACGGAATGCGCTTTATGGTTGTGACGGACCATCCCTTAACCTTGTTGTTCGGGGCAAAGGATCCAGGCTCGAGGCTCATGCGATGGAAAACAAAATTATTGGAGCATCAATTCAATATCGAGTATAAAGCCGGAAAAGTAGATACCTACGCCGATGCCCTTAGCCGAATATTCGTTATCATCCGCGTGGAGGCGGAGAAATTAAATATAGAATCAAGTAAGAGGGAGAGAGAGGACCAGTGTATCGAGGACGGCGATAGTGGGAGAGTTACGAATGCCCGTACAAAGGAGGCCTGCGGGTAGGCCTCCTTGGTTCCTCGTCAGATGAAACTCAATCCTCAGCGGTTTTGAGTTCACTAGCTGCAAATCTCAACTTAAAATTGATAAATTCAAAATGGCGGATCTAATACGGACCAATCGGGATTGGTCTGTATTAGATCCGCCATTTTGAATGTT
Organism: Dyspetes luteomarginatus; assembly: GCA_963669185.1. Taxonomy (NCBI): domain Eukaryota; kingdom Metazoa; phylum Arthropoda; class Insecta; order Hymenoptera; family Ichneumonidae; genus Dyspetes; species Dyspetes luteomarginatus. Next base: position 10,613,230 of record OY769906.1, read on the forward strand.
GTGTTGAACTTTTTGTTGAATAACGCTGTATCAGAGTCTTCCCGTTGAAATATAATACGCTGTCATTTACGTACGTTGCGTAAATGACCTATTGCCGGAATAACTGCGGCAATCGTGGTGCTGAACAACCATTCATGGCATAACATGAAACTTGGTACAGGTGTATTTTTGGGTCGCTGATTTCAAACTTGCAGTCAAAAAATTCAAAATGGCGGATCTAATACGGACCAATCAGGATTGGTCTGTATTAGATCCGCCATTTTGATTTTTTTAATTCTAAGTTGAGATTTGTAACTAGTGAACTCAAAACCGCTGAGGATTGAGTTCCATCTGACAAGAAACCGAGTAATTCTTAGCATTTTGATTCACCATATTGGATCTGCTATTTTCGATTTCTACATTTTGACTGCAAGTTTTTAATCAGCAACCCAAAAATACACGTGTACCAAGTTTCATGTTATGCCATGAATGGTTGTTCAGCATCACAATTGCCGCAGTTATTCCGGCAATAGGTCATTTACGCAACTTACGTAAATGACAGCATATTATATTTCAACGGGAAGACTCTGATACAGCGTTATTCAACAGGGGCAATCGATGCATAAAATTAAGTTCGTTTCAATCAGACGATCAAGCGGATCTTAAGGGTCAGCCGAGTCTTGCAGCGTTTAGCGTACTCTTGAGCAACGCGAGCTCATATCACCATCCACTGTATTTCTATTGTCTATAAACTTAACTTTCTATTTCTGCATACAACTTAGGTCGAAACCTTTCATTGGCTAAACGATCCCAATGATGAAATATTTTTTTTCCTTCCTTGTCCCACATATTTACGAGAAAGTTGTTTGAGATATAACAAAATTGGTGGTAGCAATGAGATACTCACAAAGTGAATGTGATAGATAAGGGCCTATTTTCTGGGGGCAGATGGAGGAGCCATGCAGTTGATATAGCAAATTTGTATACAGTAACGATGGGTCACAAGAAGCAGCTCGTCAACAGAGTTGACAGCGAAGTCCGAGTGATCGTGGCCATGTGGAGGCTTTAAGTGGTTCCTGTAAATGGTTGTTATACAAATATTTGAAGCCAGCTAGGTAGGGTTGTTTGTTGAAAATCTCTGCTATTGGTAATTCGAGTGGAGAAATCATTTATTTATTTGAGGTACTGAAAGACAGCATATGAATGAACCGGGGAGCATTCTTCGCTGCTGGCGGTAAGCGTAGACGTAGCTACCGCTTCGCCGTGGAGAACGCTGAACTAGCTCTAGCTAACAGACAGTATACCTATAGACATACAGGCAGTGATTGTGGACAACTTAGATGCGTAATTTTAGAGTGAATGTACATAGAGGGCTGATGTACGAGGACTGAGGACGACACTCTCTTTTGTCCGAAGAACAGCATGGCCACCGGAGGGCAGCAAATAAATCCGGAAGTGACTCCGGGCATGGGACATGGGACGCTTAGGGCATGGCGCTTCTCGCAAATAACGGGGCAAATGCGATGGTACCGATGTACCACGAAGATTCAGCAGAGCGAGACTGGATTCTTGGAGCGTTACGAGAGGCTCGTAAAAGGGCAGGAAAATATGCAGCGTGAAGTAGCTCAGCTCAGCAGGGAAAACGCTGGATATGCGTACCTAGTGGATTGAGCAGAGACGCGCATAGTGGCAGGGGAAAAGGATCGAGGGGAAGATCGACAAGGAGTGGCACTGGCGGGGGGCCGGGATATTAAGAGTTTCAATGGCAGCAGCGCTGCCAGGTTATGCAGGTTTTTTAGATCTCATAAGACTGGAGAGAGGCTATATCGACGCCCGACACGAATAACAGCACGTTTCAGATTCCCGGTGAAAAACAGCCCGTCTCAGATTCCGGGTGAAAAAGAGCACGTTTTAAATTGACTCGAAGACTAGCACGTTTCAGGTTTACTCGAATATTATAGGCCAGTCACTTTAGCATTTTAAATCCGACTAATTAGTAGTTTCACCAAATTAGTGCCATTCATTTAAAAATAATCATCATAATGACCTATGAAAATGTACCCGTGAAAACCCCGCGCGTTTTTGCAAAAAAAAGTAAAAACAATGCAAAATTGGTGCACTTTTTTTTTTCACCGCGAACGCTGCCCAAACGACGAAAAATACGGAAAAAGTTTATATGAAAAAAATTTGTAGAGAATTGAATTTCATATAAAAACGTCCACAAAGACATGTAGCTATCGTTAATAGTTTACGCCTGGGAGAGCGTCAAAGCTGCGCGACGAAAACCCCGTGAGTAGTGAAGTCGCCAAGGGCTCCGATTAGATGTTAAATTCAGTATCGGCTCGTTAGGATTAAATAAAAATATTCAAAAAATTGATAAGTCAACGGAACCTAATCGGTAAGCTGTTGATGCTTGTCAAAATTGTTTTCATTCGTTTTTCCGATTTTGACAGGGGTGGAAAAAAAAATATTTTTTCGAAATTTTGGTCTATTGCATTTCTAAAACTAATAATTGGAGGATCATGAAAAAAATATGAGCTTATAATGAATTTTATTCTTAAGACATTCAATCCCCTGATTTTCCTTCGTTTGACGAACCGTTTTCACGAAACATACAAATAAACAAAAAAATGTACCTTTAACCACCTATTAAGGGGGTAATAACATGAAATGATTTGAAAACATTGAATATGCATTTAAACAAGCGTCTGAAAGGAAGCCTTACACATTTTTATCAATTTTCAATCTTGTTTGAGAATTGACGATGAGAGGATAATAGTGGAACGACGATGTTTAATAAATGAAGTTCGACGAACAGGTCTTTTATGTAACAAGTGTTAAATATCTTTATTAGAAAAACCAATAGGACAAAACTATGTATAGATGAGGTGAACCTTGAGCTGACGCATAAAATGATCGAGCTCGTATCGCTCGACGTGATTATATGAATTCACTTCGCACGAAACCCGTAACGAGAAGACCGCGGCGTCTGTAACCGACCACGAGGTGAGAAATGTGCAGTATCACCTGTCGAGAGTCTTGCAGATCTCACGACACGACGAGATGCTCCTTGAGATGCTCCAATGAGAAGTAACGGCAAAATGCACGTGAATAACGCAAAAATGAGAGTACTAAGTGAGCGGTACCAAAATTAAGTCAGAAGACGTTGATAATAAGCAGTGAGCTATATCGTGGCCATTAAGAGGATGTGAAAGATTTTGGCGAACTCCGATGGGGTCGGCATAGTAGTGAACGGGGCGCGCGCAACGAATTTCCATCTGTGCGGCGCGCGCCACCGTTACAGGGCACTATACGCCATCGGCGATTCGACAGACAAGCACACGCCGTGCGAGGCGTGCGAAAGCGGCTCGGTCGCTTCGTCCCGTCAAACAAGCGCGGTTATCAACGGTCACCGAGAATGTGTAATCTCGGTGATGAAAATGACTCGTTCGAGTCAATTTATTTTACCCATGCTTTGACGAGCTCGCATGAATGTAGCTCGATGAGATTTTGTTCGGGTATATAAGGTTATCAAGTCAAATTCATTCAAATGAATTAAAAATGTCATCGTATGATGCTGCACGAGCATCGTCAGTCGTGTTCGACTTTCGTCACCGAGAATATGCAATCTCGGCGACGAATGACTCTCTCGAGTTATTTCATTACATGACGAATGAGTCTTTCGAGTTATTTCATTACATGACGAATGACTCTTTCGAGTTATTTCATTACATGACGAATGACTCTCGAGTTATTTCAGTTTTTTGTTGCATGTAATTCAGTGAGCTCGTACAAATTCAGCTCCGTGACGTCATCGAAATAAATCAATGACCTCATCGAATGATGGTGAACGAGCATCGACACCGAGAATATGGAATCTCAGTGACGATTGACTCTCTCGAGTCACTTTTTCACCGTACGTTCAGTGAGCTCGTGCGCTCGATTATATCGTTGAAATAAAACAACGAAAACATCGAGCGATTATGCATGAGCATCGGCACGATCAAAAAAGTCCCTTAAAAAATTTCGGTTAGTCTACTCCAGAAGGAGCTACAGTCCAGGAAGCGATTCTCGGTTTTTGGGGACGTTATCGGTGTTAAGCGAAAACGAGTCGATGGAATTGATTGAAACTTGTTGTGTAATCGTGTTTTGTAGTACCCGTACATCTTAAGTGATTTTTTATTATGAAATCTGCTCCTGTCGATGAAATCCAGGTATTACGAGGTTACATTTTCTCATGAATCAACATTTTTCGTATTGAAGCACTTTAGTGCCAATATTATAACCTGGTGCATGATAAAGAGGAAGCTTTAATGATTAAAATGGGTATTGATTCAATACCGGAAACTCCCTCTTGTACGCCAAGGAAATCGTTAAAAAGTTAGTAAAAAATCGCGATATCTCGAAATCTCGTTCCCGGGATGCGTGACTGTGTTTGCATGCTTCGCTCTAGGGCCGGGCCTGGGAGGGGTCCCTGCCAGCAGCAGTAGCTGTCGCAGTTAAATTAACTTGGCGATATAAATATATTTCATAAGAATGTTTAATAATGAAAAATGAATGATCAATGATTAATAATTAACAATTAATAATTTAATATTTATTGTTGATAAATTCGATAATTAATAATAAAAAAATTACAATACTTATCATTAGATGATTAACGATAGAACATGACAATTAATAATTATTATTAGATAATTAATATTGAAAAATTAAGATTTGTTAACCGTATTTTAAATCAAGAATTCAAAATTGAAAATGCGAAATCCCAAAAAATTCAATGAATTTAATCATCTAATGATAATTATTGTAATTTTTTTATTATTAATTATCGAATTTATCAACAATAAATATTGAATTATTAATTGTTAATTATTAACCATTGATGATTAATTTTTCATTATTAAACATTCTTACAAAATATTTTTATATTGCCAAGTTAATTTAACTGCGACAGCTACTGCGGCTGGTAGGGACCCCTCCCAGGCCCGGCCCTGGAGCGAAGCATGCAAACACAGCCGCGCATCCCGGGAACGAATTTTCGAGATATCGCGATTTTCTGCTGACTTTTTAACGATTTCCTTGGCGTGCAAGAGGGAGTTTCCGGTATTGAATCAATACCCATTTGAATCGTTAAAGCTTCCTCTTTATCATGCACCAGGTTATAATATTGGCACTAAAGTGGTTCAATACGAAAAATGTTGATTCAAGAGAAAATATAACCTCGTAATACCTGGATTTCATCGACAGGAGCAGATTTCATAATAAAAAATCACTTAAGGTGTAAGGGTACTACAAAACACGATTACACAACAAGTTTCAATCGATTCCATCGATTCGTTTTCGCTTAATCACCGATAACGTCCCCAAAAACCGAGAATCGCTTCCTGGACTGTAGCTCCTTTTGGAGTAGGCCAACCAAAATTTTTTAGGGGAATTTTTTAATCGCCACGGGCTGTCCTTTTGACGGATACCCATTGTTAAGAGACTTTCAACGATTTCAATATCCGTTACATATTTTCCGATCACTCTAATACACACATTACGTACAATTGTCCACATAACGATATACACTCGGTGAAAGAGATACTAAAATGATAACACATACATAATCGAGAATTTTCTTTTTCAAATACGCTTCTAATATTAAGGAGGGATTCTCTTTTTTGTCCGCTAAAATGAGCGTTTCTTGGGATTAAAAAAAATTAAACTATGCAATCAATTACTTCCAAATTTTCAGCGTATATTTATTAATATTTCAAGTATTCAAAAAAAAATTTCAACCATTTTTATGAAAAATTCCGCCTCCTCGCCCGTGAATCCTCAAACTCGAATCATCGATTTTTCTTGCCAGCAGCTTTTGTGCAAAATCGATGATTTGAGTTTGACAAGTGATCATTTCGTCGATTTTTTGTTTTTTTTGCTGGTTCATTGAACGATAGCGACATATGTACGAACTAAAATGCCGTTTGCACCCCGAAACCCCCCCTTGAACAGTAAAATTAACTCGTGCCATTATACATATAATGTAAATGCAGGCAGCGTAAGTAAATATGAATCACAATATTGTGTCCGGAAATCGCCGGTACACTTGGAAACCTCTGAAAAAACGGACCTGCACTGGACCGGGATCGTTGTCAGCCGGTCATCCGAAAAACTACATTATCCGGGTCACCTGCTATACTCAATTGGGATCTTCCTTATATATTATACCGTTTTATTATACCTAATATGATATATATGTATATATATATATATAATAACAATTTGCAGCTATCGTGACAGTGTTAGTGACTATCCGCAAGACTTAAAAGACAGTTCCGATGCCTTTGAAAGCGTTACATCTGCATATAAACACATCCGAGATGGTGAAGCACGCCATGGCCCCCAAGCATCAGGTAAGAAAAATTCCTCATAGTTTAGAAAATATAGGAGTGGCAAGGAATTTTTAATTAAATACTGGAGGATGCACATTCATTATATAACTGCATGGGAAAAACGAGAAAATATTTTATTCTGGAAGCGAATATATTTGCAGTTTAAGAATGTTATAGGTCCACACTGCTCAGAAAGGAAAATATAATTCCAGAGTAGTGTGAAATAATTGCGTTGCCCAGGGATTTTCATTGCACGACCATGTTAATCCACGGCTTTTTTCCGTAATGGATTGTCCGTGTATCTGTTCTATGCTATAATTGTTTCACAACTCTAGTATCGCTCATAAAGGTCTTCTGTCGTTTTTATTTTTGAATAACGAATTTAATTTTTGGGAAATCGCCGGCCTCGCACGTCATAGCCTTGAGATCACTAGCAGTGATTGGACTCGATAATTATTACTATATGTTGTGATACAGTATAATATATGAGGCCGATCCGAATTACATGTGGCACTTGGTTATGGTTCTCAGTTGGGAGAGCATTTGACCGGCGATCGAAAGGTCCCAGGTTCGAATTCCGGCCCAGTCCATGCCACATTTTTTCGGATTTTTTCTCATCCTACCACGTTTTTCGAACATCATAATTTATAACACATTTAATTACAAATTACTCCAAATATTTGTAATTGACGTCCGTTTAATCAACAATTACTAAGAGAATTTTTAATTGAGATCCAGTCAAGTACTTGTCCTCCCATTACATGTGATTGAAATACATACAATTGAACTATCAATCGCATGTATTTCAAAAAGTAATCAAAGTATATCTGGATTGTAAGTACATTCGTAATTTCAACACACTTATAATTGAATTACAATTGTGTAATAAGGATATAAATTATATTGTACAGTTTTCATGAAAAAGAAAGAAAGAAAAGCGTGTTAATTCGAGATTTGCACAATGCTTTCCCGTGATTTCCTTCCATGCACAGAGTCCCTTCCATGCGCAATGGCTTCCTTGTGGAGGCAGCTTCGTTTGGTCAATGTGAGAAAATCATGAGGAATACTATGTTATGCCCTATATAACCTTATTTCTTAAGAGATACACGTAGGAAAAGGGAACGCAGGGACAACTTTAACAATTTTTTTCGTTCGAATTTTTTTTTATGGAAAAATCAATTCACTTCTCCCGAACTATATACTTTTATCAGAAAATTTTCCAAGTTTCATTTAATAATATGTAAAATTGAGGGTATGGCAGCCATTTCCGTAAGACGGTATCTTGAAAACAGCTTCCGCGGTACCCAGAATATCTCCATTCGTTTTTATCTGAAACAAAAAAAACTTTTTTTGTTCGCAAATACATAAAAAAAATATTTCTTGACATAGCTGATTTCAATAATATTGACTTTTCGCAAGATGACGGTCGTTTGAACAAAGATGTACAAACTGTGCAATGTAGTTATATTTATTTATATTCTACATCAGATGTATAAAAACAGCGCAGTGCGCGTATTAGAAGTGAAACTTGAAAGTCGTAGGTGACTCAATTATATTAGATAGAAATTTGAAATTATAAAAGAGATAAATATTAAGAAGAGGATTTGGAAGGGTAGTTTGGTAAAAGACAACAAATAGAACAGTTTGTTTACAAATGTTTAAATTTTAATTAATTTCATGAATTTCTACAGTTTCTTCACGAGACTGCACAGGTACAGCGGAGACGATGGCCTTATGATAACTAAAATAGGACGCGGATGTTCTCGACTCGATTGTGTCTAGAAATCGCGAAACAATGGCGATTCCGAACTTCGTTGTCGGGACATTACGGTCGTTATTCATCTGCAAATGAAATTTATCCCGCAGAAAGTTCACAAGCCTTCCTGAATTTTCGGAGGCAAAATTGGTATTGAAGTCACCAGCTAGTATGAGTGGTAAGCGTTCCTTACTAAGGTGGGGGGAGACTACGAAGCACCGCACAAAGCGGAGGCGAAGAATAGGCGATGCCGTGTAGAAGATGTTCCCCACCCCAAATCCTGTCGATTTTCGTTACACGCGACGCGACCTTGAACTTTTACCATCGAGACAAAAGAAGTTTCACTTCAAAAAGGAAAATATAAAAGGTTTGATTAGATATAAGTATGAGTTAGTGGTTTTTTTCTTGTAATTAAGTGTAAAAGCATAGGGTATGATAAATATATGCTTAAATGGAGATTATACCTAACTGTAATTATATGTATGCTTAGGTGGAATTATATATTATGATTAAATGTAAGTAGGTGTACGTGGATATAGCTGGAGTGTCATCGAGGTGTCTGTATGTTGTGCGCTTCTTGGTTATGTGCGAAAGATGTGTGTTTGGTCAATCGTTGTGTGTTCTTCGTGTGCCTTTCGTGTTTCTTCTATGAGGTTTTCGACTCTCTGTGCTATAAGAACTTCAATATATCAATCCAGGAGAGAGAGTGTCTCAGTGTTCTGTCCGTATGGCTATACGGACAGAACACAATTTTCGACTGGCTAGTCGAAAATAGGCGAAAATAGGCTAGTCGATATGTACAGTGAGGGGAAATTGAAGTGGGACAAAGTATTTTTGGGCGATTTCAGCGAAACTTGAACCAATTTCAAAAAACTAAACAAGTACTTTCGAGGTAATTTAATTTTCGTCCGAATGAAACTAGTTTTATTATGATCGGATACGAATTGACCTGGTGCAAAGGTATGGCACGATCACGTGTAAATCGAGGCTATGCAACCACGCGAAACTACCCCCAGAATTGATATTGGAGTCGTTGAAACTCCCTTAACGATGGGTATCAGTCAAGAAAGCAGCTCGTGGCGATCAAAAAACCCCCCTAAAAAAATTCGGTTGGCCTACTCCAGAAGAAGCTGCCAGAAGCAGAAGCTCCAGAAGAAGCAGGGTATTCTTACAGACTAAATAGCCTATTATTTCAAGAACCATACGCGTAATTACACAAGATGTACTTTACATCCTCATGATTATATTATTGTTCGTTTAATAAAACATGTATAAACGATTATTTGATTAAAGAAAAATGTGTTTGTAAAATGCAATTTGTTGAAAAGATTATGTATCATTAATTACTTTGACCTTTCAACTAAACTATAGAATGATTATATTATCACTCAATTTTTTATTAATAACTTAAACACTGAACTTTCGTATGAAATCCTCTATAGGTTTTGAAATTACTGAATAAAAGGATTATTTCTGCTCATAATTTTGGATAATGAAAGTTTCTATTGTTTGAATGGATAATTTTAATTGATGTTTGAATGTTTCCATTAATCAAATTTCAGGTTAAATATGAATATAATTATAACTTAAAACTACGCATTTTATTTCGGTAAAAGAACGTCAGAAGTGGGGGTGGCTATTGAGGGGCAGCTTTCAATGTTTGTATTCTACTTAGCAGCTGCACGCGGCTTACTCAGTTCTGCCGATATGTTTATATATATGTATCCATGCATTTAATGTACTGCTAATATACGGATGAGATGGTCGTAAATATTAGGTCAAGTTTTAACAGGTTTCCGTACGTTTTGATTTGTGACCCTTACTGACCGTCATCTCGGAAAACTCAACATCTGTGGCGTGTCAGGTTTTTACGACTTTTCCTTCTTTTACTGGACCGACATTTTTAATTTCACACGCTACTCATTAGTCTAGGATTAGTCTGGGGTCTCATTAGCCTTGAATTTGTCTCGAATGTAAATGAATTTAGTTAATACATTAATTAATAATGAATAATTATTAAAGTACTTTCTTGCTGGAATTTGACTTGAGTGAAGAATTCCTAGCTGAGTGATAGAGTTTGTATTTTGAGCCTTGGGTAATGATTGAAAAAGAGGTGTTGCCGCTTATGAATTTTGATTACATGATTTTTAATTGGTCCTAATCCCGAAAATTGTCAGTTCTCGATATGAATTATTTTCGATATGATGAGACATAAACTTTGTGTATTTAATTAGGAATAAACTACCTCCGCAACTCAGATACCGTTCCGCGAAAACAGGATAGCTCATAACAGGTGTCAAACCCTTTTATTTAAAACCCAGTGTTCTTAAGGGAGCCCAAATAGCCTCCCACTACAATACTGTGTCACAGGGTGATGGTTCGATACTAACACCCTAAATGACATCAACGGAAAATAGAATAACCAAACTACCCGTGAGGTAACTAGATTCCACCCTCAAGGATTTAGGGCTCCGGTCGATACTCTGCAGATGGGTGCAATAGTTTCGGAAGGCATTGAATGTGGGGTTATTCCCGAAAGATGGAGCTGCACGGCAGAGCCAAATGTTTGATTTCCTTTACCTTCACATATTGTCCCTTTATTTCTCCGTAATATGACCGTCAATTTGAGTTTATGAGAAAAACTCATTATTATGATAGGGTTGACTCCTCATTTTGAAGTCCCATTTCCAATAAACGAGTATCACGTCAGCGCGCATCAACTCGAAATTGAGTTTAAATCAAAATTCTTTGTTAGAAATTTTCCTCTTATGAACAGAAAAAAAAGTTTCACTTGACAATTATTAAATGTTGAGTAAGTTACGCTAGGACGTAACACTAGTTAAAGTTTATTTGAGATGGTTTAATTTGAAATTGTTTGGTGACCCGTATTGCCCACGTCCTGCTGGGTGGTCATACGGGATAAGTGGGGTCCTCATCGTTATCGATCTGTCAACAGCTCGCCGTTGATCGATTCCGTACGTTGGTGACCTCCCTCGGTGAGTCGTGGTCTCACGGGTCGAATCGTAGTTTGCCTATGAATGGTTTTCCGTGGCGCCCGCTCTCGGCGTTTGGTCACGCCGGTGATCGATTCACCTGTGTTGATCGATGTTCCTCGGTGGCTACCTCTCTCAGATCACAAATGGGTATGAACAGATTTCTGTTTTATGGACCCATTCTTTTGGGCGTTTCAATCTGTCTAAATTTGTTTGGCTGAGTTGGCTCGAAAAATTAGCATGCTTCGAACTTCATGTCACTTGACAATCCGTTCCTTCGTTTTAGGGTTTCCTCTCTTCCGTTCTTCGAATTTCCGTCTTCTTTATTAGCTCTTTCTGCCCGCTGTTTTACCAGCACTACTAGAGCCCTTCAATTTCCAAAGACGTTCCTTCTACTTCGGAACTCGAGTGTCTGTCTTCTGCTTTTTCCGACCTTATACACTTCTTTTTACGTGTTGTCTGTCTCTGCCTCTCTCTTGTGCTCTTCCGTCTTCGTGTGCCACGTTGGCGTTTTTGTGGCCACGTGTCTTGCGATCACATTGCTGATTAGTTGGAGAGCTCCGCGTCAATGCTTTCCGCGCCTGCGTGTGCGATTGATTGTTCCGTGCTTTCGGGTTCCACGTTACGGTCGATACTACCGCACATGCGCGTAGTCTTGTGGCAATTGCGCGGGGATTGTCGAATGGATTTTTAGATGTTTGTTTCTTTAGTGGGACTGCAATACTAAATTTTCTGACCAAATCGAGAATCAGAATGTTTTCTTGCCCACTACTGGTTTTCAATAGTGGTTCGACTATGTCGCTGGCGACTTTATCAAAAGGCTCAGCCGGTAAATCCGTGATAACCATCGGGGCTTTGTCGTTGATACGAACCAATTCATTCTTTTGACAGTCAATGCAAAATTTTGATATTTTTCTTGATATTTTTCTAGTAGTGAAGATACGTTGGCATATGTTAGTTATTTCTTTGTGGCCGTCGATTGTAGATGCATAGAATTCCGTGATGATAGCTTGTCAGTTTGCTCGTAATGGGACTGATTGTGAGATTACGCCTTCACATATTGTGAACTCTAGCTCCGATCCAAGCGTTAATAATCGTAGTGATGTTTTTACGTTGCTCCACAAAAGTGCATCGATAATTTCAAGGATCTTTTGGGATGGTGCATGACTTCAGGATATCCCTGTTTACGATTTTTATGAGCGATTCAAGGGAACCCAGTGGTCTAGCAACCGTGAATTTAAAGCATTTTTAGGATTTTTTTTGAATGTGAAAATAATGAACAACGATATTCAAACTTTGTAAACATATTATAATACTCAAGAAGCATACAAAAACATGTTCGTTATAATAGAAAAAAAAATAATAATTATTTTAAAAATAGCGCTGAAGATGACCTCAAAAAAATGGACCTGGGTGGTGAGTGAGGTTTCGGCTCTTTCACTTATCTGAAGAACAAAAAACAAAGAAATTATTAATCAATATGAGTGTAGTTATCGCAGGGACCAGAACAAAAAAATTGACAAAATGGCGCGTTCTTGAAATTTGAATACCGAAAACAGACTATTGTTTATTCTTTTTTTTATGTAAATGTTGAAGAATGATCATATTTGGCGCGACTGTGCCGGTAACCCGGCTGGCCGCCGCACGGCAGCACCTCACGGGCCTGCTCAACGAGGATCTCACGCGCACTCATATAAATGGGGATGACGACAGGAACGCTCATGCTCATTAGTATATTTGTGACAAAGTTAATGGCCGCGGCTCAACGTTTTGCTCAAGCTCATTCTTTTTGGTTTTTCTCACGTTTCTCATTTAAACTCCGTGTACTCTCGTTTCCGCGTTTTTAACGTGCTCAAAAAGGCTTTCTCATTCTCGTACGTGCTCACGGCGCGATTCATCGTGTCGTGATACGCTGCATAGACTCTCAACAGGTGAATTCGCAGTACACAACAGGTCGTGGTGGTTACAGACGCCACGGCTCTCTCACCACGAGGCAACTTTCATCCGACATGCATCGGTTTCCATCGCGTCGACGATCAGTGCTCGAACTCTAGTGACTAATAGACTCTGTTCAAGTGTAATTGACCGCTCACCTTAGTGTAATATTTTCAATAATCGTTGCGTTTGAGAATGAAGATTTCTAACCTTTGTTACAGAAAAAACAGGCTGTTCATCGACGTACTTTATTTATCCACCCACGTTCCACTATATATTCACATATACAAAACTCAAACATTTTGGTCCTTCGAACCGGATAGTGGAACGTTTTTCATTCGTGACAGTGTGGTTTTTTCTGTGATAAAAAAGAAATAAAGTGCATTTTTCTCGTGCGTGGTGAGTGGCGTCTCTTTGCCTCTCTCTCGCGCCCGTATGAACATTCGAGAAGCTACCAGTGCCTCTCGCTCACGCTCACACGACGCATCGCTGCGGCTCTCTCGCGCTCACACGATAAACCTTTGCCTTTTGCTCGCACTCATACGACGCATCGACGCGTCTCTGTCGTGCTCACACGAACTATAAGTGTTTCTCGCTCGTACTCATACGACGCATCGTCGCGTCTCTCTCGCGCTTACACGATCAACCTTCGCTTCGCTCTCGCGCTCATCTGATCGGACTTTTGGACGCCTTCATACGGTTTTTTCGACTTTCTCGAATTTTGTGCGTTCGTGGTTATCTCGCTCACCGCGGTTCTCATTTTCGAGAACTGTGCTCAGCTCGTAGAGAGTTCGCGAGTGCATCTCGCGGAACCACGTTTTCGAGTTTTCGTGTGTGCGTTTCGCCGCGCTTTTTTTTCGACTTTTGCTCGCGGTGGTTTTTTTTTACTTTCTCGCGTTTTTTGCGTTTGTGATTATCTCGCCCACCGCGGTTCTCATTTTCGTGAACTGTGCTCAGCCCGAACAGATTTCACGAGAGCTTTTCTCATGACAATCGTTCACGAGGTTTTGTCGTGTGTTTTGACGTTTCTCGCGAGTTTTTCAGTGACAACTCGCGTCTCATTGAACTTTGGGGTCCGCTCATAGGACTGCTCACGATTAGTGCGGTTATTTTGCTCACACGCGTTCTCATCTCACTCACATCTCCTGTCATGGTCGACCAAGACAAGGAGACCAGACGAACATCGCCGTCCACACAAGGGGTTCGCTTAGAGGTGCCATCTAAGGAACCGCCGAAAATTCGCTCTCGTACCGCCTCACCGATCAAGTTGCCAGCTGAACTTGCACTCAAAATGCACACTCAAATGGGGCGTTTTGAGATGCACCTGGACGCTGCAACGTTCCTATCAGAGAACATAACGGGGGTTACACTCGAGGAAATCGAGTCCCAAATCGCTCAGGGGACGAGGTTCACGACGCGTTTCTCAAAGAGCATATCTGGAAAGCATGTGGCCGGCAGCACTCATGGACCACGAGTATTTCGTGGAACGGATCCACCTTAAGGCTGGCCGTGCAAACGCTGCATTTCTCAGGGCAGCGCTCAAGCTCAAAGCCCAGCTCACAACCACTCCAACCGTTCCGAGGGCAAGTCCCGAGGACGATCAGCAGGCGTCTCACACGCGTCTGCCCACCATCAAACTACGGCGCTTCAAAGGGGATTATGCCGAGTGGCCCGCGTTTGCGGGAATGTTCCACACGCTCATCATGGAAAACCGACAGCTCAAGGACGTCGAGCATTTCCACTACTTGAGGGGTTGCCTCGAGGAGGAGTCGCTCCAGCTCATCGCCAATCTCACGCTCACTGGCGCCTCGCTCGGTCCATAGTGGCAAATTCTCTCATCACGATACGAGAATAAGCGCATCGAAATCCAAGCGCATTTGGATGCGATGTGCGATGTCGCACCACTTAACAACAAGAGTGCGGCGGGCCTCAATACTCTCATTACCACGGTGTCCGAGGCAAACGTGGCGCTGCGCTCACTCGAAGGTAACCAGAACCTCTGGGAATGTATCCTGGTGCACCATGTCTCAAGAAAATTGGACCGCTCATCTCGGGAGGCTTGAGAGACCTCACTCGAATCCTCTCATGAGTATCCGACCTTCCGTGAATTGGTGACCTTCATGACGTCACGCGCTCGGGCTTTGGAGAGGATTGAAGGTGTACGGACAGCTCAGCGAAGGCAGCTCATCCAAAAAAGACAGCTTCGGCTCATCAGGCGACTACCACTGCTCACTCTCGGACAGCTCATCGTCGGGACACCGCACCCGTAGTGAGATCGGGTCACTACCCATGCGACCTGTGTCACGAGGATCATTATGTGGTGTCGTACCTGAAATTTCGTGCACTCAAAGTCAAGGAGCGTCGCCAGCTCGCAGTCGACAAGCGATTGTGTTTCAACTGCCTCGGCAGACACAGCGCCAACGTCTGCCGCTCCAATCAGGGTTGCAAGGAGTACCGGGCGACTCACCACACAATGCTGTATGAGGCAACATCGGCGCGCTCGCAGCAACGAGTCACCCCGACTCCGACCGCTCAACCAGACCCTACTCCGGGCACCTCATCGTATGCTCAATAAGGGGTCGGTGCAGTCGTCAACTCATCAGGTCAGCTCAACTCTGCTCACTCGACGCTGCTCGCCACAGCCATCGCACACGTCGACTCATCATGGACAATTCATCGGGTCCGGCTCCTGGTTGATCCAGGATCGGAAATAACATTCGCGTCGGAACAGCTCATCGGCCAACTCAACATACCACGGAAGCGTTACTCGGTGTCAATTATTGGTATCGGTGGAATGCCGTCAGCTCAAACTCGCGGCGTCGCTCAATTTACTCTACGGTCAACTCACTACTCGCACACTGTTTTGGTTCAGGCTCACATCCTGAGGACGGTTTCCTCAATCCTACCGTCTTTTGAGGCTCCTAGGCAAGAATGGCCACACTTAGACGAGAGTAGTATACGGTGCGCTATGGCGACCCCCACCCCTATCCCCACTCCTGCCCCCACTCTCCGGGCCTGGTCGGTCCGCGGCGAGTGGGGGGGTAGGAGTGGGGGTAGGTGGTGAGGTGTCGCCACAGCGCACCGTGTGTTATTATTATTATCAAAATAATGTAAATTATTCGGATAATAATAATAATAACTTTTTTTATTTTGACATTGAATACAGGTTAGAATGTACAATATTTATATGCTACTTACCCCCCATAGGATTTATATTGCGTTAGGCAAAAAATGGCTTAGATAGAACTGCATTTTTTTGACATTTTGTAGAGCACAATGATATACTATACAGGTGTGATGGTGGTTTCGTTGGCGGCCATGCCATGGGCACACTACGGCCAGAGGCGATGGATCGGCGGTTGATGGAAAATGTTGATTGTTGTCTAGGTTTATGAACCGTCGCTTGGTGGCCTCTTCCAAGAATTCGACAGCTTGGTGGCCTCTCGAGTATAAGAGAGTGTATCCGACCCCATTAGCTGTTTTGAATAATTCTTTACGCAGATTATCGATGCTGGTGTTGCCCTCGGTCCAATGAATACCATGATCGTTCTCCGTTTTCCACTCATTTTTCAAACGTACGCCTGGTGGTAATTCACTGATATGGTAAGGCGGGGCGACCAGCCACCCTACTAGGCATCGTGGTTTTTGTATCGCACCAACAACTACTTCTTTTGGCAGAAATTTGCCATTTTTATCTTTGAAGTGTTGAATATCGAAATCGAGATCACACCCGCGCATATTGTAGCACCCACGAACACGGATCACACTCAACTGCTGCTACCGCTGTGATATTACACTGGGGCTGGCTTGAATTCCAGATTATTGAATCGACCACCCAGATATTACATGAACAGGTTGTCAGCGTGTGCGGTAGCTACCATTTGTTGGAACAGGGCATCATCTTCATCGAAGTCTTTGACGAATCTCACCGGTAGGAAAGACGTGAATTCGTTGTCCACATCAATGGTAATTCTGTTGCCCCATGTTGTTCGCGCTGTTCTCATGTTGGTAATTATGTAGTCCTTGCCGACCTCCAATTCGGTCAGTTTTTTGACGGGTAGGAATTCCGTCAATTTGCTCACTCTATTGATTCGTGAAAAATCCATCGCTGAGTTCGAGCGTTCTTAGCTGATGTGTTAAAAAATTCGTGTCAAATCGTGCGCGTATTAGCACTTTAATGTCGTCGATGTCTTGCAAGAGTCTTTCTACTCGCTTTTTCAACGCGCGGCGCTTTCTTTGTATAGAAACCGACCGAATTGTAGATTTGGATGAGTTCAGTTGACGTCGAATGACAAATGACGACTGACTATCTAGCTAGTTCAACGATGCGCGGCTTATTTTCTGACACCCGCCCCCTCTTGATGCCGCTTTTTCGCAGTAGCAGTTGACTCACCATCACATGACGGCATCTCGAGACTGAGTCAAAATAGATATATCGTCATCAGCATTGCACGCGCGCGCTAAACCAAAGACTTACAGTCAGCAGTATTGCACGTGTGCGAAACCTAAGCTCACAGTCAGCAGTATTGCACGCCTGCGAAACCTGAGATCTATAACATATCACCACCCCAAATGATTTCTGTTGAAAGCAATGAGTCAGACAAAACATGTACATTTTTTAAAGCGTTTATTGGCCCATAATTAGCGAGAGCAAGAACAGCAGTGCTGTATATAATGTAGATGCTTATTTCTATACACCCCACCAGCACAACCATTCATATTGGAAACTACACCCGGAGATTTGCTGCGCTTATCGATATACGCATTATAATACTCATCCACGATTTTACCGTTTCGCTGCAAATCATCCGAAAATACGCATCTAAAGCGGTGAATACCGGAACCAGTAGCCATATAATGAAGAAACATAACACAATACTATCCGCAACATTGTGAATTCGGGCCTTGAAGCTGCGTTGCGTTGCAGCGGAAGAATCTGCAGTTTCTTCGGAGACGAGCGAGATGCTGCGGAATGATTGGTGGTAGTCCGTAACTGTCGAAGAACCATCCGTGTCCATTTCGATCGACATACATGGCGACCCAGTGGGCCCCTGGTAGTTTGTGGCCATCGGTGTTAACCACGAATGCCGTCAGTTTCGTCCACACCCTCGGGATACGATCTGCTGGGTACACGTCCACCGTATGATCCTTTATGTTCTGGAGAGATTGCAGAATTGGGAGACTGTTCATGGCCCAAGGGTTTTTCTTCTTCTTCTGGCGCGTACTCTGGCAAACCGACGTGCCACGATGTAGTAGTTCTATACCCCCATAAGGAGGCAATTTGCTCGTTATGACAGAGCCATGCCTTGATCCGGGCAGCGTTGTTCAGAGCGCATTTGTATGTGTGTCTTTTATTTACCACACCTTGATACATGCAGCGTGTGTCACTTCGTGGCATGTGGCGGAATGAAGGAGCCTCATCATCTTCTTCTAGATTTATAATGTAACACCCCGTGAGCTGAGTTAGGTATGACGATTTCTCAGAGCCTCTTGTAAAGATCCGTACAACCTGGGTTGCAATTCTCTTCAGATTTGCGTCCAGCGAATGTAATGATATATCACCTTCAGCCCATTCTATACCATGAATATCAGCGCATAGGTGTATAATTTTTTCTTCAGCCTTGCGCTTCATATTTTCCCTGGACTCGCGCAGGTGCGTTTTGAATGCTTTTCTTGGGTGCATGCCGGAATCCATGATATCCATGGTCATGTTAATACCCGAGCGATGGGCCTCTTTACCGACAGTCCGAGCACCTTGTTTCAAGAGCGGTATTATACGGCGAAAGAGGCCCCCTAGGAAACTTCCAATGAAGTGGTCTCGTTGATTCGGTGAGCTAATATACACATGGGTGATACCCCCATAACCTGTTCGAGCACCACCACCACCACCACCCGTTTGCATATCAAAATATTCGTCATAGTAATTCATTTTAGAGCAGTTCAAGTTAATCTGTACGTTTGAACTGTAACGTCACCGTCAGCGTCCCGAACTCGAATGGTATCGGCTCGCCAAATTCATCCCTTATATCAATGGTTATTATTTGAAAACTAGTGCGTAATAGAGGAACATAGCGTGGTGGTGAGAAACTTCTTATTTTCACAGACATGTAATTACGGTCATCAGCGGCAGCGGCTGGTACAACGCGTAGGAAAGGCGCGTGCACATCGCCAGTGATATAGGGTTCACAGATGTCAGTATAAACGTACATCATATCGGGTGTACCATTGGCTAGATTGGCGGGTCTCTGAGCAGCGTATTCTCTCTGAACTACTACCCCTTCCTTAGCTTGAGTGAATCCTAAAACCTTGCTCAGCACGTCGGAGAAGTAGAAGGAGTGCTCCAGGTTCTTTCATGATTCACAGATACGCGTCACCGTTACATAGCCGTTGTGAGCGTACTCAAATTTCAGGTGGGCCGCAACACAGGGTATTTCGTTAATAGTCTCGAGTAATGTTTCTATGCCATGATGTACGCCCGGTGGTACGCAGATACGATCTTCCTTATAGTCGACGTCTGCATCAACGCCCGGTGTTGTTATGTTCGTTACGATATTAATGAAGTTGATGGACGATATTAATGAAACGGCCCAGCTGCCATGGAGAGACACACATTGCGGTGAATGAGTGGTATACCGTGTTGTCACATTATCGGGATAATAACTCATACTACTGTTGCTGGGTAAAACAATGTAAGACTCCTCCTTCATTTTACCGGCCGTTTCACTTAGTCTTCTTCGTTTGCACTCTCGATAACTCAGCTTCATAAAATATACCATCAATGTCCTCACCGTGGAGATCACGCAGGATGTATATTACGGGGCAAATACTGCGTGATACACGGTGAATGTTGAAAGCTCGCTGCTCCACCCACCCTCGTAACCTTTTGCGAAGGCTGCCTTCGCGCTACTGATACGTACGATATCGCCCACATTGTATTTAGTAGATCAATGCTCTGTTCTCTTGTAGTGCTGCATCAGGTTATATCGAGCCCTAGCGGCTGTAGCGAGTGTCACAAAGGCAGGAGCCATTTTTATACCACTATGCTTAGAATGGTTGTAGGCCGAAACGATGTTCTGCAGAACGTCAAGGTAACGTTATTGTCCAGAATACGTGAAATAACGTCACATTCTTTCTTTCAGCGTTCTATTTATTCTCTCGACGATAGCCGCTTTTATATCGGGGTTTCTCGCAATACGAAACTGAATTTTCTTTTTCTTTAAGAGGGTCTGAAATACAGCGCCGATAAATTTTTTACCCCTGTCGGTCTGTAGGCAAACGGGCGATCGAGCGTTACTATTTTTTTTAGATAAAATGAGGTCAAACGCTTTAGCCACAGATGTAGCGGTCTTGTCGCGTAAAGGCTGAATCCATGCAAATTTACTAAGAACATCTATAACGACGAGGAGGTAAACATAGCCATCATTATAAGCCTTAATTGAGCGAAGATCTACGAGATCAGCCTCCCAAAAATCATTAATATTCCGTACGTTATAAAAACGCCGCTGAAAGCGATGACGCACGGGCCTGTGTTTTGTGTAAGCATCCTGTGCTTCGAGCCAATGCAGCGCCTTTATCTTGGAAATTTTCTTCTGACGCGCCTGATGTAACAATTTGGTGGCGCCTTAAAACGATGCTTCATGGACTGGATTGAAGTACACTTTTTCCAAGGTTTTCATGATTACAATTTCAGGTTAGCTCAGGTTACACGTCTTTTCTTATTATAATAACCACTGCCACTCTGACGGGGGCTATCTGCCTGTGGCGCCGGTAATCTGTTGTCACGACCACTGAAAACGATGACTGGCTCATTTCGCCTGTTCCCTCGCTGCCTGTACTGCTATCGTCGATCTGCGATTGTCGCAGTGTTGAGCTAGCTCTTGACTCCATCCATAACTCCTCATTACCAATGAATTCTCGCGGCGTCTGCATCGTTCTCAGAAATTTGGCAAAGTCACCGCGCCCCGCTGGTTTAGGTATTTTCCGCGACCTCATGGCGTCATTAACGAGATCAACAATATTTGAATCCTTGATTGGTTTTCCGCCGACCGACACGACCCCGGCAGAATTCCACGAAAAATTAGCCCGTGGTGCGTCACGTAACCGGCGAAGTAGCAGTTTCGTTTTAATGCGAAATTTGGCCGGTATACTCTCAATGATGACGGAATCGTTCATGTCATTACAGGTTATTTCTTCATAAGCGCGCGGTACTGCTGAGCTCTCTCGTCATCGACGAAATGGAGATAATGTTGTAGTACAGTCAAGTATGCAGCTCACTTTTCCCTCTCATCCTTGTATGCATTAGATTTCAAAATTTCATTCATCTCTGTATCCAATCTAGTTAACGTAGCATCAATTCCTTGCGCTGGGCGCGTTTGAGACGTAGCCGTGCTAAACGCTGGGAGATTATGACTTTGTGAGCACAGCTGCGATAGATATTCCTCTGGTACGAGTACCATTTTTCTTGCGTGCTCCATTATCCACGGCCACCAATCAAATTCGATGAACAGTGCCTAGTATTGGTGCTAGCAAGAGCGGTAGAAACCCACCGCTCTGAACAACGAATCGTTTCTTACTCTTCCAGTAGCCTTTTTTTGAGGCTAAACGACGCAGAACGGGGGCGTACCGACGTAATTTTTTTCTTTGATCGGCCTTCAGAGCCACGTTGCCGCAAAGAATGTTTAAGGCGGACTCACAAATACAGCAGATGATACCCGGGTCTGCTTTACGTAAAATAGCCTCGCGCTGCTTCTTATTGAGATGCTGAAGAGCTCACAATATTGCAACGTGCTTCTTGCAGAGCGGTGAACCACCTCGCGCCATTACGCGTGTGGAACTGTCGATCGTCTAGATGTATCACTTCTTTTAACTTCTTTTGTACAGTGGAGCCTTCGGAATAGCGCTAACCTTAAGAATGCACCATGCACACTGACAAATACAATGAGTAGTGCTTGAATTTGATTTGCGCGAGTCAGACTCTCTTCGTATCCTGCTGGTTTGTTGAAACGCGCTTAATACGGCGATGCATTTATCGTATCGCGACGATCCTTTAGACGGCATTACATGCGCTGAACTGGCAGTTCGCCAGCACTGCAGCTGCTTTTCAACTTTTTTCGCGGTACGTACACAAAATGATGAGGATCGTCGGGAAAAATACCGGTGCCATATCTACAGTTATCAGGTGTTGATTGTTTCAATTCGAGCAACAAATAACCATGAGGCTTGGACGCTGCATCGTGATAGGCCTCCTGTAAAAAGCGTGGGTTTTCCGGATATACCTGGCGTGCGTGATGCTGATGCTATTTGAGCACGATCACGAGGATTTTTGAAAACGACGATATAACTGGCATTCAGCGAAATATCTCGTTGTCCGTGTCCTTGATGGAATAAGTTTTGGGTAATAAAAACAACGCTCAGATTTTTATGATGGCTACCTTTGGTGAAAAGATCTATAACGCTATTGTTGGATGCCTCACGCATCAAATCGTCGATTATTATGAGTTTTGAACGGGAGTCGTTTGCATACTTCGGCACTCTGCGGTAGGCCTTCATGAAACTCTATCGACGTACCATACTCCGAGTATGCATGCTGCCAATCGGAGTAATAGAAAATAATTCTCTCGAATGGCTCACTGCTCATACCCGAAATAAACTTCAAAAACTTTTTTACAAAGTACGTTTTGCCGCAGGCTGTAGGGCCGCAGATCATCGAGGCGAAGAGATGTTTCCACCGCGTGTCCATCTGTACGAATGAGTAAATTTTTACACAACAGGGCAAGATAAAGGGTTCGAACAGCCGGAATATGTATAAATCTTTTATTGTACAATAACAGCATAAATATTTTACGTTATTTACATTTAGATGAAATAGTTTATTCTCCCCTATAGCCATACGGTAGCGAGCCGTATTCACCGCAACGTCTTCGTTTGACGCTCGACGGTTTACATTTCTTTTTTTCTGCACGCGTGACAACATGATGAAACGGCGTACGGCGTATAGCGTCGTATTGCAGCTCGATAGGTTCCACCTTGTCGTCAACTATATAGGAGCGTATTGTGCTATAATTAATCAATTGACTGTTTGCGAAATTGAGCGTTATACCTTTGACTTTGCAAACCTCGCTTTCGGCACCGTCAGGACCGCTGATTATGAATGAATAAAATTTTGATCCTCCGGAAACGAAATATTTGATATAACACCCCGGATCCAGCTCGTCTGTAAGATCTCTTAAAAGTTGACCTGTTGGCGGCTCGAATTCAGCAGGGTTATTTTTCGTCACATAAATTACTGAATCGGTGTCGCAGTACAGCACGCGCCTAGTATAGTTATCTAGGCGCTCTAGATAACTATAAAGTTTCAATCGAGCCTGAGCTGTTGTATACGCGGCCATTGCAGAATTCGCTATACCTGACGGGGTTACGACATCGTCTTTTTTTATGTAACTGAAATACAATATCTCATGGTTTACAGAAAAGATACCGGTGATTTCGTACTCGGCATTAGTCAATATTTCCAGGAGCTCGGCGCGCGTCGAAACTATAACCGTTTGCGGCAGATTTTCGCGCTGCCCAAGCTTCCCCCAAAAAGAGTTGAGACATAATTTAGCTACCTGACGCAATCCGGGGTTTTTCGCTATTGCCTCACGACGCAGTTTGACACCCTCTGAACGCTCGAAATCTACGACGTATTGTTCTTGCGCATCGCCGTTATCCAAACACCCCGTAGGCCAGCCGCTAGCTTCTTGTTTAATTTTCAGGAATGTGTTTATATATTCGGTAAAATGACCGCCAGACTGTGTATCACGATTGTATTGCGTTACCGCGTATTGCCAAATTTCTTCTACGCGAATCACTTTGTAGCCGCATGATACAGCTTTTCACAACTCATCGACTACTCACGTACCATTGAACACACGCTCTGCAGGATTCTCATGCTCACATTCATCTTGACTCATGCGCTCGCAGCAGCTACGACATAGAGCGAATAACAAACGCTGATGCATACGCACCGGCAGCACCGGATGATAGAGATTTCGCGGCGGTAACACCGTACACTTAACAAGGCCTTCGACTTTCGTGAGATCGCTGTTACTGGGTCCTGTTAACTCCATACACTCTTCACCTACGTATACGCGCGGGTGGCCCACGGGGTATTTACCGTATTTACAAATATACGGATATAAAGAACATACATCGACGTATCGTATCCGCTCGGTATCCTCCTCTACATCGTAGAGCGTAACCATGTTTTCTGTGCGGCCCTCGAAAAAAGCATCACGCGGATTAAGAGGCTTTGTTGTAACTAGCGCATGATCCCGTACGAGAGCTCGCATCTGAGCATTTGTTTCGAGCATACGATCATACTCGCACTCTCAAATCTCCGTCAGTGTGTACCCGCTATTTCGTATCGTGTAAGCTACCGCTATCGTTCTCTCGTGACGTTCGTTCATAGACACACCGTCGCTCTGTATCCGGTCTCTGTTCAATAGATAGCAACGCGGACAGCCATGCCAGTAGCATCCATGAAACTGTAATACATGACGCTTCCGAGGCCACGTAATAACCATCTACCGTTAAATTCTGAGGAATCTTGAACTCATGCGACCGGCCTGCGTGAATAATACGTTGCCCTAGGGAATGTTCCATCCATACGAGCTACGAAACTGTTTTTGTCGATTGATTATCGGCCCATCTGTAGCCACCTCTCGGTATGATCCCGATCGCATCATCTTCGAGGAAATTTTTCCGGAAAATCCGAAAGCAGGCTGAATCTATCGTCGTACTTTCGTCGAACGGACAAACACACCCTATGGCTATGAACATTTTCCGAAAAACCATACACGCCTGCCTCAATATCGTAACATCAATCTTGCAGTAGGCTACAATTTCTTTTTGAAAATCGAACACATGATTTGCACTTTTCAATTCGCGATACCACGGCTCGAATATATCATTGCGTACGGTTGCTGGCATACTATCGGGAGAATAATACTCTTTTGGTGGTAATTCTCCTATATAATACTGATTTTCGGGTTTGTTGAATAAGTGAGGAAAAGTACCTTTCGCTAGGATGTCAGTTAACCCAAAGGATTTCGGTAATTTGGTCAGAGGCATATGAAAGTAGTGTAGACTGTCGAGAAAGATTAGCCTCCCAATACGCATGGTGATAATTTTTGTTCCGTTCATTATTAGCTACGGCAACTGGGACTTTTTTCATCGATAAGATAGCGTAGAATAAACCGTGCATCGAAACCTCCAGCATTGTGAGCAATTAATATTGTACGCGAAAACCCTTTGATAACTTGCATAGCAAGCTCCACCAGTTGAGCTACTGGGTTATGTTTAAATACAAACTCATGTACACCGCAGAACTCGCAAGGCTCTGTTATAGAGTCGTTATCGCAACAGTTTGTACAGACCCTTTGAGCTACACAGAGATTCGGCTCGTGTACGCGTGTGCCTGTGGCACCCTCCAAAGGGCTGCACTGTTGCGTTTCAAAATCATGGGAGATGAATAGCTTTTTATTCAGATCTCTATCCTTTACAAGAGGTCTCATAAAACATGAATGATTGTATGGCCTATCGGATTTACAAGTTTTGCAGTACCCCTCACCGCACACGTGCTTTTTCTTTTTGTCTAACGGTCTTATTATGCCAAAACAGTCGCGACAGCGTTTAATGGTCGCGCAAACAGTGGGTTTGTGGGTCGCTTCGGCGCTAATATGGTTCTTGAAGCATGTTCCCCGAAAAAAACGCGGTTGCACACCACACATCTGATCGTATCTGACGAGTTCGGCATGCATGGGGGTTTCGCGAAACAACGAGCGCATCTTTCTCCTCTGCATCGATGAACTAATTTACGATATAGTGTATCTCACGATGTGCAAAAACCTGTACTACCTGTCGCTCCTCTCAGGCTGAGAATCGGCTCGGAATGGTTCGAGCGCTCGTGATACAAGATATACAACGTGTGTTGGACCTTTCCTATTGTATTCAAGACGCTTTGCTTGCCATTAAAGATGGGCTTTTTTTCACGTCGCCTGTTTTTTTCAAGTCCAAAAACGCGAAAACGACAATCGCAACACCATCACGCGATAAGTAATCCTGATAATGACCGATTTCATTTACACGACATCCTTTTCGCGGTATCCTGACATTTGCGCGTCGCGTTAGATCAAGTGCTGCCATTTTTTGAGCCCATCCATTAACTTGTCTGACCCGCTGCCATTTTGTATATAAGTCGCCCGTGCGTATTTCACCTCGTTCCGCATGCACGAGGGCTGCTGCCAACGAGCGCGGTAAACATAAATTATCATCGTTGCGAATCGTTAAGATAGATCTTTTTGCTACGCCCTCATGTGTTAAGCCTTTCCGACGCCCTCTACCCTCCACACCCTTGACAACACACGTTTTTATATTACACTCGTCGTCGATATTAAGAGATTCGGCGCTTTGAGCAACACTACTTATGAGTTGCCATATGTCTTGAAACACGTAATCGCGGGCAGGGCGGAAAGAAAGTCATACGGGGCCGTGTGTCAAAGTACTCGCGGTGAACGATATTCCTACATAATCGCCACCCTCGCACGAGTTAGTTATATGCGTGAGTAGATCATTGAACGCCCCTTCGAGCCAGCTCATTACAATCGTTCCTGGCGGTAATTCGCGAATGCGCATAGTTGTCTCGCGACCGCGAAGTTCAAAACGCTTAAAATAACGCGCAGTGTCCTGAATTATTTCGATTCGAACCCCTGGTGGGTGTATGTCGCTATATGTATGCGCGTTCCGTGTGCTTCCAGCGCCTTTCTGTATTCCTGAAGAAAAGAGTATGAGGGTTTAAATTTTTTTTATATTTATTGACACTCAATGATAATGTTTACAGAAATTAAATTACCTCAGCGTTTTTTACAATGATAATGTTTGTAGAAATGAAAGTATCTCAGCGCTTTTTTGTAAAATAAGGATTTGTAGAGCCGTAGAGTATCTTCATCGTGAGACAGTTGTCGAATATGCTAACACAAAACACACACACACACACACATCGACCATGAGGTGATCGAACCACGTGTCAGCTCTTTCATGGGCCTGCTGTGCCGGTAACATTTCCTGAGGCTGTTGTTCCCATAATTGGTCTTCCCATAGTTGGTTTTCCCTATCCATGATTGATACATCTTCTTCTTCAATTGCATCATGCTCATTATCAGCAGTGCTATTGGTCCGTTGAGCGTTTTCAGGAACCCTTGCTGTTTCTGGTTCAGCACCGGCGATGAGCGGGTTACTGCTTTCATTGCATAAGCCTGATGGCCATGCCACGGCGCCATCTTCTTCTCCGTGCTCAACTTGAGATGCTGGTATTTGAATGAAATTTTTTATTATTCATAATAATATTTTTAAAATCATTCACGATTTTAAGTACTTACGATTTGTTGTATGCTGCGTCTGCGCCGCCTCATCATCTATAGCATGAGCTGCTTCTATGACGGCAATTATCACAGGGTTATCATCATCATCATCATCATCATTGAAGTTGAGCTCCGATGAAGTCTCTGTACAGATATACAGATTGCATTTGACGTTCGCGCAAAACCACACGTGCAAAAATCCTGATGATAGTATTTACTATCGTTCAGAATAGCATCTTTGCGGTGGTGCGTACAACGAACTCAATAAATGATACTATCTGAACATATACTAAGCGAAGATCAGCGCTCACGCAAAAGCAAAAGCATCGAGCGTTCGAGCTGCAGCCGCGCAAAAATGCTGACGGCGTAATATAGGGTGGCAATTAGATATTAATAATTTCACTACAGCACAGCACGTCAATATAAAAGACGTCAAATTTTTTTCACCATTTAACGTTGAGGCATAGTGCAAAAAACGAAACTATCAGTTTATGATAACTGTAGTACATATGTATATATATATATATATATATCGCTTCTCGACCCGTCGTTAAGCGTGCAGAGAACGCTATATGTGTGAGGGGCACATACATATATATATATCAACACGGTATATACACTACTATATACTCACCCACACACACCCCACAAGTGGTTTTATATACCATGCTTGCGCCAGCGTGGAGATCGAAAGAAGCACCGCACAAAGAGGAGACGCCGAGAGCCCTCCCCCGTTCTTCGCGTCTCCTCTTTGTTCGCTGCTTCTTTCACTCTCCGCGGCATCTCTATGTACAAAGAGCTCAAAAAATGTATATACATTGAGACCGGTATTTATTTTTCCTCAATATTTAATACCGTTCACCTGCCGCGGCCGTGGTCCGTCGGCTGGCAGGGCTCTGGGTGATCTATTGTATATATTTTAAGAATATTGGGCGCCAATCAGTTTTGAGGAAACTGATAACCTTTAAATAACAGGGTAATAGTTCGACTAATGGTTTGAGACAATCACAGGGTGAGTACAGCTGGAGGACCCGAAAAGAGTTCAAGGCGACAAGATAGCGCTTCGCGTAAAAGATATATAAATTTATTTCTTTACCTTATGACTGGTCGGTTTCTCCGGTCGATAATCAATTTATCCTAGCGATCGACAGGTGCACCTCGATATATTTTCACGCACTTTGACGTTTTACTATTTTGACAAACTTTCAACAATACTAACAATTACGGACAAAATTCAACTCCTCGAAGGCCGGCTTCCTCTCGTTACAATTCCTCGAGACGAAGTCTCTTAATATCATTCGCTCGTCAGCTCGCCTGATATTTCGGCTGGAGGGGGTCATAGGTCTGTAAGGATCTATAACCAATCCTCTTTGTCGATAAGCCGGCGCATGCGGCCCTCGATCGAAGCCAACCTTGTCGCGCACATTAACGATATACGCCTAGACGCATACACGTGGGTATTCGACGAATTATTGTACATCTTAAGGTATACGGGGGGGTCAATTCGTCATGGATCACATACCGTGTCTCATGATATCTTAGACGAATTTTGGCGCTCGAGCAGTCGATCGAGTCGTGACGTCGAGGGAATGAACGAAACTAATTTTCCTGTCACAACATATATTGTTCTACACTCATCGTAGGCAAAAATAGCCAAAATATAATCCTAAATTCAGAAGCTGTAATTGTAATGATAACGCGTATATACGCCGATGTATAGATATACTATATGAACATATACTGAGCGAAGATTAGCGCTCACGCAAAAGCAAAAGCATCGAGCGTTCGAGCTGCAGTCGCGCAAAAATGCTTACGGCGTAATATAGGGTGGCAATTGGCTATTAATAATTCCACTACAGCACAACACGTCAATATAAAATACGTCAAATTTTATTCACCATTTACCGTTGAGGTATTGTGCAAAAAACGAAATTATCAGTTTATGATAACTGTAGTACATATATATATATATAAATATATATTGTCACGCCGAATTTGAATGTGGGGGGGGGGGGAAATAAGGGAAACACAAACTCGGGGTTAACACGAAAATATAACTCTATTTATTCCTTGATGAAAGACATTAAAAGGATATATTACAAAAAAAAAGGAACTCGCAAAAGGAAAAAATAATAATAATGGTTCGGTTGGGCGCCAGCTATTTTTCTGCATAACTGCCTTTTCGCCTCTAAATCTCCTCTGATAATTTCTTAGAATTATCGCGGAACAAAACAAAATATAATACACGGGCTAGCTCATAGGTAACCGGGCGATACTCTCAGGGGGGGGGGGGGGAAGTCCGTTTTTCGGCCTCTTAGTTATTGCCACGATCGTTTGTCAATGGCAGGCTAGTTTTGGTTATTTTTAATCGGGGTTGAATTTATTGGGGAAAACGCAAAAAAAATGATCGGGTTTATTGGGGAGACACAAAGAAAAAAGCGAATAAATTTGGGGCTGACTCTAATTATTTTACACACCACCATACTGCAGGGACTCGATACACCTTTAAGGGGACACACGCACGAACTGTTATCCGGAAAACAATGGCGTCCGCTTCGTGGCCGGTACGCTCTCACAAATAAATAAAATTTCGCCAAGCTCGGGAATGAAAATTTTCGCTACTCACTCCTGGTTGTTCTCTTTTTCACTTCTCTCTCTTTTCTCACTCTTTTTTTTTTCTCACGCAAAGCAAAAAAAAAACGTTATATAAAAAAAAAATATAACTCAAAAACTATATAATTCAAACACAAAAAAAACTCTATATAATGTAACCCAAACAAAAACTCTATATAATATAACTCGAAAAAACTCTATATAATCGCACTCAAAAAAAAAAATTTTAAAGCAGGACTTTTCACTTTCTCCTTCTCTCTCACACTCTACAATGCTCTGGACTCTATATAATCTTCTCTATTCTCTATCTATCCTTTCACTCTCCACGCTACGCTCGAAGTGAGGGCTCCTTGCTCCTCACTCGACACGAGGCCTGATAAGGGAAGTCAAAGGGCAAGGAAGGGGTTACAGGACTGACGCATTTCCGATGGGTAGCCATTCATCGATCATTTTATCGATTTGCGCATGTGAACTGGTCTCGGTCCTGGAGAGCGATAGTTGATTGGCCGGGAATACTGCAGACACGTGGGGACATCTCTCGCACGTGGGAATTCTCAAATGGGTCGATATCGTCAATCAATACCGCACGCTGCTGCCCTCATTAGCATAGAGAGGGTACTCTCTCGCCCCACTCTCTCGCTGCGCGTGCTCTGGAATGTGTCCCTTATCGACACGGCAGACGAGTAGAGTGGGCTATTGCCGCGCTCACGGTCTCTCTCTTTTTGGTGACAATTTTGAGCCTTATAATTGCCGTGAGCGCGGGATGGTCTCTTGTGACCCTCTCTAGCCGGCAGTGCAGCGTGGGTTTTCCCCTCGGGGATGCTGGTGGTGGTGCGCCTCTCCAGGACTTGCTGATCTTCTTCGCTGGGCTTCTTGCTGGGGATACGTCAGGGGGTGTGGGGAGGGGAAAAAGGTATGTAGCGGGGAAATCGTATGGGTTTTCAGGGGTTTACAGGGGCATACAGGGAAATTTTTATGGTTTTCTTGGGAATTTTTGGGGAAGGCCTCGTCGGTGTCTCGGGGTATCTCGGCGGGTTACTCCATTAACTTTTACTATTTACATTATTTTGCATTTCTTAAATTCTAATTTTTTACATTTAGCTGGGTTAAGTGTGGTGGCGGACTTCGAGCGCGGGGATTCGGTAAAACTATTCTATAAACTCTATTTTTCGGGCTATCTGTGACGCCACGTCACAATATATATATATATATTTATATATCGCTTCTCGACCCGTCGTTGAGCGTGCAGAGAACGCTATATGTGTGTGAGGGGCGCATAGATATATATCAACACGGTATATACATTACTATATACTCACACACACACACACACACACATACACACCACACACCCCACAGATAGTTTTATATACCATGCTTGTGCCAGCATGGGGCTCGAAAGAAGCACCGCACAAAGAGGAGACGCCGAGAGCCCTCCCCCACGTTCTTCGCGTCTCCTCTTTGTTCGGTGCTTCTTTCACACTCCGCGGAATTTCTATCCTCGGCTTCTCCTCTTTGTGCTGTGTTTCTTCCTATGGATTCACTTCAGCGCAACTAAAGAAGTTTTACTTCAAGAATAGCCAAAATATAATCCTAAATTCATAAGCTGTAATTGTAATAATTGGAACGTATATACACAGATGAATAGATATGCTATATACTGGAAGCCGCCTGTACAGACAACCCTTGTGCGTAATTGAGCATATACATATACTTAACAGAGATCGGCGCAAAAGCATCGCGAGCTCGAGCTGCAGCCGTGCAAAAATGCTGACGACACTATTTACTATGAGATACCCAAGACATTAATATGGGCACGTGCAAATTTGCTAATGCTGCTATTCGACCGATCATCGCATCTCGGCGATGGCAGAGCAAAGAATCATCCTCAGTATTCTCTTGCCGTCGTAACGTGCCATATTAATTTCAAATTTTATTCGCGAGTGAAAATAAAAACATGGAAAGCGTTATAAAATCTCTGGATCTCGCGTGGTTCGGAAACGAGGATGTGCCCGTCGAAATTGTTAACATCGACAGCCCGACGAGTATGTGGCTACGTCCGACGGCCTTAAAGCAACTTTACATCGACAATACGCTCTCAAAGATGGCCTATTACATCGATAATAATAGTGGCGCTCTCCTTGGCGATGAAGAGCTCGCTGCCGGGGCGTTTTGCGCTGTTCGTTCGAGCGCAACTGTAAGGCGGTGCAGAATTATCGACATTGATAGTTCGGGCTACGCCGAGATTTGGTTGCTGGACAATGGCCGCTCGGCTTTTTGTGATAGATCACAAATTTATCATTTGGAGGAGGGTTTTCGCCAAACACCGATCACCGCTATCCACTGCGGCTTATGGGCCGTGCAGCCAACCGACGGCGAATGGCCATGCTCGGTACAGCGCTACATGAGTGACGTAACCCTGGGGTTATTGCAACGGCTCATATCTGCCTGAAAGTGTTTGAAAATCGATCACTCTGGGTAAGGTTAAATATCCGGGGGGCCGATCTCGGCAGCGAGCTCATTGCAGAGGGGCACGCGCTACCAGATGGCCAGTGACTGGGAGGAAGAGGGAGTTTCCGGTATTGAATCAATACCCATTTTAATCGTTAAAGCTTCCTCTTTATCATGCACCAGGTTATAATATTGGCACTAAAGTGCTTCAATATGAAAAATGTTGATTCATGAGAAAATGTAACCTCGTAATACCTGGATTTCATCGACAGGAGCAGAGTTCATAATAAAATATCACTTAAGGTGTAAGGGTACTACAAAATACGATTACAAAACAAGTTTCAATCGATTCCATCGATTCGTTTTCGCTTAATCACCGATAACGTCCCCAAAAACCGGGAATCGCTTCCTGGACTGTAGCTCCATCTGGAGTAGGCCAACCGAATTTTTTTAGGGGACTTTTTTGATCGCCACGAGCTGCCCTTTTGACTGATACCCATCGTTAAGGGACTTTCAACGAATTCAATATCAATTCTGGGGGTAGTTTCGCGTGGTCGCATAGCCTCGATTTACACCTGATCGTGCCATACCTTCGCACCAGGTCAATTCGCATCCGATCTTAATGAAACTAGTTTCATTCGGACGATAATTGAATTACCTCGAAAGTACTTTTTTAGTTTTTCGAAATTGGTTCAAGTTTCGCTGAAATCGACAAAAAACACATCGTCCCACTTCAATTGCCCCTCACTGTAGTTCGAATTCCCGCGAGAAGGAATATGGTACGTATTTCTTTACATATATATATATATATATATATATATGTAAAGAAATACGTACGTATATTCCTTCTCGCGGGAATTCGAACTTTGCCGCCCAACGACGAATAATCGTAGCTACATGGTAGTCAAATATACAGGCGCATTAGAGAGCGAGAGGGAGGAGGCAATAACAATAAGGAGAACGAGAACTGGCCGTTATCGGTGAAAGTATTTCAAGAAATAAGAAAAGAGTGAATATAAGCTGTAAATGTTGTTTCTCTAATTACAGGTAATATTACATTATGTAATTGTAATTAAACTAGGATGTAAATGTACCAAGATGGTAGAAACTAATAAAGAAAACTCTAATTACAGAGCAACACATGGCAGGTTACTCCATAACCTATAAATACATTATAAAACAACATTTTTGCT
This sequence comes from Dyspetes luteomarginatus, assembly GCA_963669185.1. NCBI lineage: Eukaryota > Metazoa > Arthropoda > Insecta > Hymenoptera > Ichneumonidae > Dyspetes > Dyspetes luteomarginatus. The sequence continues at coordinate 10,646,926 of OY769906.1, forward strand.
GATGTGAAAAAAAAGAGAAAAAAAAAAAGAAGAAACATGGAAAAATTGAGATTTGAATTTACAGTCAAGCCCTCGACTGAGGACTCAAAGACGAATATAATTGCGCTAACCTCAATCGCTACACCAGAGAATAGCTGCTTCTTAGTCCCGGACCGGCTGCAACCAATGAAACACCACACCAAACTTACAACTACGTCAGGGTATCAGAAAATAAGATCCACATTACAAAAAAAAAGACAAATAAGAAGAGCATGGATCACTCTGGCTGATGAGATTCTACAGCAGTATAAGGATGAGGATGGGAATGTAATATGTAATGAATACTTGCTGGAAGAAACACAATACAAAGAAACTGCGACGACGTAAGAGACTACACCCACAGCAAACATCACAGAAGAAGCACTATCAAGAATCCTGGAAAAATTTACGGAAAACAGAACGGGGGATAAGCCGGAAACGGGGGAGCGCGGAAACCGGAACTTAAAAAAGGTATCAGAAAAATTTGTTATCGAAAAAATGACGGGTAGAAATTCGAATGTATCCCAATGGATGGAGATTTTTGAAAATGAATGTTCTCGTCTGGGGGTAGAGGAAGATATAGAGAAAATCGAGATTTTCAGACTGTTTTTAGAAGATTCGTGCATTGACTGGTATAGGTCAATGCTTATAAAATTTTTATTGGAGTCAGAATGGAAAACATGGAAAGAGAACTTCTGTGAAACCTATGCGGATAAAGGGTGGACACCAATTAGATATGCAATAGCTTACAAATACATAAAAGGTCCACTGTTGGAATACGCCTTAAAAAAAGAAAGACTCCTATTGGAAGCAAATAAATCAATAGATAAGTCTACTTTGATTGATCTCATCGCTGTGGGACTACCGACCTTCGTAGCCGATAGAATAGATAGGGAGAGAGTAAAAGAAACGGAGGAAATAATTAATGAGATCAGAGGATTAGAGCATCTGGTAAATAAACAGAATGCGGAAAAAAAGAATGCTACATACTTCGAAAATAAAATAAAAGAGAAAAATGATAGCCATAAACCATGTACAATTTGCGAGGGGAAAAATAAAGGTAACCGTTACCACCCAGAAGCCCTATGCTGGTTTAGGAACGAAGACGATGAAAAAGAAAGGAAGGAACAGATAAAACATGTGAATAATTCCGGGTTAGAAATAGAGCTAAATACCAAGGAGCCAAAAAACTCGTGGTACCACCATTAATCAGAATCGAAGTATTACTAAATGATACGTTACGGATTTCTGGCGTATACGATTCTGGCTCAAACGTTTCTTTGATTAATGCAAGGCTACTAAACCTGAAAGGAAAAAAATGTGATAAGGTAAGGAACGCAAAGCTAAGAACGATTAATGGTGTAAGAAAAGCAAATGGTATGGTAACCCTAAAAACTAAAATTTTGGATATAGAAAAAGAGGTTGACGTTTTCATAATAGATAATGAAGACTTCGAACACGAATTTCTAATCGGATTAGATTGTATCAAGAACTTCCAATTAAGACAGAATGAAAATCTGGAGATTACACAAAAAAAACTCAGGTCACTCCTGACAATACACCTAAAAAAATAAAAGAAAAAGAGAAAAGAAAAAACGAAATTAAGAACTACCAAATAAACTTTAATGAACATGTGGACACGACAAAATTCAACATAGCAATAAATCACTTGGAAACGCAGCAATGGAAGGAAATTGAGAAACTAATCGATGAATATAAATCGATTTTTGCAAACGACAAATACGATATAGGCAGCGTGAAAAATTATGAAGCTCATATCGATCTAGTAATCGATAAATATTGCTGCAAGAGACCATACAGATGTACTATGGAAGACAAAAAAGAAATAGAACAACAAATAACGAGATTACTGGAGAAAAATTTAATCGAAGAATCCTACAGCCCATTTGCCGCCCCAGTGACATTAGCGTACAAAAAAGATGAAGGGAGCAAAACGAGACTATGCATAGATTTCCGAGAGCTAAATAGAATCGTGATACCACAATCGCAGCTTTTCCCATTGATCGAAGATTTGATAGTTAAGACAAGGGATTGTAAATATTTTACAACCCTGGACATAAATTCAGCCTTCTGGTCAATCCCTCTGAAAATTGAAGATAGAAGAAAGACCGCATTTGTAACCCAGGAAGGACATTTCCAATGGACCTGCTTACCCTTTGGCTTAAAGACGTCACCAGCGATTTTTCAGAGAATATTAAGCAATATAATAAGAAAACAAGAACACATCGAACACTTATCACAACTACTAAGATCAATTATGAAGAAAGGATTCAGACTGAAACTGTCAAAGTGCACCTTTGCATCAGACTCGGTAAAATATTTAGGCCACGAAATAAGGTATAACTCAGTTAGCCCACTGAATGATAACTTGATTTCAATAAGAGACTTCCCGACCCCAGGAACAAGGAAAAATGTTCGACAATTTCTGGGAAAAGTAAATTTCTACGGCAAGTACGTACCAAATGGTTCGATTACTCTGGATCCGTTGCATAACCTGTTGAGGAAAGGACAAAGATTTGTTTGGTCAAAACAATTCCAAGAAGCATTCGGGAGCATGAAAACACTACTATGCTTACAACCGATTCTAACAATTTTCGACCCGCACTTACCAATACACATTCACACGGATGCAAGCTTACAAGGTATTGGGGCGATACTAAAACAAACACAAGCGAACAAAGAAGATAAACCAGTCGCATACTTTTCAAAAAAACTAAATGAACATCAAAAAAAGAAGAAAGCCATCTATATAGAATGCCTGGCAATAAAGGAAGCAATAAGATACTTGCAACATTGGCTGATAGGGAGATCATTCACGGTTTTCTCAGACCACAAACCCCTAGAAAATATGAAGATTAAAGCTAGGACAGATGAAGAGTTGGGTGACCTAATGCATTACCTATCGCAATACAATTTCGAAATAAAATACACCCCAGGGAAAGACAATTTAGAAGCGAACTGCTTAAGAGGATGTGAAAGCTCTTCTTTACCATCGCAGTATGCCTAAATTTTCGAACAAATGCCATTGCAAAACTATCAAACTAAATAAATGGAAAATTTAGTATATAATCCAGTTAATAGTGTTCTACCCGGTGACGCTCGTAGAATTTTAAAAATCAAAAAAAAAAATTACAGTTCGCATTACCACCAGTTATCTGTAAAATAAAAATGGATTTACTGACCTTCAAAGCTAGTTATTCAAAAAATCCTTAGCGTCATCTTATGCAGCAATAAAAAATGTACACACTGAGTAGTTGTACATTGTTGTAGGTGCAAAACTTCGGAAATGGCATTTGTTCGAAAAATTTCGTGGTAAGATTACCTAAATACAAGCCGCGGCCGATGAATGTAGCCAAATTTTGGTTCACGAAAATTCCGCTACCGAAGTTTATACTTGAGCGCTAGCAGCGTTTTCTTCGTGACGTATTATATAGTAATGGGGGGGAAGACCCAAGTGTTTCCGTCTCCCAGGCCTTTTGCCACAGAGCGAAAGAGAGAGAGAGAGAGCGCGAGAGAGTGAGGGAGGAAGGGAGGGAGAGAGAGAGAGAGAGAGAGAGAGTGAGAGAGAGAGTGAGACCGCCGCAGTAGGCCATATCTCTGTCATTTTTATTTGATATGTAAAGTAAAGGTGTTTTAGGTGTCCACGAAAATGCATCCTCTGGATATACTTTACATATACCTTCCCCACACCTATCGAGCACCTGAAGCTCATCGTTAGACTTTTTTTCGTGCTTTGCATGAATTACGAAAAGCCCAAGATAATTGTATAATTATCGCCGATCAAATATTTTGAAATCATAGATTATTTATTTTACAAAGATAATAATGATTAAATAATATGGATATATTGTAGATTGTCTTATTTCTAAGAATAATGATAATACTTTTTATTTAGATATCAGCAATAGTGGCTAAGATAATGTAAATCTTAAATTATAAAATTAATTTTGTTTATATTGAATAATAGATAAATATTATATGAATAATTTATCGACTAAAATTTTTTAGTTTATAATTAAAATAATTACTGTTATTTACATAAAGTATTGAAAAATATATATTTGCATGATAATTGTGCCAGCAATTGCGGATAATTGTTATCATAAAATTGATTGCAATCAGTTTGTTCGACTGCTTTGCTTCTGTGGACTGTCCTTAGACAAAAATTCGTGTATTCTCTTTATCTCTCTCGATACGCGAAAATGTATACATACATATGCAGATTTATATGGACAGATACAATGTATGCATAAACACACACACACACGCATCAACACACACCGCCTGGACGAACGCGACAAATTATATATATACACATGTTTGTAAATCAACTAATGTGTGTGTGTGTGTGTGGCGCGTGTTTATACATACATTGTGCATGTTCACACACGCTCAGGCATACACGCACGCAAGCAGCATCCACACACATTGCCCACAAACCTCTATATATATATATATATATATATATATATATATATATATAGTTCCGCAGATTGAGAGAGCTAGAGAGAAAACACAAATCTTATTCTACAGACAGTTTACAGAAACATGACATATGACTGATTGTCGCGATCGTAAGATGTCGCGTTTCACCGTGAAGTTATACAGTTATATTATTAGAGCATACAAACTGTTCTAGAACTATTATGTTCTCGGTGACGATGCTCATGCACAATCGCTCGACGTTTTCGTTGATTTTTTCAACGATACAGTCGAGCAATAATTGCATGAGCTCGTTACATTGCATAGAGCGACAATTTTATTTAAAAATCTATCGTCGCCGAGATTGCATGTTCTCGGTGACGATGCTCATGCACAATCGCTCGACGTTTTCGTTGCTTTATTTCAACGATACAAGCGATCAGTAATTCCATGAGCTCGCTACATTGTATAGAGCGATAATTTTATTTGAAAATCTATCGTCGCCGAGATTGCATGTTCTCGGTGTCGATGCTCATGCACAATTGCTCGACGTTTTCGTTGATTTTTTCAACGATACAGTCGAGCAATAATTGCATTAGCTCATTACATTGCATAGAGCGACAATTTTATTTAAAAATCTATCGTCGCCGAGATTGCATGTTCTCGGTGACGATGCTCATGCACAATCACTCGACGTTTTCGTTGATTTATTTCAACGATACAGTCGAGCAGTAATTGCATGAACTCGTTGCATTGTATAGAGCGAAAATTTCTTTTGAAAATCTATCGTCGCCGAGATTGCATGTTCTCGGTCACGAAAGTCGACGACGATGCTCGTGCAGCATCATACGATCAGATTGTTGATTTATTTGAATGAATTTGACTTGAAAATCTTATATATTCGATCAAAATCTCATCGAGCTGCATGCATGCGATGCCGATAATAAATTGACTCGAACGAGTCATTTTCGTCACCGAGATTACACATTCTCGGTGACCGTTGACAACCGCGCTTGTTTGACGGGGCGTTGCGACCGAGCCGCTTTCGCATGCCTCGCACGACGTGGGTTTGTCTGTCAAATCGCCGATGTCGTATAGTGCCTATAGTGTCATTTCTAAATAAAATAAATTCAAAAAAAATCTAAGCCCGATATACACGAAACAAATTGGCGATCTCATATCTTTCATTGTAATATATATTTCTGGGAAGTCAGAAACATTGTAAAGAAAGATAAAAGTCGAAGATTGCTAATGGTTTGTCTGTTGAATCGCCGATGGCGTATAGTGCCATCTATCGGTAGCGCGCCGCACAGATGGTAATTCGTTGCGCCTGCCCCGTTCACTACTATGCCGACGCCATTGGAGTTCGCCAAAACTTTCCGCATCCTCTTAAGAGGATGTGAAAGCTCTTTTTTACCATCGTAGCAGACCTAAATTTTCGTGCAAATAACATGGCAAAACTATCAAACCAAATGGATGGAAATTTTAGTATATAATCCAGTTAGTAGTATCCTATACGGTGACATTAGTAGAATTTTAAAATTCCAAAAAAAAAATTACAGTTTGCATTACCACCAGTTATCTGTAAAATAAAAATGGATTTACTGACAGTAGAGTACTGTACCTATACGCCAACCCCTTATACATGGGGCTCGGAAGTGCGGGGTAGCCCGGGTCAAGCGTGTTATACGCCCATCCCTTATACACGGGGTGTCCCCCTCAGGTATATTCCGGGGCCTGGAGCTGTTTTTAGGGGTGGAGGTAAATTCCGGTGCGGTGAAGCTGACTCGGTGGAGGAGTCATTTTCACGAGGGCCCGTTGTGGCCGCCGTCCCTGACCACCACCCAGCAAATTTTGCGGGTATAATAGTTGAGGGTTGATATTGTGTGTGCGAGAAAGGTTTTCTCGGGGGGTAGCCACCTAGCGATATGTTTTGGAAGGTTAGGGGGAGGCGGGTGGTGGAGGTGGTTGAGCTGGGGACCGTGAGAGGAGAGGAGGGGGCAGCGGTGGAGATTTTACACCTGTCTCTCTCTCTCTCTGAAGGGGCCCCATCGTGAGGAGCTGCGTAGGGGGAAGGTATCAGGGTTGTAGGATGACGAGAGAGTGTTGAGATGTCCTGTAGGATAATAAAAAGGCAGGTAGCTCTGGTGTAGCTGCGCAAGGCTAAATATTATGAAAAATACTTACTATAAAAAATTGAAAAACCCCCGATGAGTGCAGGAAAGGCGAAATACCAGCGATGAGACCTCCGCGACGCTTATGCTATCCTGGTATATGCAGAACTATACCAGGGTTATTGAATAAATAATTTTCGGGGAAAGGAGAGGGGTTTGTTGGACGCATTCATAAATAATTTGTCAAACATTTTTGTGTGTATAAAGTATAAAAATTTATTCTTAAACTAGGAATACACTTGTACGAGGAAATATGTGTAAGAATAAACCCCACTAAGCTTAAAAATAATTAAATCTAGCGTTACAATATTGAACACATGTTCTAGGGCCGACACCTCCGCCAAATAACGTACTGCTGCGATGAGCGGCTGTGCTCCGAGGAGTATCACGTAAAAGTTTTGTCAGACATTTGTAAAAGCCAGCTACGAGGCGATCGTTTCGTTGTAAATTGTTGGTGAAAATAGCCCTGAATTGTAGTAGAGATCCCCCGCTGTGCATATGGTAAAGGAACATAATACAAAACTGGCCACATACATCTGAAGAGAAGCTCTGCACTTGCTGCGTATTCCATTGGTAGATGGTGCAATTTTTTCGCAAGCAGCTGATAAAGCTAGGTAAAAGCGGTGGAACACCGTAGCTGTCGAAGTATGATCCATGCCCATGCCCGTCGATGTAGATGGCAACCCAATGGCTGCCTGCTCTTGTGTGATCATCACTATTCACAACTAGAGCAGTCGGTCTCGTCAGTAGAGTTGGTATTTGATCCGCTGGATGAACACCTCTCGACACGATCCGGGGAAAACCTCGTAATGCCTGGCCAATCTGGATCGTATTCATTCTTTGATACAACCGGTGAGTAACATTCCCTTGGTGGTGTTGCTATAGGTGTCGTAAGGCGTGCTGACTCTCGAGTACGATCCTGTACGGCGGTCTCGGGCTTATTTATGATCTGTACATTTAAAGGAATCCGTGGCTCCATAGGTATCACATCACGAAGAATCCATTTCCTCAATCGAGCCACATTATTCAGAGCACATTTGAGACCCGCTTGTTTTATGAGACCGTGGGGTAGACATGTCATGGAGGATTCTGGTAAATCTTTGAAAGGTGGACAAGCTGAGTCCTCAAGATTTTTTATGTCACGTGCCATAACGTTCTGTAGATAGACTGCTTTGTCGAGACCTCGTGTGTAAATTTTTCCAGCATTTCTGGCAATATCCCTGAGATTCGCATGCAATTGACGAAGAGGTATATCACCTTCGAACCACTCAAACCCGTGATGATATTGAGTTACCCAATTGTTCTTATTACGAATCGCATTAGACAAATCCGTGAAAATACATGTTGGAGCTACCTCCCAGTGGGCGATATATTTATGATCAAGAGAAATAACCGCAACCTCCTTTGGCGTAAACCAGTCTTCCTTATCCGCAAAACTTTGGGTATCAATTACGCAATCCATTGGTCTGAATATTCAAAACAATTTATATCTGCCCACGGTATATAAACTTCAAACAGTGGTACGATGACACGTCTTTTACTCTCGAGGTGTCGGTTAACACTGTAGATCTTACATCACTAACTCTTATGTCTAAAAAATATAGCTAAGCTTTAGAGGAGTGGGGGATGTGTAGAAAATGGCAGCTCCCTATAGTAAAAAAGCTATCTACTCAGATTTCTGGAGCGACACGCTCTACAAGTTTTCAGACACAATTATACTAAAAAAGTAGCGCCGTAATGTTGACCTGAAAAATCTACAATGACCTGTCGCGAGGCGTCGATTTCTATTACATTGTCAAATTCTGTGTATACAAATGCAATTTATAGTTTTTGACAATGCATTTTTGAAACGCACCTCTATACGGAGGCTACCATGACGTACAAGATTCCAATGACCCGGCCAAGCTGCTGAAAGGTCTGGGGTTAAGTCGAAACAGAATAAGCAGTTGCCATTAGGGTAACTGGCTCTATCAATCCCACAGTTATCGTCATCCCATTGTATACCAGTACCCGAGACCAGAGTGTGAAATGCGTCAATATATAAATTATTAGTTAAATCTGGTTGTAAAGGCTTGCTAGGAATCTGCACACCATCTACGTAAAGCGATAGATAGTTTATATCAAAATGTTGAAAATTGAAGGGGTTTAGTTTTCTATCACCATTGAATGCTTTATTATCAACGAAACCAAGAACAATTCTTTTCTGCAGCTGCCCTAGTATAACATTATCGAGTGTCTCCCCATGAACGCCGCTATGTATTGTAAATGGTTTTACCTCAACTCTCGTAAAGGGTAAATATCCCTTACTAAGCAGTAGCTCTAAGTAAGCAGTACCCTTACTTAGAGCCTTTGCATGAGCCAGTAAAATTCCCGGACTAATTTTAACACGTCGTACGATAAGACTCGCATCAGTAATATGCACGGTATAATCCTTGGCACTATCATCCATAAGACAAAATGTATCTCTTGAACGTACTAGGCGAAGACGTAATTCAACACCATTGAGTAAAAATTTTTCCTGATTAAATATATCTGAATGAAGATAGCCTCGAAGATCTACCATACAACCATTTAGCATCATAGCCTGACGAGTCCTCAGACCTGAGTTTGGGTTTTTAGTGAGTGTTTGACCCTCTGTAGTTGCTTGAGGCAGCTCATCAAAATAGCCTGGTGTATCATCTACCCACATGCTGGTGCCAAGATGGCTTTTTTTTTGTTGACTCCTTATAGGTCAGCAATGTTTCGATATATGCTCTATATGCATAAGCATTATTCGATGGGGATACAAGTTTTTGATTGAATGACACATCTACTTGATTGAATAAAGATTGTAACAGATTGTTAACAGGCCCTACTTTATCGGTTAGAACAGCGTCGCCGGAGCTAGGTTTTAATTGTACGCGGATACTGAGCATTGGATGTGCTAAATCGATATATTCATCGCCATGCCCCGGTACAACAAATTCAATGGAAGCCTCATCAGTGAGTGAGGATATAGGTTTATAATGTATGCCTTGAGAGCCTTCGATGCTCGTCTGAGTTGGTGGTAAGGTAAATAAGTTTAGCTCTGATTCCAAGCACTCACAAGAATGAGAATGTAAAATAGACATTTTTCCACACTTTTAAAATTTAACTCTTAATTAAAAATATAAAACGAAAAAATTATTGAATAATTATCCAAATATATCAGCAGCGGTACGCTTTTTACGCTTGACAACTTTCGTACCTCGAATCTTACTTGCTACTTTTTTCTTAGACGTCTTTGCAGATTTTCTTTTTTTTTTATTATTTATGTTTTTCCCTTTAAGTGATTTTACAACTTTTTTATTGCTTCTCTTCTTTTTCTTCCTCGTTGTTCGTTCAGAACTCCTAGCCTTAATAGCTTTGAGCGCAGTGAATGCAGGTAAGCCGATGTGTGAAGCTGTATGGCCGAACAATGAATGATGCTGCGGCTGATGACTGCTCATTTTATATCCTGACCCTTTCATCAAGCTATCGAGCGTCTCTTCCGCTTTCCGTTTAAGATTTCTCCCACCCTCGGTGACGCGAGTCCTGAACGCTTCTTTAAATGGTGTATTATGAGCAACATCACCTATTATATTCATTCCTGTGTGTAGCGCTTCTTTTCCGACTACGCGAGCACCACGAGTTAGTAATGGTAAAGCTCGTCGAAATAATCCGCTCAGAAAACTACCAAGACCATGGCCGCGTTGATAAGGACTCCCATCAAATACCCTATCGATCCCCCCACCCACCTGATTATCATAATGCTGAATATAATGCTCCATTGTCATTTTAACGAATCCTCTCAAAGTGTAATGTAACGGTCAGAGTCCCACTCTGGAATGGTACAGGATTACCCGTGCCCGTCCTTATATCTATATAAATTGTATTGAACTCCGAGCGTAAAAGCGGTATATAATTTGGCGGTGAGAACGATTTTGTCTGCGTGGATCCATACACATAATTCGTGGTGTCTACGGGTATAATACGTAAAAGGGGTGTTTGAACGTCGCCCGTTACATAACTTTCACATATATCCGTATATAAAAACAATTTATCAGGGAGTCCGTGGGTAAGACTTGCCGGAAAGTCAGCGTTATATGTCGATTGTTCATGTATATCAATTACAGTGTCAGGTTTGAAACCAAAAATTTTAGAAAACGTGTCACTGAATGAAATTATGTGAGAGCGTTGACATATTTTTTTATTACATCCACCACCTGCGGCTTTAACGCTCACCATAGATCGCTCTTCATTATACTCCATGTAAATATGTTCTTTCAAAACTGTGGCATTATTTATATTTTTAATTAAGGCGTGAATGGATGTATACAATCCAGGTGGAATATTAATTTGTCGGAATATTTTTGCAGGACTCTTTAGAGAAACCGGTGTTTTCTTTTTCACATCATTTTTAACAGGTTGTTGAACAAAAATGCTTTGTGCTGTTATGTGGTCACTCCCGTGTTCTACGTTCATAAAAGTACGTGGAAATTGAATCTCTGTTAAGGCTACAGCCCACTCGCCAGGCAACTTCAATGTATTCGGCAGTTGTGTTATAAAGTATGTTACTGTATTATCAGGGTAATATTTCATACTGCTATTACTGGGCAAAATTAAGTGAAATTGGTCTCTCATTTTATCACTTTTTTAGAACGTTTGCAGCTGAGACCCAAGAATTGAATTTTTCGGGGTATCCTCGCCAACTAACAAAATATTTTTTATTACGCCCTCTCCCTTTGGTCTTGAGAATTTGATCAATTATAAATTCTGCTTCCTTGATATTCTTCTCCACAACGCTCAACTCCTCTTCATCGAAAAAACCATCAATCACTTCGCCCTCTAGATCGGCTAGTTCATACACGGGTGGTTGTCTATTTGTAAGAATCCTATGTATCTTGAATATTTCTTCACTCCGGCGCACTTCATAACCTTTCTCAAAGGCGGTCTTTGCTTTACTGATACGTACAAGGGTTCCGAGCTTGTATTTAGCTGATCTTATACATGGTTTGAAACGTTTCTCCATATTTTCTCGAGCTATTGCAGCGTTGTGCAATGTGACGACTGCAGGCTGCATCTTTGTCGTAGAGTGTTTTGTCATATTATATGCCTCAACTATTGATTGTAGTACATCGATATAACGCCGTGTATTCTGATGTGTAAAATAGCGCCACATGCGTTCCTTTAAAGTTCTGTTGAAACGCTCTACAACAGCAGCCTTGACATCAGGACTACGAGCTACCCGAAAACGTATTCCCCTACAACCCAAAATTTTTTGTAAAATGCTTCCAACAAATTCTTTTCCTTTATCAGTCTGGGCCATACAGGGCACCGATCATTACTCCTTTCAAGCAGACGTGTGAAACCTTCTGTTACTGTGGCACATGTTTTATCTCGTAATATCTCAACCCAAGCGAATTTACTAAGAACATCGATAACAACTAATAGATAAAGAAATCCATCATTATGATCTTTGAGAGAGCGCAGATCTACGAGATCAGCCTCCCAAACATCGTCAATATTATTCACTACGTAGTATCTTCGTGGAAATTTTCGTCGTATCGGCCGATGCAGTGTATAGGTATCCTGAGCTCTCAACCATTTAGTAACTTCTCCAGGTGGTATAGACTCTTTTTTACCAGCTTCAATTAATTGTGAAGCACCAGCATAACCGGCTGTGTGCGATGGATCATAATAAATCTTTTCTAATGAATTCATGACAGATTGTGCTTTACCCAAGATTTCAAGGCTTCATTAGTAGGTGTGTTTCGACTCTTATTCCTCGACGTAGTAGATGTAGCTCCTAGGGTGTGGTAATTTTGGGTCGATTCGTTTGAAGAGTCAAGATTCATGCTATTATTGATGGTGTTATCGTTAAGTACACCAGGCCGTGGTGTTGATGATGCAGAAGGATCCACCCATAAGTGAGGATTCCCAACAAATTCACGAGGAACACCTATCCGTTGGAGTTCGCGACCAAACTGAGCTCGACCTATAGTCTTCACTGTTTTTGTAGCTCTCACAGCGTCATTGAACAAATCTATTATATTTTAATTTTTTATTTTCTCTCCATTAATACTAACTACACCGTATTTATCCCACAGCAGTGTACTGTCGGATTTTGTATGAATATAATTCAGTAATTGTTCCGCTTGTTTTTTATAACATTTTGGTACTGTTGCTATTATCGTAGAATCACCTGTTCGATCAGTGTACTCATTATTTTTGTCACTAGATAGTCCACCACTAGCTTCAGCAGCTTTTTGATTATCTTCCGTGAAAAAACGATAACGCTGCAGAACTTGCTGATATAACTTCCACTTCTCACGCTCATTTCCGGGTTTTACCGACCGGAGTATATCACTCATTTCAGTATCTAATCTACTTAATGTAGTACCAGGTGTTTGAACGGTGTCAAGATCATGTGGTCCCCGTACGACACCGTGGTGTACTTTCCCAACAGCATCTTCAGGTATTAAAACCATCTTCTTGGCGTGATGCATTTTTCTTATTTTTAGTTGCGGGATATAATGCTCGATAACACACTCCCAATGATAGGTAATAACAGAGGTAGTAAAAATCCACCACCTTTTTGCAGAATTACACGTTTCTTTGCTTTCCAGTTGCCGGTTTTATTTGCCAATTTTCGCAAGATGTTTTTATATTTTGACAGGCGTATTCTTTCACTCTTTTTTAAACAAACCACGCCACGTAGAGTGTTCAGGGCACATTCACATATACATCGAACGGTACACTTATCAATGGATTGTAAAACTAATTTCCGTTGCTTTTTGTTTAAATAGCACAAGGCGTGTAGTAAAATCGCATTTTTCCGCCCAATAGAAGCTATAGCCGTTGTTGATGGAGCCATAGCAGGAACCCGAATGATGTAATGAGTTATATATTCCTCATTTTATACTTTTTCTAATGCAGCGTATTACCCCGCTTAGGTACGTAAACAAAATTATGGGGATCGTCTGGGAAAATACAAGTACGGAAACGACAGTTATCTGGTGTGGCTTGTTTCAGATCTAGTAATAAATAACCGTGGGGTTTGGATGTTGCATCATGATAAGCCTCTTGTAAAAATTTCGGATCCTCAGGGTATATCTGCCTCGATAGGTGTGAAATTTGAGCTCGATCTCGAGGATTTTTAAATACCACTATATAATTGGTATTAAGAGAGATATCTCTCTGACCGCGGCCTTGATGAAAAATATTTTGGGAGATGAACATCACACTGATATTTTTATGATGACTACCTTTCGTAAACAAGTCTACGACTGCATTATTAGAGGATTCACGCATCAAATCATCAATGACTATGAGTTTTGGTCTACTGTTGCCGGTAAAGTCAGAGTTCTGAGGTAACCCTTCTAAAAACTCTACATTTCTACCATACTCGGTGTAGCCACTTCGCCATTCTGAATAATAAAAGATTATTCGAGCAAACTGAATGCTGGCCATACACGATATATTTTTTAAAAACTTTTTCACAAAGTACGTCTTTCCGCAGCCAGTGGGCCCACAGATCATCGACGTCCAAGGATGTTTCCATCGCGGGTCCATATTGACTAACGATCTTGTAGGGTAGTGTTACGAATTAATATACAACTTTTTTCCTGGTTCAAAATAATGATTCATGGTAGAAAAATATTTATTCATTTTCGTTGTACAGCAGTTTTAAATGGAAAAATCATTTTTTGTATTTACAATCAGACATATAGTTTATTTTTTATTTACACGGTGGCTGCTTCACTCACCAAAACAAATTTTCATTTACAATAAAAATATTTTTATTTATTTACAATCAGAAATATTTTTATTTATTTACAATCAGAAATATATTTTTATTTTCATTGTGAATAATATTTACAAAACTATGCTTATACGTAAATTACTCTACGTAGCCATAAGGTAGTGAATCGTACGCGCCCCACCGTCGCCTTTTAACGAACACCGGCTTACATGTTTTTTTGTCGGTGCGCGTTACGACCTGGTGAATAGCGGTACGATGAATGGCTCTAAACTCTAAGTTGATTGCGGACTCGCCGTCTACCACCAGCTCACAGATCGAATCAAAATTAGTCTTTTCACTCGTTGAGTAATTTAAGTTTATACCTTTGACCTTACAGACTTCAATGCTTTTATTATCGACGTCTGTGTCACGTAGCCGTAAAATTTTGGACCGCCAGAAACGAAACGTTTTATATAGGTACCCTTCCCATAGCATTCGAGCTCGTCGGTCAGGTCGCCCAAGAGATCTCCTAAAGGTGGGTGATACTTGTTTTCAACTCCCGTACTTATATATATACACGAGTCTGTATCGTAATAGAGAACCCGTCTATCCAATCGCTCTAAGAAAGTATACAATTTTATCGCGCTTGAGCTGTTGTGTACGCTGCAATAACAACACTTGTATTGGGGTTTACGTCAACACTCTCCGAAGTGTTATCCCAGGAAACATACATAACATCGTCATTAACGTGAATAATCTTGTGTACCCGGCAAGAACGATCGGATAGAAGCTCGAGAATTCTCTCACGCGAAGTTACCACTTCAGTTCTAGGCAAATTTTCTCTCTGTCCAAACTTACCCCAAAAACAGTTTAGACAGAGTTTTGCTACAGCTCTGAGTCCTGGGTTTTTAGCGATGCATTCTGGGTCTAATTGTACCCCCTCGGCCTCGTAATACCGAGCTATAAAATCGGCCTTCTCGATTTCGGTTGTACAATTAGCTGGCCACCCGATAGCCTCCTGCTTGATTTTCAACCATAACTTTATGTAATCACCGAAAAGACCAGTAGCACCTGTGGAGGGGTTGTACTGCTCTATCTCGTACTGCCAGATCTCATAAATTTTCGTTATTTTATTCCCCTTCTCTATAGCTTTTACGAGCTCGCAAGAGACCCAAGTACCCTCGAGAGCTCGGTCGGCTTCATCATTGGGAGGGCAATTATCCTGTACCATTTCTTCACAGCAACGGCGACATAATGAAAACATTAGACGATCGTGCATGCGAATTGGTAGTACAGGATGGTAGAGATTTCGTGGCGGTACGACTCTACAGCGTACAAGCCCTTCAACATTGGTTAGATCGTGATCAGACCCAGTTAATGCATTGCAGTTATCCTCGGTGTAGACTTTAGGATGCCCGATGGGAAATTTCCCGGTTTTTGAAATATATGGATATAATGAGCAAACGTCCACGTAATGAATTTTTTCAGAGTCTGTAACTTCGTGGTAACTTCGCGTATTGCCCGTACGACCACCAAAAAACGCGTCACGAGGGTTGAGCGGTTTATTCGTCAGGATAGGATGCCCCTTTACGAAGGCTGTAATCGCAGGATTTGCGTTTTTATTTTTATATATTCACACTCCCACATTTCGTGGAAAGTGTAGCCATAAGACCGGATTCGTTCTGAGATGATCTGGGTTCTAGAGAAGCGATCATTGAATGTACTACCGTGCCATACTTTTTCTCGTGTACGGAGATCACTATAGCACTTGTCACAACCGTGGAAGAAGCACCCATGAAATTGTAAAACATTACAAGTTCCATCGGCTGATTCAAAGTAACCATCAACAGGTGTACCATCGGGGAGCTTATGCTCTCTACCTCTACCTGCAGGAGTGATGTCCGTATCGAAATGGTGTTCACACCACAATAACCATCCGATTGCTATATCAGATTGACGGTCTGCTCTGCGGTAGCCATTTCTCGGAACAACTCTGATTTTATTTTTTTCCAAAAAATTCCTGCGATATAATTTATTACATGCGGACGCTATAGTTACAGCCTCCGTAAATGTACAAACATTCCCGCGTGAGATAAAAATTTGTCTAAAAACCGCACACGCTCGTCTTAAAATTACTACATCGCTTCGGCAATAATCTACGATTTCTTTTTGAAAGTCGAATTGATACCCCGATTCTATCGCTTCGTTATACCACTGTAAGAATTCTTTACGATTTTTGATACTCATCGTGTCGGGAGAATAATCTTCGAGAGGAGGCAACTGTCCTATGTAATGTTCGTTACATTTTTTATTAAAGAGGTGTGGAAACACGCCCTTAAAAATATTTTCTCCTAAACCAAAAGCTTTTGGGAGAGCGCTGAGAAGCATGTGAAAGTACTTTAAACTGTCAATGAATTTTACTCCCTTTACCTCCATCATCATAATACTCGTGCCATTCATTATGAGTTTTGGAGGATTTTGGGAGTCTTTTTCGACGAGATATCGGAGAATGAATTGAGCGTCAAAACCCTTGGAGTTATGTGCTATGCATATAACCTCATTCACACCTTTTCGTGGTTTCATAGCGAATTCTACGAGCTTCTCTACAGAAGCATCATGGAAAATATTCTCACGTTCCTCACTTGTACATAAGTCACACCGGTCATCATCATCGTTATCATCGATGCATTTTGTACACCGTTGCTGACTTATACACAAATTTGGGATGTGAATATTTACATCTCTCGTCCCTTCCACCTTCCACTACGACTTCCTGCTGAGTCTCAAAATCATAAAAAATAAACACGGCACGGTTGTCGGTTCGCAACGGCTTCGCGGGCGCTATGAAACAACGATGGTTGTCAGGGCAGCTCTCTTTACACGTCTGACAGTAAAATTTACCGCACTCATGTTTTTTATCCTCTTTATAAATTTGTTTAAAACACACAGGACAGTTGCGTAACATCTCGCATAAGATTGTTCTCGGCCCATGTGACCCCACTGCACGATGATTCTCGAGGCATTCTACTCCTCGAAAGAATCGTCTACAATGCTCGCAACGAATATTTCCTTCGTTTGCATCGCACGGTGGACTTGACATGCAGCTGAGACACTTTTGGGGACAGCGATGACCCACCGCACGATCGTATGATTTTCCACAAGGGACGCAGAAGAATCGGTTTCCCGCGGCTGTAGCGAGTTTCAAAATGACATCAAAGTGTCTCGCGTCTTGATCATACAGAAGGTAGATCGTATGTTTTACCTCCACGACATTGTTTAATACAGTGGTCGTACCGTCAAAAAAGGGTGGAGCCCCCGAACCGAAAGTAGCGAAATCGAATACAACGATGGCAATCTTATCGCGTGTCAAAAAACGTTGAAACGCTGTCAACTCAGCAATTCCACACCCTGTTTGAGGGATGTTAACTCCAGCAGCGTTCATCAGCTCTTTAGCCATTTCACGCTGCATCCAACCGGCTGATCTCTGTACAGAGGTCCACCGGTCATGGAGAACTCCCTCTCGAGCAACCCCCCGTTCTACATATATTCGACCTGCTACAATCGCTCGGGGCAGGCACAGATTGTCGCGGTTTTTTATAAATAGAATAGAGCGCTTCGAGCAATCACCCACCGTTAGCGGTTTTGGTCGCGCGCTTCCTACAGGCATCGTTATCACCGTACTTGATATTGATAGAGACTCATCTATCGAGAATGATGCTGAGCTTTGAGCTATACTGGATATCAAACCCAATAAATCCTCGAAAGAAAAGTCTCTGTTCAAACGAAACGACATACCTGCAGGACCACGTGTAAAACTATTAGAACTGAAGGTCAACCCTATGACATCGGTTCCTTCACTACTAGTCACGAGAAGCGTGTGAATTTCACGGAATGCGGCTTCCAACCACTCAATGGGGTTACTCCCGGTTGTAGGCTCGCGGACCTTAAATTCTAATACCGAACCTGACGCATGGAATTTGGGGAAAAAACGTTTCGTTTCTGACAGTCGCGAAATTTTCGACTCACCCTGATAAGCTGGAGTCTGTGAAGTTTCCGGTAAATTTTGCTGAGTCGATCTGTGATTTGCTGCGTCTATAACCGCGCTGGATGGACCAGCGATCGGTTTAACTTGTGACAGACGGCTCGCTGCACCACTACCCTGCTGCAGCTTCTCCTCGCCGTTTAATCTTAAGCCGTGCGTGCTCATAAGCGGCTCATTCAGATCCATTGATTCTGAAATGGAGAAAACAATTAATATTAGTATGGGTAATAATAATCAGAAGAATGATGAAAATAATACAAGACAAAAATGTCTTACGGGTAAAATCGTCATCCTGGAAATTCTCTAAATTACCAACAACCTCGAGAATGGCCGTCTCGTCGAAATCAGCCCACAGGTCGCTGCTACTGGCGTCTATACAAATGGAAATAAATGGAAAATTAAAAATTGAAGAATTAAAAATATTATTCATGAATCATAAAATAATTAAATTTATATAAAGAATAACCGACCTCTGGTGTGTGTATCAGTACACCCCTCACTGGTGGCTGGTGGTTGAGGCGGTGATAGACTTATTTCAGCTGTGAACAAGGTAAGTAATTAAGAATGACTCTCTCGATATTTATATAATATTCACACAGGCTTGCACCAGCGAAGAATAGAAATGTAGCTACAGCGATAATTACCTAGTATCCTCTCGTATTCGCTTCGTAGTCCGGTGACAGGTGTCATACGGGTATGATTGCGCGACTGTATCACTCCCCACGCAATTACGAGTAAATCCGGACACCCGCGAAACACATCCTTATGATACATGACACCTATGTCACCGGTACTCACTGAATCCATCAAAGATCTAAATTTTCGTCTGAGTGCTTCGATAGGAAGCAACCTCAAGCGTACGATTTTTTAGATACGCTAATATCCGAGGTGGTACCGTCCTACCTCTAGCCGGTAGAAATGCCACAACTCTAGCAAAAACTGCTATAAACGTGACAACTTCCATTCTCACTTGTTATATCACGCACAATAAAAATTACACGGTACACGATAAAAAATGAACACTATAAAAAAAAAACGCACGATAAAAATAAACACTATCAACACGCGCTGCACAAAATGATGACCCTGAGATGAGACCCAAAATGTATAGCGATGCACTTTATACTTGTGACTGACTGAAGACTCAGAGTATAAATACTACACTTCTGGAGAAAACATTGAATTTAAAGGATTTTGAAACCTTCAAAACCCTTACTCCACACTCCCCCTGCGTCATCTAGCCACAAGCATTAGACACCTGTAGGCATAAATTAGCGACACACTAGCGAGGTCTAATTCCTATCTCAGAAATTCTGGTTAAAGCTGAAAGCAGCGGTTGACGCTGATCATCACCCACCGCGCATCGGTATAACATAAATTTTAAAAATCTGCTCGAGATGTATCTTCTGATTTGAAGAATCCGTGAAAAAAGAAAAACAATCCATCGAGGAGTATACACAGGCTGGACCGCCCCCCCCCCCCTAGTGACCGAGGGTCATAAAATTTAAAAGGTTTTCCTGGAGGCATTTCCTTCCGTCATGAAGAAATCCTTGGAGAAGAAGAGAACAATGCTACCAGTAGTATACACCGTCTAGATCTAAATCAAACGGTTGGGACGAATTTAAAAAAAATCTGCTCAAGATGTATCTTTGGCCTTGGAGTATCCGTGAAAAAGAAAAACAATCCACCCTACGGTAGACATTAGCGGCGCCACCAGCTGATGATAAAGGGTCATAAAATTTAAAGGTCTTTCATCGGGGGGCATTTTTTCTGCCGTGAAGAAATCCTTGGAAAAGGAGAGAACAATGCGACCAGGAGACCACCGTCTAGACCTAGCCCAATGACGGTTGTGACACTAACGGCGCCAGCGATGCCAAAGGATAATAAATTTTAAAAGTTACATCATCGGGTATAGAGGCGTATATATTTATAGAAGATGTCTAGCCAGTCATAAAAATTGTATTTGTCGCCAAAGTTCAGACGTTATACAGTGTGGACAAATCTGGACACTATATGGAGGTCTACCCACTTAACTTAGCCACGATTGGTACGTTCATCCTGCCGTGACGTTATAAAAAAAGTTATTGAACAATGGAATGGCACCGTGACGTACATACGTAGAAAGTCTCGAGCAGCGGGGTTTCTAGTGAACACGCTACTAATTACTACGCCCCTAACAATGCTTTACTACTAGCAACGACCTACAATTTAAATAAATCATTGAGCAAAAAGATTACTGTTGGCTTAGAGTCTGTGAATGGCGAGCCCTTTGTAACTGTGATAAAATTCACAAACCAGTATGGCGGTGGCATTACTCTATCGCCTAATGAGTGGTATGAACTACGTGAGCGTATGACTATTATTACACCATGGTTCGAGGACCCTACACAAACCGAAAAAAAATTCCCGCAAGGTCTGAATCCTATCGGTAGACAGAAGATATCTTTTACAACGGTGTATAACGAGAAAGCTGTTGCTTTAGAATTCATAAAACCAACTAACCCTGGTGAGCTCAGAGGAAATGATGCATTCAACTCTAAAAAACAAAAGCTGGCCGCGCCTTCTCTCATCATGCAGAAAACAAGCTACTATGGATTACGATCGGTCGCACAGTGTGTTGATGAAAGAGTAATAATCGCTCGGAATCATGAAATACTCACAAATAAGTGGAGAGCTCTACTCATAGAGGAAATTAGTATGGAGTCAATCCGTAAAGATTGGGGCCCGATAACACGGAAAGCCATACGAAAAGCAGGTTTTCAAAAAGTAAATGATGAACAATTTCGTTTGCATAAAAGATTTTTGAAAGAAATGTGTTGCCCTACTGATAAGGATGAAATGCGCGAGTATGGTAAACGGCGAATGATCTGTTATGAACTGCTATCAGTTGATCTCGAGCATCCATTTAATGCCATTTCAATACGGGAACAGGAGATGTGTTTACATGATATGTGACATTGCATATTTTGTTTGGGGTTACGGGCGCGAGTGTTCTACATTACTATATACTTTATATTCCAATTATTTCTTATGTACGTACTATCCGAAGATGCTTTGTCTTCAAGGGTTGCTACTATATCGCCGGTCAGTATATTCTCATGGAGGTGAAAATTGTCTATAATGAGCAGAAAAACACAGCAAGAGAAGTGGAGGGGGTAGTTAAAAGAAAAACAGTTCACAATAGTAGTGGTGGGGGTGTCAAACTTTTCCGGGGGTTGTTAAAAAAAAAAGAGCTTTGCTGCGTGAGGATGCTGTCACGTCTCAACAGTTTGCCGTGAAAATTTCACACTTCTCGAGAAATCAACTCAAACCCGAAAAAATGGAGAAAAATAGCAACGCTCAGGCATTCAGTGTGTTCATGCGAGTACTGGAGTATTTTATGATATACGGGGATGGAGGGTCCCCAGTACTGGCCCTATACAAGAGGAAACGGCCAACGATCCGTTCACTGGTGCCGGATATTAATCAGGCCATATTTAATTTATTAAATGATGTGTCATCACGCAATATCGGCGTGATGAACACTGATGACGTTTTCCGTCGGGATCGGACACATCTTGAGATGGCCTGGGGTATCATCGTCGTACGCGGCCATCAAAAGCAAGCTGCCGTGCGACACCTCTATCAAGATTATTTGGCTGCGACGTTGACACCTCTATGTAAGTATTTTGTTTTGTGTAAACAGAAATATTTTTGTACGCCCGTACATGTATTTTATTTGTATTGTTTGGTGTTACAGATACAGTATCTTTGGAATTGCCCGATGATTCTGTCCTTCTCGAGGCTGATGCTATGGACATCGAGCCACGGCTCTTCGACGAGACTTTCACTCTAATTGAAAGTCCGCGTATGGAGAGCCTTGACAGCGGTGTCAAATCGGGGCCATCAGCATCTGGCGAACACCCGAACGCCAGCTTCGAGAAATGGCCAGCACTGGGCACATCGACGCAACTCCATGATAATGTGCCTACAGAGCAAGCATCCGTATTTACGTCGACGCCATCGTACGAGGACGTAAATACGGGTGACCTTTTCAACAGCTCGGCTCAAAACATCGCTGATTTCTGTAAGTGCACGGGATATCCTAGTTACCCGTGCACCCACGATGAGCCGAGGTAGCCCATAGCTTGGGCTACAAGTGTATTCCGGGTTTTATGAATAAATTTTTATTTTTTATACACACAAAAATGTTTTGACAAATTATTTATGAATGCGTCCAACAAACCCCTCTCCTTTCCCCGCAAATTATTTATTCAATAACCCTGGTATACTTCTGCGTATACCAGGATAGCATAAGCATCGAGGAGGTCTCATCGTTGGTATTTTGTCTTTCCTACGCTCATCGGGGGGTTTTTCATTTACCCATAGTAAGTATTTTTCAAAATATTTAGCCTTCCGCAGCTACCTGCCTTTTTATTATCCTGCAGGCCATCTTAACACTCTCTCGCCATTCTACAACCCTGATACCTTCCCCCCTACGCAGCTCCTCACGATGGGGCCCCTTCAGAGAGAGAGAGAGACAGGTGTAAAATCTCCACCGCTACCCCCTCCTCTCCTCTCACGATCCCTAGCTCAACCACCTACACCACCCACCTCCCCCTAACCTTCCAAAACATATCGCTAGGTGGCTGCCCCCCGAGAAAACCTTTCTCGCACACACAATATCAACCCTCAACTATTATACCCGCAAAATTTGCTGGGTGGTGGTCGGGGACGGGGCCACAACGGGCTCTCGTGAAAATGACTCCTCCACCGAGTCAGCTTCACCGCACCGGAATTTACCCCCACCCCTAAAAACAGCTCCAGGCCCCGAAATATACCTGAGGGGGACACCCCGTGTATAAGGAATAGGCGTATAACACGCTTGACCCGGGCTGCCCCGCACTTCCGAGCCCCATGTATAAGGGGTTGGCGTATAGGAACAGTACTCTACTACTGACCTTCAAAGCCAGTTATTCAAAAAATCCTTTATGTCACCCTACGCAGTAATAGAAAACTTACACACTGAGTACTTGTACATTTTTGTAGGTGCAAAACTACGGCCATACTATTTGCACGAAAATTTTTGTGGTAAGATTACCTGCATACAAACCGTGGCCGATCAGTTTAGCCCAAATTTGATTCGCGAAAATTCCGCTACCGAAGTGTATGCTTGAGCGCTAGCAGCGTCTTCTTCGTACCGTAATATATAGTAATAGGGGGAAGAGCCAAGTGTTTCCGTCTCCCAGCCATTTTGCCACAGAGCGAAAGAGAGAGAGAGAGCGAGTGTGGGGACGTCTGGGGGGACGGTTCCGTTACCGGACCCGACTTCAGCACGCAGGCCATATGCCCATTGTACCCCCCAATTCCTGCTCACCCCAGCAACCTAGCACCTCTGACGAAGTGTACCATTGCTGCTGGTGTGAGTGACGATACCTCTTCAGGCTCCATAAAAGGGCGTCCGAAGCAGTTCAACCGGCCCAGCGCAAGCGCCGGGCACTGGCAAAGCACGTGTAGCGAGGATTCCTCCTCCTCCCCGCACTTCCGACACATCGTCTCCTCGCATTTTCCGAGACGCTGCAAGTGCCTCCTGAGTCCGCAGTGTCCCATATACAGTCCAACTGCTATCCTCAGGGAGCTCCTATCCAGCCTAAGGAGGTGCTGCGTCAATTTCTTGTCCAACCCCCTCAAGACTGCTTTCGCCTGCCTCGTCCCCGGTTCTGCCAGCCATTCCACATTGTGTTGGTTTCCATCCACATGCGAATGTCCGCCTTAACCCAGCATTTGGCCACTCCTGTGGCCGGCTCCGGCCCCATGAATGGCGTGCTGCCCCTTCCCTTGCGAGGCTGTCTGCCTCCTCATTGCCCTCTATGCGCCTGTGTCCAGGTACCCACAGAAGGCTGACCTTGTTCTGGCCTGCAAGGCGTCCCAGCGCGTCCTTGCAGTCCCTAACGAGCCCACTCCTGCACTTCACAGCTTCCAGAGCCATCAGGGCCGCCTGGCTGTCTGTGCAAATGCATATCCTCCTGCCCCTATATCCTCTTTGGATATTTTCCAGTGCGCAGTCTCTGATTGCCACCACCTCTGTTTGAAACACCGTACAGAATTTCCTCAGTGGGATGCTCTTCTTCCACCTGGATCTCTGCAGGTGTATTCCTGCCCCCGTCCCCTCCGCCACCTTGGAGCCATCTGTAAACCAGATAAGCTCCTGTCCGTGGAGTGGCCCGGGTTCGTCAATCCAATCCTCTCTGCTCGGGTAGATTACCTTTACCAGACTGTTAAAGCAGTATTCTACTTGAATGTGATCCTGCCATATGCTAGACGCCTTGCTAATGCTTCCCAGGGTTTCCGCGACTTCGGCGTGTCCCCCGGAGCACGCTCTTCGTCTCCATTGACCCGCGAGCTTCAGCCTGTACACTGCTGCCATCGCCGCCCCCTTGACCTCGATGGTGAGGCGGGGTAGCCCCAGCAGCAGCCCCATGGCACTAACCGGCGTGGTACCCATCGCCCCCCCGTAATTGCTCTGCACGCGAGCCCCCTGATGTGATCGAGTATGTTTCTCGCCGTCACCAGCGACGTTCTCCTCCACTACACCAGCGCCCCGTGTAGCAGGGCCGGCTTTATAACGGCTGCGTAAACCCACCGCATCATCCTGGGGTTGTGACCCCATACTTTTCCGCAGATTCTGCTAGTGGCCCACAACAGCGCACAAGCTCTTCTGCCCATCACTGCCACGTGCTTCCCCCAGTTCAGTTTGGCATCTAGGGTCACTCCCAGGTGCTTTACCGACCCCGCGGGAACCAGTGTTCTGCCGAAGAAGGTCGGGTCTTCCCAGCCCACAATCCTCCTCCTCCGTGTGAACAGGACCAGTACCGTTTTTTCCGGATTGACCGTCAGCCCTGTGTCCCTGCACGACCTCTTTACCATTCTCAGAGCCGTCCCGGTGAGCTCCCTCGCCACGTGGGCGTGCTTGGATCTCACCACGACGGCAATGTCGTCTGCATACCCCTGCGCCCGCAAGCCCATCCCATTGAGTCCGCACAGCAGTTCGTCGACAACTAGGCACCACAGCAGCGGGGATATCACCCCCCCCCTGCGGGCAGCTCCCCTCGTCGCCGACACCCACAGACTTCTGTCACCCCTGGTGACCTTCAAACTCCGGTCCCTGAGCATGCCCTCGATCCACCTCACGGTGGTCGAGTCCACCCTATGTCTCACGGCCGCCTCCACAATGGCCTTAACAGAGGTGCAGTTGAATACCCCCTCTATATCCAAGAAGATGCCCACCGCCAGTTTCTCAACCAAACGCGCCGCCTCCAGGCTGTCCACCAGCCTGTGCAGCGCCGCCTCGACCGACTTCCCTGGCTGATAGGCGAACTGCGTGTCATGGAGCGGCTTCACCAAAAGCGCCCCCGTCCTAACATGCCTATCCACCAACCTCTCCATCGTCTTTAGCAAAAACGACGTAAGGCTGATAGGTCGAAAAGCGCCCGGTTGGTCGTAATCGTTCCTCCCGGGCTTTGGTATGAAAACCACCCTCGTTCGCGTACACGAACGAGGTATATAGCCGAGAGCTATGCTGGCCCTCATGACTTTTGTCAGCGGTGCTAGAAGTACCCCCAGACCCTGCTGAAGCAGGGCCGGGAATATGCCGTCCTCCCCCGCGCTCTTAAAAGGTTCAAAGCTCCTGATGGCCCAGCTAACCTTTCCCGGCGTGACGACCTTTGAGGCAGTGACCCAGTCCCTTTCAGCCCGCCTAAGACGGGTGCCGTCCGGCCCCGGGTCTCCGTCCTCCATCGCCACGTACCCCGGGAAGTGCTTGCCCATCAGGGTGTGCATCTCTTCTTCGTGTGATGAGGTAAAGCCCCCATCCGGCCGTCTAAGCGGACCAGTGGCCGGGCCTCGATCTCTCTTCAGGATTTTTTGGAGTCTAGCCGCCGCAGGTATGCTGTTCGCATCCCCGCAGAACTTCCTCCACGAGTCCCTCTTTGCCTTCCTAATGGCCTCCTTGAAGGCCCTCTGGCACTGCCTGTACTCCTCCCAATGCCGAGGGTCCTTAGTTCTATTGGCCCTGTTACAGGTTCTCCTGGCCTCCGACCTAAGTCTATCCAGGCCCTTGTTCCACCACCAAGTTTTCCCCCTGCCCACCGTTTTCACGGGGCAGTTGTCCTCAAAGAATCTCCTCATAGAGTCCTGCAGCACTTTAACGGCTGCATCAACCTCCACGGGAGTCCCATACCTGGATGGGAAGACCTCCATCCTCCCCCTCAGTTCTTCCTCATAACCCCGTCAATCCGTGGATCTCGGGTCCCTATACGAAACCTCTCCCACGGCTGGCTTATCTCCCCTGATGGCGAAGCAGATGTGCCGGTGGTCCGACATAGACGGCTCATCCGACACCCTCCACTCCGCCACGCATTCCGCGGCTAGGCGTGACCCCAACGTCAGGTCTATCACCGCCTCCCTATTGCTAGTAACAAATGTAGGTTCCTTACCTTTATTGAAGATTTCCAGCTCCTTCGTCATTAGGAACCCGAGGAGGGCCTGCCCCCGGCCGTTGACGTCCGCACTCCCCCACACTGTGTGGTGCGAGTTGGCATCGCAGCCGAGAACCAGCTCCCATCCCCTGTCCCTGCAATACCTCACCAGCGCCCGCACTCCTCCGACGGTGGTGGTTCCTGCGAGTCGTGTGGCATGTACACGGACGCCTCCACAACCTGTCTTTCAACTCCTCCCAGTGTCATCTGCAACTTGATCGGCACTTGATCCATACTGCAGTGCTCACTGAGAGTCGTGAAGCTCACTCCTCTCACGAGGATGCATGCCCTGGCCCTGTGTACAGAGTCGTCATAAATTAGTTGTCCGCGGTCCACGTTGAGCTCCCTGATCCGCCCCTTGTAAGCCCAAGGTTCTTGAATCAGCGATATCTCAACGTTTTCCCGGACCACCCTTCTATTAAGCACCGCTGAAGCCGCAGCGCAGCGGTGCAGGTTGATCTGAATTAGGGAAAGACTACTTACTATGTCCGGGTCCCTCGTCCTCCCCCTCCTTCTTCTTCCCGTCCCCGGGCCTGTTGCCTAGCCTCCTTACGGACGCCCGCCCCATGCCCAGGAAGGGCTGTCACCCCAGTCTCTCAAGCGCGGGAATGGCGGTCTCACTGACTCCGAGGACGAGCCGGGTACCCTTCGCAGGTTCCCCTGCCCGCCCGCTCCTCTCAAAGACCCGCCACCCCGCGGCGCCGAGTCCCGGGTTTTGCCGGTCCATCCTCCTGAGGATGACCGCCGTGTCCTCCGGTTGTAGGCCCGGCAAGTGTGCCACCATCCTTACGAGCTTAGGCAACTCGTCCAGACCCACACCCTTCAGACTAGCGCCCTCCCAGGGTTTCAGGCTTGACGCCTTCGCCCTAGTCCATTTTTCTGTCTCGCTGTCCGCACAGACGACCCTCAGAACCCCGCCGCTCCGGAAGATCTCGTGGAACCGTGGCACGAATTCCCCTACGGGAATCGTGTCCATCAGCTCCTCGAGCCCCTCCCGGATCTTCAGGGCCTGCTCCTCCGACACCTCTTCCCCCTGATCGCCATTAACAATGGCGACCCTCGGGAGTCCCGATGCCACCGCAGTGAAGGACCCGGATTTCCCGGCCGCCTCCCCGCGTTTCTTAGGGGGGTGCTTGGAGGCGTTGGGAGATATCTCCTCCAACGACCTCTGCCGCTTCGCCGCCCCACTTTGCTCCTGCAGTCCCGAGTCTGGGCCTTCCTCTGCCCCTCCTTGCTCCTGCGCCTCCCGGAGCTTCCTGTTCCTTTTCCTGGCCGACCCGCTTGGTCTCTTCCTCGGGGCCACCGTCTCTCCGGTTTGCCCGGAAAGACCGCTCCCCGAGGCCGATCCCTCCTGGATTGGCCCGATTTCCATCGGCAGTTCCCGGGATGTTGGCCCAGCAACTGCCTCTGCTCCTGAGGGAGTCGCTACAAGCTCCTCCCCCAGCACGTTTCGCTCCACGAAGGAACACCCAGGGGCCCCTTCGCTTCGCTTCAACTCCTCGTTCTCCCCCTCGCCCTTGTTTTTATTTATTTTGGTTTTTAAAAAAAATTCCATTTTGGTCCCACGAGAATCTAGGGAACAAAGGTCCGCCCGCACAGAGCCCCGCATGTGCGGGTAAGGCCTGCATACTCCGAGATGCGGCCTGGTATCTCGAAGGCACCGTTCACGGCTCAGCTCCCCCTGCGTCACACAGCCACAGGCACGGTAGCTAAAACACCCTGGCTTGGGGGGTTCCTCTTAGTCGGCCGCGCCCGGTCTCACCTTGTGAGTGATCCCGCGCGCGACCTTGAGCCCCACCCCGACGTCAAGGTGGAAACCCGTCGGGGGGATATATATATATATAAGACCATGGAGTATTGTTCGATGCCTTTGGCACCGTGATTGAGTACTGCGGCTGATGCTAGTAATAACTGATGAATATATTTACATTATATACACATGTACAGAGCGAATGCAACAATTATGATACAAGATTGTACATAGGGTTACCTGAATTAACAACAAGTGCAGCTTGTAATTATAATTATTAATTTGACTTAATTATAATGCTTGGCGACAAGCGCCCTGCACCTCACACGTGTATCAACGTGGGTACTGCTCGTATTACGCAGTTACGACTGACGAGCGCGACGGCCGCGCGTCTCGGGCTCGGTACGAGTGTCGAGCGGGCGACCTCTGACGTGTCGCGCTATAAGTTTGATTAGTCTCAAACTTACATATATATATATATATATTGTCACGCCGACTTTGAGTGGGAGGGGGGAGGGAAATAAAATAAGGGAAACACAAAATCGGGGTAACACGAAAGATATTCTCTATTTATTCGTAGATAACAACAAAACGAATATTTTACAAAAAAAAAAAGGAAACTAAAACGAAAATGGCGAGAAAAAAAAAAATTAATAATAATAATTATTGTCTGGTTGGGCGCCAGTTATTTTTATGGCATAACTGCCTTTCAACTCTAACGGTTATCAACGACAGGGAAATTTTGTACACGGGCTAGCTCATACGCTAAGGGGAACACTCTCAGGGGGGGGGGGGGAAAGTCCGTTTTTCGGCTTCTTAGTTATTACCACGATCGTTTCTCAATGGCAGGTTAATTTCTTGGTTATTTTCAGCACGGAATTAATCGGGGTGGAATTTATCGGGAAAACGCAAAAAAAATGATCGGGTTTATTGGGGAGACGCAAAAAAAAAAGAAACGAATAAATTCGGGACTGACTCCAATTATTTTACACACCACCACACTACAGGGACTCGATACACCTTTAAGGGGACACACGCACGAACTGTTATCCAGAAAACAATGGCGTCCGCCTCGTGGCCGGAACGCTCTCGCAAATAAATAAAATTTCGCCAAGCTCGAGAATGAAAATTTTCTCTACTCACTCTGGTTCTTTTTTTCACTTCTCTCTCTTTTCTCACTCTCTCCTCCTTTCTTTTTTTTCTTTTTTTTTCACAAAGAAAAAACTTTATACAAAAAAAATATAACTCAAAAAAAACTCTATATAATATAACTCAAAAAAAAACTCTATATAATATGACTCACACTAAAAAAAAAACTCTATATAATCGCACTCAAAAATTTTTAAAGCAGGACTTTTCACTTTCTCCTTCTCTCTCACACACACTCTGAACTCTATATAATTTTCTCTTAACTCTATTCTCTATCTATCCTTTCACTCTCCACGCTACGCTCGAAGTGAGAAGGCATTTCTTCTTACTTGACACGAGGCCTGATAAGGGAAGTCAAAGGGCAAAGAAGGGGTTACAGGACTGACCTATTTCCGATGGGTAGCCATTCATCGATCAGCTCTATCGATTCACGCATGCGAAGTGGTCCTTGTCCTGGAGAGCGATGGTTGACTGGCCGGGAAGACTGTTGACACGTGGGGACATCTCTCGCACGTGGAAATTCTCAAATGGGTCGATATCATCGATCTCGCCCGCACGGTGCTGCCCTCATCAGCATAGAGAGGGTACTCTCTCGCCCCACTCTCTCGCTGGGCGTGCTCTGGAATGTGTCCCTTGTCGGCGCGGCAGACGAGTAGAGTGGGCTATTGCCGCGCTTACGATCTCTCTCTTTTTGGTGGCAATTTTGAGCCGTATAATTACCGTGAGCGCGGGATGGTCTCTTGTGACGCTCTCTAGCCGGCAGTGCAGCGTGGGTTTACTCCTCGGGGATGCTGGTGGTGGTGCGCCTCTCCAGGACTATCTTGATAATTTGGGGGGAGAGAGAGAATTATAGAGAGATAGAGAGAGAGAGAGAGAGAATAATAGAGAGAGAGAAAGAAGCACCGGGCGGGTGGCAAATCTGAAAACATCTCGAAAAAGCCTCTAGATATCAAAATTTGCCATAAGTGTGGGAGAAATAATATGTACATTTCGAGCCCCCGATCCAAACTAATTATTGAACCAAATTTATTGAACCCCAAGTGGAATTAATGTATAATGCGAGATTCTCCCCGAAAATTCTCAAGAGAGAGAGGAGAGAGAGAGAAAGAAGCAGCAGGTGGGTGAAAAATCTGAAAACATCCTGAATAAGAAATCGAAAGGATTCGATTTTTTTTCTCTATCATTCTCTCTCTCTCTCTCTCTTGAAAAATTGGGGGGAGAGAGAGACAGAGAGAGAATGATAGAGAAATAAAAATCGAAAACAAAAACATTATCTAATAAAAATAAAGTTTATATAATAAAAATAAAGTATAATAAAAATAAAGTTTATGTAATAAAAATAAAGTAAAATAAAAAAAAAGCTTATATAAATATCAATGTATCGTTATTAATTATTTCCCTCTCTGCTGCTCTAGCTCTTTCTTTCTCTCCCCTCAACGCCCAATTTCTCAAGAGAGAGAGAGAGAGAGAGACAGGGAATGATAGAAAGAGAGAAAGAAGGTTCGGGCGGCCGAATGCCCGGCTACATGGGGGTACCCCAGGTGAGATACTGGCACCCGCCATTAAAAAAAATCGAATTAAAAAGATTATCAAATAAAAATAAAGTTTATACAATAAAAATAAAGTTTATACAATAAAAATAAAGTCATTCTCTGTCTTTACCATTCTCTCTCTCGATCATTCTCTCTCTCTATCATTCTATCTCTATCATTCTCTCTATCATTCTTTCTCTCTATCATTCTCTCTCACTAGCATTCTCTCTCTCTATCATTCTTTCTCTCTACCATTCTCTGTCTCTATCAGTCTCTCTCTCTCTATCATTCTCTCTCACTATCATTCTCTCTCTCTATCATTCTTTCTCTCTATCATTCTCTCTCTCCTATCATTCTCTCTCTCTCTATCATTCTCTCTCTCCTATAATTCTCTCTCTCTCTCTATCATTCTCTTCCTCCTGTCATTCTCTCTCTCTCTCTCTCTATCATTCGCTCCCTCTCTATCATTCTCTCTCACTATCATTCTCTGTCTCTATCATTCTCTCCCTCCATCAATCTGTCTCTCCATCATTTTCTCTCACTCCTATCATTCTCTCTCTCTATGACCCTCTATCTCTTTCATTCTCTCTGTCTCAATCATTCGCTCTCTCTGCTTCAATCATTCTCTGTCTCTATCATTCTCTCTCACTATCATACCCTCTCTCTACCATTCTCTCTCCTATCTTTCACTCTCTATCATTCTCTCTCTATCATTCTCTCTCTCTATCATTCTCTCTCCTATCATTCTCTCTCTATTATTCTCTCTCTCTATCATTCTCTCTCTATCATTCTTTCTCTCTATCATTCTCTCTCACTATCATTCTCTCTCTCTATCATTCTCTCTCTCTATCATTCTTTCTCTCTATCATTCTCTGTCTCTATCATTCTCTCTCACTATCATTCTCTCTCTCTATCATTCTCTCTCTCTCTATCATTCTCTCTCTCTCTATCATTCTCTCTCTCTCTATCGTTCTCTGTCTCTATCATTCTCTCTCTCTATAACTTTCTCTCTCTTTAATTCTCTTCCTCTATCATTCTCTGTCGCTATCATTCTCTGTCTCCATCATTCTCTGTCTCTATCATTCTCTCTCTCTATCATTCTCTCTCCCTCTCTTTAATTCTCTCTCACTATCATTCTCGCTCTCTTTATCATTCTCTCTCTCTCTCTATCATTCTCTCTGTCTCAATCATTCTCTGTCTCTATCATTCTCTCTCACTATCATACCCTCTCTCTATCATTCTCTCTCTCTATCATTCTCTGTCTCCATCATTCTCTCTCTATATCATTCTCGCTCGCTCTCATTCTCTGTCTCTATCATTCTCTGTCACTATCATTCTCTCTCTCTATCATTCACTGTCTCTATCATTCTGTCTCTCTCTATGATTCTCTCTCACTATCATTTTCTCTCTCTACCATTATCTGTCTCTATCATTCTCTCTCTCTCTATCATTCTCTTTCCTGACATTCTCTCTCTCTCTCTCTCTCTCTCTATCATTCTCTCTTTCTATAACTCTCTCTCTCTTTAATTCTCTCCCTCTATCAATCGATCTCAATATCATTCTCTGTCTCTCTATCGTTCTCTCTCTCTCTCTTTCATTTTCTCTCTCTCTATCATTCGCCCCTCTCTATCATTCTCTCTCTATCATTCTTTCCCCCTATCATTGTCTGTCTCTAGCATTCTCTCTCACTATCATTCTCTCTCTCTATCATTCTTTTTCACTATCATTCTGTGTCTCTATCATTCTCGCTCTCTCTATCATTCTCTGTCTCTATCATACTCTCTGCATCATTCTCGCGCTCTCTCTCTCTCTATCATTCTCTCGCTCTCTCCCTCTATCATTTTCTCTCTCGTATCATTCCCTCTCTCTCTCTCACGCTCTGTCTCTATCATTCGCTCCCTCTCTATCATACTCTCTCTGTATCATTCTTTCTCTCCATCATTCTCTGTCTCTATCATTCTCTGTCACTATCATTCTCTCTCTCTATCATTCTCTGTCATTATCATTCTCTCTCTCTATCGATCTCTCTCTCTCTATCGTTCTTTCTCTCTATCATTCTCTGTCTCTATCATTCTCTCTCACTATCATTCTCTCTCTCGATCATTCTCTGTCTCTATCATTCTCTCTCTCTCTATCATTCTCTCTGACTATCATCCTCTCTCTTCATCATTCTCTCTCACTATCATACTCTCTCCATCATTCTCCTATCATTCTCCTATCATTCTCTCTCTCTCTCTCTCTCTATCATTCACTCCCTCTCTATTATTCTCTTTCTCCTATCATTCGCTCCCTCTCTATCATTCTCTCTCCATCATTCTCTTGCTCTCTCTCTGTATCATTTTCTCTCTCTCTTTCATTCTCTCTCTCTATCATTCTCTCTCTCTATCATTCTCTCTCACTATCATTCTCTCTCTCGATCATTCTCTCTCTTTATCATTCTCTGTCTCTATCATGATCTCTCTCTCTATCATTCTCTCTGACTATTATTCTCTCTCTCCATCATTCTCTCTCACTATCATACTCTCTCCATCATTCTCTCGCTCTCTCTCTATCATTCTCTCGCTCTCTCTCTCTATCATTTTCTCTCTCGTATCATTCCCTCTCTCTCTCTCTCTCTCTCTATCATTCTCTCTCTCTATCATTCTTTCTCTATATCATTCTCTGTCTCTATCATTCTCTCTCACTATCATTCTCTCTCTCTATCATTCTTTCTCTATATCATTCTCTGTCTCTATCATTCTCTCTCTCTATCATTCTCTCTCTCTCTGTCATTCTTTCTCTCTATCATTCTCTGTCTCAATCATTCTCTCTCGCTATCATTCTCTGTCACTATCATTCTCTCTTTCTATCATTCTCTCTGTCTATCATTCTCTCTCTCTATCATACTGTCTCTCTCTATCATTCTCTCTCGCTCTCTCTCTATCATTCTCACTCACTATCATTCTCTCTCTCCATCATTCTCTCGCTCTCTCTCTATATCATTTTCTCTCTCTCTCGCTCTCTATCATTCTCTCTCACTATCAAGCTCTCTCTCTATCATTCTCTCACTATCATTCTCTGTCTCTATCATTCTCTCACTCTATCATTCTTTCTCTCTATCATTCTCTGTCTCTATCATTCTCTCTCTCTCTATCATTCTCTCTCACTATCATTCTCTCTCACTATCATTCTCTCTCTCTATCATTCTCTGTCTCTATCATTCGCTCTCTCTCTATCATTCTCTCACACTATCATTCTCTCTCTCCATCATTCTCTCACACTATCATTCTCTCTCTCCATCATTCTCTCGCTCTCTCTCGTTAACATTTTCTCTCTCGTATCATTCCCTCTCTCTCTCTCTCTCTCTATCATTCTTTCTCTCTATCGTTCTCTGTCTCTATCATTCGCTCGCACTATCATTATCTCTCTCTTTAATTCTCTCTCCCTATCATTCTCTCTCACTATCATACCATCTCTCTATCATTCTCTCTCCCTCTCTCTATCATTCTCTCTCTCTATCATTCTCTGTCTCTATCATTCTCTCTCACTATCATTCTCTCTCTCTGTCATTCGCTGTCTCTATCATTCTCTCTCACTATCATTCTCTCTCTCTCTATCATTCTCGCTCTCTATCATTCTCTGTCTCTATCATTCTCTCTGTCTCTATCATTCTCTCTCTCCATCGTTTACTCTCTCTCCTATTATTCCCTCTCTGTCATTCTCTGTCTCTATCATTCTCTCTGTGTATAACCCTCTCTCTCTCTCTTTAATTCTCTCTCTCTATCATTCTCTGTCTCTATCATTCTCTGTATCTATCATTCTCTCTCTCTCTATCATTCTCTCTGTCTCAATCATCCTCTGTCTCAATCATTCGCTCTCTCTGTCATTCTCTGTGTCTCAATCATTCTCTGTCTCTATCATTCTCTCTCACTATCATTCTCTCTCACTATCATACCCTCTCACTATCATACCCTCTCTCTATTATTCTCTCTCTCTCTCTCTCTCTATCATTTTCTCTCTCTACCATTCTCTGTCTTTATCATTCTCTCTCTCTATCATTCTCTCTCTCTATCATTTTCTGTCTCTATCATTCTCTCTCTCTATCATTCTCTCTCTCTCTCTCTCTCTCAATCATTCTCTCTTACTATCATTCTCTCTCTCTATCATGCACTCTCTATCATTCTCTCTCACTATCATTCTCTCTCTCTCTCTCTATCATTCTCTCTCACTATCGTTCTCTCTCTCTCTCTCTCTCTCTCTATCATTTTCTCTCTCTATCATTCTCTCTCACTATCATTCTCTCTCTCGATCATTCTCTCTCTCTATCATTATCTGTCTCTATCTTTCTCTCTCTCTCCATCATTCTCTCTCACTATCATTCTCTCTCTCCATCATTCTCTCACTATCATACTCTCGCCATCATTCTGTCGCTCTCTCTCTCTCTCTCTCTATAATTCTCTCGCTCTCTCTATCTATCATTTTCTCTCTCGTATCTCTCTCGTATTCTCTCCCGTAGAGAGGGAATGCTCTCTCTCTCTCTCTATCATTCGCTCCCTTTCTATCATTCTCTCTCTTTCTCTCTATCATTCTCTCTCCCTATCATTCTTTCTCTCTATCATTCTCTGTCTCTATCATTCTCTCTCTCTATCATTCTCTCTCTCTATTATTCTCTATCATTCTCTGTCTCTATCATTCTCTCTCTCTCTCTATAATTTTTTCTGTCTTAATCATTCTCCGTCTCAATCATTCGCTCTCTCGGTCATTCTCTCTCTCTCTCTCTATCATTCTCTCTCTCTCTATCATTCGCTCCCTCTCTATCACTCTCTCTCTCTCTCTCTCTCTCTCTCTCTCTATCATTCTCTCTCTCTCTCTCTATCATTCTTTCTCACTATCATTCTCTCTCTCCATCATTCTCTCTCTTTCCATCATTATTTCCCTCTATCATTCTCTGTCTCTATCATTCTCTCTCACTATCATTCTCTCTCTCTATCATTCTTACTCTCTATCATTCTCTCTCACTATCATTCCCTCTCTCTATCATTCTTACTCTCTATTATTCTTTCTCACTATCATTCTCCCTCTCTATCATTCTCTGTTTCTATCATTCTCTCCCTCCATCATTTTCTCTCTCTCCTATTATTCTATCGCTATCATTCTCTCTCTCTATAACCCTCTCTTTCTTTAATTCTCTCTCTCTCTATCATTCTGTCTGACTATTATCCTCTCTCTCCATCATTCTCTCTCTCTCTCTCTCTCTCTATCATTCGCTCCCTCTCTATCATTGTCTCTCTCTATCATTCTTTCTCTCTATCATTCTCTCTCTCGATCATTCTCTCTCCCTATCATTCTCTCTCTCTATCATTTGCTCCCTCTCTATCATTCTCTGTCACTATCATTCTCTCTCTGTATCGATCTCTCTCTCTCTATCGTTCTTTCTCTCTATCATTCTCTCTCACTATCATTCTCTCTCTCGATCATTCTCTGCCTCTATCATTCTCTCTCTCTCTATCATTCTCTCTGACCATCATCCTCTCTCTTCATCATTCTGCTTTTAGCAGCCCTTAATAGCAAAAATTTGCGACAGGTTGTATTTAGTATTGCAAGGTAGCGTAGTATCTTTGATTCTATAAAATCCCACATTTCCATCAACATCCGAAGATGTTGAACAGTACGATTTACCATTATACTAACCTTTAGTATACTCGATGCTAAAAAAATCAGTACAGTCAGTACCATCCGACTACATTGCATGTTGCAATACAAGATTAGACTAATTCTTAGCATGTCCAATGCTATAAGATCAGGTATATTCAGTACAACCAAGGATATTGATTACTGCAATTTAAGAGTTCCCAAATGTAAGTATGTTCGATGCTAAAACCGTTGCTATTACTGATACAATGAAATATTGTAGTTCGTATTCGTATTACTGGGCATTGTTGAATTACATTAAAAATTGCTGTCTCTATATAAAACATACGTAAAACATACTATAGAATAATATATTTATATTATTATAGATTGCTTTGCTTGTACGAAATATACAATATACTACAAACTAGTATACTTCTAGCATCCTAGATTGCTGTCCCTATAGAATAGTATATTTATAGTATCCGTCAACATCCATTTTTCCCAGCGTACCATCCAACGATATTCAATGCTGCAATACAAGACTACACGTACTCTTAGCATCTCCGATACTACGAACCTCATATGTCCAGCACCATACGAAGATGCTCAACAGTACAATCTACGATTATACTAAGCTTTACTATGTTCGATACTATAAAATTTGGTACTCTCAGTACCATCCGATGAAATTAAACGCTGCAATCCAAAATTGGGCTAATTCTCTGTATCCATCATGCCATACGATCAGGTATAACCCGTACAAATTACTGGAATTTAATTTCTCGAGTGTACGTATGGTTAATGCTAAAGCCATTGTTATGACTATGCTTGAAATGCTACAGCATAATATTGTAGTTTGAATATTGCTGAACAATATATTATATGTAATATATACAAGTATTTGTTGTTACAATAAACATTTGTGTCCCTAATCAAAATATACAATATGCTATAGAATAGTATATTGCTAGTATCTTCTAACATCGATTTTTCCCAGTGCACCGGTAACACGATGGAGGAGAGAACAGACGTCGCGTTGAGTAGACGATAATGAACTCTACACGACTTGAACACGATTTATTTATAATGATTTTTATTTCGCGACATGTCGTCGGATATACTGGTACTTATCGAGAATTAAAGTTTTCACCCACTATTTATTCTCTGATCTGGCTGAAACAGCTCTCGACCAATATTTTGTGCTTATCGTGAATTTTCTCCCTCTTGCGATCAACTGTACAATTCTTACCTTCTCAAAATTACGAATTCTCGTCATGTATACCACAGACCCGGACGTTCCTGGTCCCGGCGATAGAAGAAGAGATATGTGGCTGTATATGAAGGGGATTCAATTTTTGTGAAATTTATTGAAGGAAGACAAATTTTCATGAAATATTTTTTAAATTACTGTTCATTCGATTATTAACTTTTCCTATCTAAATTATCTTTCAGAGGATGTAGTATGCGCTACTGTGGTTGAGGATGAGAGATCTTAAAAATGTACTTATATAAATTGCTTCGAACATTTTTTTTTTTCAATACAACCTTTTTTTCGGGAAACCTCTATTATTGACATGTAATGAAGGTTTTTCGAAAATTCACATATTTCCAAATTTTTCCAACGATACAATGAATTTCAAAATATTTTCGACTTGTCTTTGAGCTGTCCTGCAAATTCTATTTCTGAAAAAATTGATTTAGGGAAATACATAATAGATTAATACTTGGTTTAGTTACAGATAGTGAAAACACAATGCTCAGGCATCTATCGCCGGATGTAATGTCAGCACTTCAAGGAGTTCGATTTATTGCTCAGCACATAAAGGATGCCGACCGAGATAATGAAGTAAATATTTTTGATCATTATCATTAATAAAAACATCTTTTTATTCCTGACTACCGCAAAAAGACGGAGATCAGTTGACCGATGTGCTGCATCGATCAATCGGTCTGATCGATTGGATCTGCCGATTCCAAGTTATAACATTTCTTTGAAACGGCAACAAATAGTTTAATTAAATTTGTAATAGTAAATACGTTTAGTTTAGATACATTTTAGTGTGAAAAATTGTTAACTCGCCGAGTTAAATGAATTTCACCAATACCCTATTGTGACGGTTGTAGCGGGTGGTAGTAAAAGCCTAGAAAGTCCATATAAAAGTATGAATATTTAATGATTGAATATATATTCAATCATCAGAGGAGTGCACGTTGTTATTGAGTGGATGAATCTTGACTGGAGATGAACTAAAGCGTCTTGCGACGCTCTCCGCAACCGTGAATAACAAAGGGCCTACTGTGGTGAGGAAAAAGGTATTCCTGCGCGTAGCGGAAGCTGGGTAGGAGTACGGATATCTGTAATACATAAATGATCGATTCTACCACGGTCTTACATATAGATCTGAAAACTCCAATGCTGTGTATCGCTGTGATCGGCCCCGCAGATACCATAACCATCATGTTTCTATCTATCTGTCTCTATCCCACCCACGGTCCCACCTCCATATTTCTTATATATATTTTTAGTATGATTGTGGAACATTTTTGTAACACAAAAAAGGGGTTCCGAATGAATGTACTAAAAACGTATCACCTTAATCCCAATTGAACCTCAAACATTTTAAATTCAAGCGAGTGCGATGAGCAAGAGTCATTCCGAAACATATTCATGTCAAGTGTACTTTGACAGAGTGGTTTGATACCCACCTCAAAGTCTAAAATTATGATCACACGTAACGCACTTGTTTTTCCTATCCTGTCATAAATCAGTGAATATTAAATGATAAGGCATGTAATAATTATGTAATTATATATTTATGTTAAGTGAAACAATATCTTTTATATTTTTTTGGAGATATTTCATTTGTTTAAATTAAAGTATGTATAATTACAAACGAATCGTTTCATATTTTTTTACATTATCACTAT
Source organism: Dyspetes luteomarginatus (assembly GCA_963669185.1). Lineage (NCBI taxonomy): Eukaryota > Metazoa > Arthropoda > Insecta > Hymenoptera > Ichneumonidae > Dyspetes > Dyspetes luteomarginatus. The sequence continues at coordinate 10,686,832 of OY769906.1, forward strand.
TGTTTTTGAAATCAAGGTAATAAGTGCAAAGATAAATCAAGTGTTTCAATCAAGTATTTCTCATGTTACTTTAATTTTTTTCAAATTTATTTTTGCAGGTATTTAAGTTATTTAATTCAACATCAGTATAAGTGCATACTTATCTTTTACGTATTTTTCTTTTGCTTTTATAGCTTCAACTTTAACGCGATTATTTTTCATATCCCCTGAATTTTGTTTAATTTTTGTCACAAGTATTCTGTTCTTCGAATCAAGGTAAGTGTAAGCATAAATATAAATCAAAACTTTTATATTTATTTCTTTCATTTTTTTACTTTTACATGTTCCATGATTCAATGTTTCCATAGAATTCCATGGTATTCTTTTTTTTTATTGCGGTAAGAACAAATAAAAACACAACTATTCTATTCGTTCTCCTTCCATTTATTTACATTTTCCATTTTTGCAAGCGTTCTGTTTTGAGTAGGTAAGTCTCAAGTCTCAAAATAGAATGCGTGCAAAAAAATGATACAAATAAATATGAAAGTGTTGATTGACTTCCGTTTGCGGTGCGTGACAGATGGGATGTGAGTGAGTGGAGTGAACGGGAAAGAAAGTGGAAAGGGACTGAAAAGGGCGAGAAGGGAAAGAAGAGGGCAGGAGGTAAAGAGGAAGGGAAAGCAGAGTGGAGAAAAGTTTGAGAAAAGAGGGGATAGAGAAAACGGACTGAAAAACAGAGAACAGAAAAGGGCAGAAGTTTGTTAGGAGGAAATGCACTACGGCGCGCGGGCAGGAGGGAGAGGGGGAGGGAAGAGAAAGGCGGCAGAGGCGAAGTGGCGAGAACCGAGTGGCAAGCGAACGGTCGCGAGAGGAGTGGGGGGAATAAAGGAGGAACGGAGAGAGGCAAAGGCGCAGGCAAGTGGCGACATCGGGCAGAGCCGCGAGGAGTAGAGAAAGAGAGCGAGACCGAAGTGATATAAGGCGAGTAAATTGAATCAAATTAAATCAAATTAAATCAAATTAAATCAAATTAAATCAAATTAAATCAAATTAAATCAAATTAAATCAAATTAAATCAAATTAAATCAAATTAAATCAAATTAAATCAAATTAAATCAAATTAAATCAAATTAAATCAAATTAAATCAAATTAAATCAAATTAAATCAAATTAAATCAAATTAAATCAAATTAAATCAAATTAAATCAAATTAAATCAAATTAAATCAAATTAAATCAAATTAAATCAAATTAAATCAAATTAAATCAAATTAAATCAAATTAAATCAAATTAAATCAAATTAAATCAAATTAAATCAAATTAAATCAAATTAAATCAAATTAAATCAAATTAAATCAAATTAAATCAAATTAAATCAAATTAAATCAAATTAAATCAAATTAAATCAAATTAAATCAAATTAAATCAAATTAAATCAAATTAAATCAAATTAAATCAAATTAAATCAAATTAAATCAAATTAAATCAAATTAAATCAAATTAAATCAAATTAAATCAAATTAAATCAAATTAAATCAAATTAAATCAAATTAAATCAAATTAAATCAAATTAAATCAAATTAAATCAAATTAAATCAAATTAAATCAAATTAAATCAAATTAAATCAAATTAAATCAAATTAAATCAAATTAAATCAAATTAAATCAAATTAAATCAAATTAAATCAAATTAAATCAAATTAAATCAAATTAAATCAAATTAAATCAAATTAAATCAAATTAAATCAAATTAAATCAAATTAAATCAAATTAAATTAAATTAAATGAAATCAAATCAAATTAAATCAAATTAAATCAAATCAAATCAAATTAAATCAAATCAAATCAAATTAAATCAAATCAAATCAAATCAAATCAAATTAAATCAAATCAAATCAAATCCGAATCGAATCGAATCGAATCGAATCGAATCGAATCGAATCGAATCAAATCGAATCAAATCGAATCAAATCGAATCAAATCGAATCAAATCGAATCAAATCGAATCAAATCGAATCAAATCGAATCAAATCGAATCAAATCGAATCAAATCGAATCAAATAGAATCAAATCGAATCAAATCGAATCAAATCGAATCAAATCGAATCAAATCGAATCAAATCGAATCAAATCGAATCAAATCGAATCAAATCGAATCAAATCGAATCAAATCGAATCAAATCGAATCAAATCGAATCAAATCGAATCAAATCGAATCAAATCGAATCAAATCGAATCAAATCGAATCAAATCGAATCAAATCGAATCAAATCGAATCAAATCGAATCAAATCGAATCAAATCGAATCAAATCGAATCAAATCGAATCAAATCGAATCAAATCGAATCAAATCGAATCAAATCGAATCAAATCGAATCAAATCGAATCAAATCGAATCAAATCGAATCAAATCGAATCAAATCGAATCAAATCGAATCAAATCGAATCAAATCGAATCAAATCGAATCAAATCGAATCAAATCGAATCAAATCGAATCAAATCGAATCAAATCGAATCAAATCGAATCAAATCGAATCAAATCGAATCAAATCGAATCAAATCAAATCAAATCAAATCAAATCAAATCGAATCGAATCGAATTCAATTCAATTCAATTCAATTAAATCAGATCAGATCAGTTCAGATCAGATCTCTTCTGAATCGAATGTAATTTAACCGAATTGGCGCAAAGCAAGATAAGGGATGGCGGAGAGTAAGAGCAGCACTAACGTGGGAGAGAAAGAGGACTTAGAGGGGAAAAGAAGGGCAGAGTGCCGTGTGCAGAGAAGCTTAGAAGGGAAAGAAAATATAGTAATGAGCTGTCAGAACTATGGAGAAGGAAAAGGGAGCAAATGGAGGAGGAGAAAGGGTATGAGACTCCAGAGGGAGGGGTATGGATATTCCAAAATAGCAGAAAGGTGCGGAGATCGCCAGAGAAGAGGGAGGAGAAGGAGCATGGTGCAGAAGAGGGGCAAAATATAAACAAACAGGAACAATGAGGAAGGGATAGCATAGAAGAAATGATACGAGAGATGAGGGAAGAGATGAAAAGGGGCATGCGGGAGGTTATAGAGCAAGGGCAGGAAATGAGGGAGGAGTTAATGAAGTTGAATAAAGACGTGAAAAGGGGGGGGGAAAGATGCGAGAAGGGAAGAGAGGAGATTTGGGGTAGGATAAATGCGGTGCAGCATAGTGACGCGAAAAGAGACAAGAATTTCGACAGTCAAATGCAAGCGAGACCCATCGGTCTCGCTTGCATTTGTCATTTGTATTAAAGTCTCGTATCGATGGTTTAACATGAAGTTCTCTCGAATATCTTGAAGTAACAAGCGAGACTAAACGAGAATCTCGAATATGATGCTATCAGTACCAAACCTTCCATATATATTAAATTATTCTTTTTTTAAATTTCATTCAATTTATTATCAATATTTCATTCGGTTGTCTGTCTTTGCTTCTGCACTATCACGATCACCAACTAAATCGTCGTCACTATTTGTAGGAATGGCACCTTTAGTTCGAAAAATCGTTATCACATCCCCGATTACTACTTGATGTACTAGACGGATGAATTCATTCTTTGTATCAAAACACGTTTATCAATAGCTTGTTACATTTCGTGGGCATTGAAGTATTAATATATTCAGAAGCAATATCGATAATTAATTACTTGTGATATCGATAAAGAGATATCCGCCATTATTTGTACGCAAGATGCAGCCGTCTTCATTGAGAATTGGCTGAATATTATGCCACATTATTTATTTTCGATTTCTTTTTTATGCAGTTCTTCTTGGGGATGAATGAAATATTTTGAAAATGAATCTCAAAAAACTCGAGCGGCCGCATACCTACGCCGTGGAAATTAATAAATAAATCTTCTCGAAGCCGCATAGCATAGGCACATAGCCACGTTATAGCTGTTTGTTTATTTTCATTTTCGCACATTGTGAAATTTGATTTGTCGTATTTATGATTGCGAATAGAGCGTCAAAACCGAAGTTATATGCCAGTGGCGACTGCCGAATACAGAGTCACTACTTATAACTAATATGATCGTAAGTAGAGTACTGTACCTATACGCCAACCCCTTATACATGGGGCTCGGAAGTGCGGGGTAGTCTCGGTCAAGCGTGTTATACGCCTATCCCTTATACACGGGCCCCTCAGGTATATTTCGGGGCCTGGAGCTGTATTTAGGGGTGGGGGTAAATTCCGGTGCGGTGAAGCTGACTCGGTGGAGGAGTCATTTTCACGAGGCCCCGTTGTGGCCGCCGTCCCCGACCACCACCCAGCAAATTTTGCGGGTATAATAGCTGAGGGTTGATATTGTGTGTGCGAGAAAGGTTTTCCCGGGGGTAGCCACCTAGCGATGTGTTTTGAAAGGTTAGGGGGAGGTGGGTGGTGTAGGTGGTTGAGATAGGGATCGTGGGAGGAGAGGAGGGGGTAGCGGTGGAGATTTTGCACCTGTCTCTCTCTGAAGGGGCCCCATCGTGAGGAGATGCGTAGGGGGAAAGTATCAGGGTTGTAGGATGGTGAGAGAATGTTGAGATGGCCTGTAGGATAATATAAAGGCAGGTAGCTGCGGAAGGCTAAATATTTTGAAAAAATACTCACTATGGGTAAATGAAAAACCCCCGATGAACGTAGGAAAGACAAAATACCAACGATGAGACCTCCTCGATGCTTATGCTATCCTGGTATACGCAGAAGTATACCAGGGTTATTGAATAAATAATTCACGGAGAGAGGAGAGGGGTTTGCGGGGCGCGTGCACAAATAATTTGGCGAGCATTTTTTTGTGTTTATAAAAATATCAAAATTTATTCTTAAACTAGGAATACACTTGTATGAGGAAATATATGTAAGAATAGACCCCACTAAGCTTGAAAATAATTAAATCTAGCGTTACAATATTGAACACATGTTCTAGGGCCGACACCTCCGCCAAATAACGTACTGCCGCGATGAGCGGCTATGCTCCGAGGAGTATCACGTAAAAGTTTGGTCAGACATTTGTAAAAGCCAGCTACGAGGAGATCGTTTCGTTGTAAATTGCTGGTGAAAATACCCCTGAATTGTAGTAGAGATCCCCCGCTGTGCATATGGTAAAGGAACATAATACAAAACTGGCTACACACATCTGAAGAGAAGCTCTGCACTTGCTGCATTGGTAGATGGTGCAATTTTTTCGCAAGCAGCTGATAAAGCTAGATAAAAGCGGTGGAACACCGTAGCTGTCGAAGTATGATCCATGCCCATGCCCGTCGATGTAGATGGCAACCCAATGGCTGCCTGCTCTTGTGTGATCATCAGTATTCACAACGAGAGCAGTCGGTCTCGTCAGTAGAGTTGGTATTTGATCCGCTGGATGAACACCTCTCGACACGATCCGGGGAAAACCTCGTAATGCCTGGCCAATCTGGATCGTATTCATTCTTTGATACAACCGGCGAGTAACATTCCCTTGGTGGTGTTGCTATAGGTGTCGTGAGGTGTGCTGACTCTCGAGTACGATCCTGTACGTCGGTCTCGGGCTTATTTATGATCTGTACATTTAAAGGAATCCGTGTATCCATAGGTATCACATCACGAAGAATCCATTTCCTCAGTCGAGCCACATTATTCAGAGCACATTTGAGACCCGCTCGTTTTATGAGACCGTGTGGTAGACATGTCATGGAGGATTCTGGTAAATCTTTGAAAGGTGGACAAGCTGAGTCCTCAAGATTTTTTATCTCACGTGCCATAACGTTCTGTAGATAGACTGCTTTGTCGAGACCTCGTGTGTAAATTTTTCCAGCATTTCGGGCAATATCCCTGAGATTCGCATGCAATTGACGAAGAGGTATATCACCTTCGAACCACTCAAACCCGTGATGATATTGAGTTACCCAATTGTTCTTATTACGAATCGCTTTAGGCAAATCCGTGAAAATACATGTTGGAGCTACCACCCAGTGGGCGATATATTTATGATCAAGAGAAATAACCGCAACCTCCTTTGGCGTAAACCAGTCTTCCTTATCCGCAAAACCTTGGATATCAATTACGCAATCCATTGGTCTGAGTATTCAAAACAATTTATATCTGCCCACGGTATATAAACTTCAAACAGTGGTACGATGGCACGTCTTTTACTCTCGAGGTGTCGGCTAACACTGTAGATCTTACATCACTAACTCTTATGTCTAGAAATATAGCTAAGCTTTAGAGGAGTGGGGGATGTGTAGAAAATGGCGGCTCCCTATATTAAAAAAAGCTATCTACTCAGATTTCTAGAGCGACACGCGCTACAAATTTTCAGACACAATTATACTAAAAAAGTAGCGCCGTAATGTTAACCTGAAAAATCTACAATAACCTGTCGCGAGGCGTCGATTTCTATTACATTGTCAAATTCTGTGTATACAATGCAATTTATAGTTCTTGACAATGCATTTTTGAAACGCACCTCTATACGGAGGCTACCATGACGTACAAGATTCCAATGGCCCGGCCGAGCTGCTGAAAGGTCTGGGGTTAAGTCGAAACAGAATAAGCAGTGGCCATTAGGGTAACCGGCTCTATCAATCCCACAGCTATCGTCATCCCATTGTATACCAGTACCCGAGACCAGAGTGTGAAATGCGTCAATATATAAATTATTAATAAAATCTGGTTGTAAAGGCTTGCTGGGAATCTGCACACCATCTACGTAAAGCGATAGATAGTTTATATCAAAATGTTGAAAATGGAAGGGGTTTAGTTTTCTATCACCATTGAATGCTTTATTATCAACGAAGCCAAGAACAATTCTTTTCGGCAGCTGCACTAGTATAACATTATCGAGTGTCTCCCCATGAACGCCGCTATGTATTGTAAATGGTTTTACCTCAACTCTCGTAAAGGGATATTTAGCAGTACCCTTGCTTAGAGCCTTTGCATGAGCCAGTAAAATTCCCGGACTAATTTTAACACGCCGTACGATAAGACTCGCATCAGTAATATGCACGGTATAATCCTTGGCACTATCATCCATAAGACAAATTGTATCTCTTGAACGTACTAGGCGAAGACGTAATTCAACACCATTGAGTAAATTTTTTTCCTGATTAAATATATCTGAATGAAGATAGCCTCGAAGATCTACCATACAACCATTTAGCATCATAGCCTGACGAGTCCTCAGACCTGAGTTTGGGTTTTTAGTGAGTGTTTGACCCTCTGTAGTTGCCTGAGGCAGCTCACCAAAATAGCCTGGTGTATCATCGACCCACATGCTAGCGCCAAGATGACTTTTTTTTGTTGACTCCTTATAGGTCAGCAATGTTTCGATATATGCTCTATATGCATAAGCATTATTCGATGGGGATACAAGTTTTTGATTGAATGACACATCTACTTGATTGAATAAAGAGTGTAACAGATTGTTAACAGGCCCTACTTTATCGGTTAGAACAGCGTCGCCGGAGCGAGGTTTTAACTGTACGCGGATACTTTGCATTGTATGTGCTAAATCGATATATTCATCGCCATGCCCCGGTACAACAAATTCAATGGGAGCCTCATCAGTGAGTGAGGATATAGGTTTATAATGTATGCCTTGAGAGCCTTCGATGCTCGTCTGAGTTGGTGGTAAGGTAAATAAGTCCAGCTCTGATTTCAAGCACTCACAAGAATGAGAATGTAAAAAAGACATTTTTCCACACTTTTAAAATTTAACTCTTAATTAAAAATATAAAACTAAAAAATTATTGAATAATTATCCAAATATATCAGCAGCGGTACGCTTTTTACGCTTGACAACTTTCGTACCTCGAGTCTTACTTGCTACTTTTTTCTTAGGCGTCTTTGCAGATTTTCTTTTTTTTTTATTATTTTTGTTTTTCCATTTAAGTGATTTTACAACTTTTTTATTGCTCCTCTTCTTTTTCTTCCTCGTTGATCGTTCAGAACTCCTAGCCTTAATAGCTTTAAGCGCAGTGAAGGCAGGTAAGCCGATGTGTGAAGCTGTATGGCCGAACAATGAATGATGCTGCGGCTGATGACTGCTCATTTTATATCCTGACCCTTTCATCAAGCTATCGAGCGTCTCTTCCGCTTTCCGTTTAAGATTTCTCCCACCCTCGGTGACGCGCGTCCTGAACGCTTCTTTAAATGGTGTATTATGAGCAGCATCACCTATTATATTCATTCCTGTGTGTAGCGCTTCTTTTCCGACTACGCGAGCACCACGAGTTAGTGATGGTAAAGCTCGTCGAAATAATCCGCTCAGAAAACTACCAAGACCATGGCTGCGTTGATAAGGACTCCCAACAAATACCCTATCGATCCCCCCACCCACCTGATTATCGTAGTGCTGAATATAATGCTCCATTGTCATTTTAACGAATCCTCTTAAAGTGTAATGTAACGGTCAGAGTCCCGCTCTGGAATGGTACAGGATTACCCGTGCCCGTCCTTATATCTATATCAATTGTATTGAACTCCGAGCGTAAAAGCGGTATATAATTTGGCGGTGAGAACGATTTTGTCTGCGTGGATCCATACACATAATTCGTGGTGTCTACAGGTATAATACGTAAAAGGGGTGTTTGAACGTCGCCCGTTACATAACTTTCACATATATCCGTATATAAAAACAATTTATCAGGGAGTCCGTGGGTAAGACTTGCCGGAAAGTCAGCGTTATATGTCGATTGTTCATGTATATCAATTACAGTGTCAGGTTTGAAACCAAAAATTTTAGAAAACGTGTCACTGAATGAAATTATGTGAGAGCGTTGACATATTTTTTTATTACATCCACTACCTGCGGCTTTAACGCTCACCATAGATCGCTCTTCATTATACTCCATGTAAATATGTTCTTTCAAAACTGTGGCATCTATATATATAAAAGAAAGTCGTTGTTAGTTACACTATTTATAACTCACGAACGGCTGTACCGATCTGGCTGAAAATTGGTGGGGATGTAGCTTAGAACCAGGAGACGGACATAGGATACTTTTTATCGTGACATAAAACGTCAAAGAGAATACAAGTCACTATGAAAGTGGTATAACAAAAACGCATCTGACATGGAATAACAAAACGCAAATGACAGCTAAACGTAAAAAAAATGACAGCTAAACGTAAAGCAATTTACAGCTAAACGTATGGCTCAAACGTATGGTTGAAAATTTGACAATTATAAATTTCGTCAGAAATCAATAATTAGTAATCTATATATATAACTAGCTGACCCGGCGAACTCTGTTCCGCTTTAGAGGCAATAAATAAGCCGATTTTGAATTTAATTAAGTTCAATTTTTTATTAAAGCTTTATTAAAGGTTTATTAAAGGTAAAGTATGGTTAAAAATTTGATAATTTTAAATTTTGTCAGAAAATAATAATTAGTAATAATCACTAATTTGTATTCTGTTCATCACCATTAACAATGCCGCGACCGAGACGATCGAATCTTTCCCGACAAAGCCGTAATGCAAGAAGGATACGAAACATTGCGAATGAAAGGACTGAAGAAGGACAAGAAATTGCCCGTGAAGAGCGCCGCGTTAGTATGGCTCGACTTCGTGCTTCTCAATCACAAGAGCAAAGTGAGGCAGCCCGTGAAACGGCTCGGCTGGAAATGCGAGATCGTCGAGCGAACAACAGAGATCAACAAGTAGATGATTTTCGACGCACAAGAAGAGATTTATCAATTGCTGATTTGAATCGAGCAGCGTTTCGATACGATTGCAGCACTGATTACTGCTTGCATCCTAGCGTTTGCATTTCGCCAATGGACGTTGTTTGCGAGTATTGTGGCGCATTGAAGTTTTGCGGAGAAACGCCCGGATTGTGCTGCCTTAGTGGGAAAGTGAAATTGCCATTATTGACTCCGCCACCTGAGCCATTGCATTCATTGCTTTGTGGCGAAGCACCCGAATCACGTCATTTTCTTGCAAACACTTAAAAATACAATGGTTGTTTCCAAATGACCTCATTTGGGGCAGACATTATCGAAGAACGAGGATTTAATCCGACATTCAAGGTATTTTTTTTTTGTACTTACACACAAATGAATGACGCATTTAATCGAGAATTGGAACGGGAACGTGAATATGATCACCAGGAATTAGATTTAGTAGTTCAAACAAATGTACCCCTGTTGAATCCCCAACAAAAGGAAGTTTATGATACATTAATGAAGGCAATTGATGATGGAAATGGTGGTTTATATTTCCTAGATGCCCCTGGTGGAACAGGTAAGACATTCTTCATGTCAGTAATTTTAGCCACTGTTCGTGCGAGATCCAGCATTGCGGTTGCAGTTGCTTCTTCTGGAATAGCAGCCACATTGTTAGAAGGATGCCGTACGGCTCATTCAGCATTAAAATTGCCGTTAAATCTTCAAACTATTGAAGAACCAACATGTAATATTGCAAAAAACTCAGCAATGGCCAAAGTTTTATCAGCATCGAAAATCATCATCTGGGACGAATGCACAATGGCGCATAAACGTGCATTAGAAGCACTTAACCGAACATTGAAAGATCTACGCAATGACTCGAGATGTTTTGGAGGAGCAATGATTTTACTGTCTGGCGATTTCCGCCAAACACTGCCAGTAATTCCAAGATCAACGGCTGCCGACGAAATAAACGCTTGCCTCAAATCATCGAATCTATGGCGCTATGTGAAGAAACTTCAGTTGACAACAAACATGAGAGTTGCATTGCTTAAGGGGGGGGTAGGGTATTTAATTTTTTTTTTTTTCATTTTTTTTTTATTTGCTTAAATGAATGTATAACTATTCAAAAATGTTGTGTTCAAATTTCAAGTCGATCGGAGCAAAATTGACAAAGTTATGAGCATCTAAGCGTCCCTACTCTGCTCCGCCTATTTGCAGACTCTTTGGTACCTGACTTTCAGCTGTCGCGGAGCTGCTCGCAGCGCTTACTTGCCGAGCTATTTTATTGTACCTCTAGCCCTAAATTGTGTCCTTCGTAGAAGCGTCTCTTCAGGAAGTAGTGTGTATTTTTCAAGCATAGAATATACTTCAGTCGATCATCGTACGCCGTGCCGAGCAGTATCGATACCGAGAGTTTCTTTCCATTTTCGTGCGGATTCGATTGGTTTTGTGGTTTTACACCAAGTTTTGATTCAATTTATCATCAAGAACGCCTCGAAAAGTGAGCAGAGAACGTCGTCAAGAGAGTGGTGAGTTGATAAATCGACCGAAGAAAATTGTGCCACCGCAAAAACGTAAAAAGGACGATGTTGTGGCAAGCAGCGCGTCCTCGAAAAAAATCAAAAGTTCTTCGAATGCAGAGGTACAGGAAGATATCACTAAACATTACAGAATAGTAGACTTCTTACTAGTGTTCTCTACTCTCTACTCTAGTGAAATGTGCAGTTTGTGGTGGAAAAATAACTTTCCAAACATGCAAGAAGAAAGGCTTGGGCTTCAGTGTAAAAGTTTCTTGTGAGAAATGTGCTCCTCATTACGTTCAATCAAGTGAAAGGATACATTCCGCTACATATGATGTAAATTATCGATTTGCCGCAGACTTGATCAAAAAGATGCTTTGGACATTCTTGACGAAAGTTCTATACTCTATGGTCCCGGCATTGATGATTCTATGTGAGTAAAATAAAAAATAAATAGCTTACTAAGTTTTATCAGGGTCTTTTCGCTACGAAAAACTTTAAACGCGTTTTTCTCAAATCGATGTTTTTTGAGTCGGTGCACTCTGTATCTCAAAATCTATTCAACCGATCGTTCTCAAATTTTTTACAGTATTTCCTTACATAATTTATGAGGTAACCCTGTTGAGATTTTTTCGTTTTTGATTTTATTTTTTTTATTATTAACAACAATAGTCATGAATTTAGGCCAAAAATCGGTATTTTCACTTTCAAGTCTTGTAAAAAGTTCAAAAATTTAAAAAAAATGGAAAAACTCGACAGGGATACCTAGAGGGACATAAAAATTAAAGGAAAAACTTTGGTTATTTCATTTCAGATGATCCAGTGCTGAGGTATGACGTGCACCGCAAAATGTATTTTTTCTGAGGCGCCTGCGAAGAATTGCTGCCATTCGGTCAATTTTCAATATTTTTCAACCAATATTTCACAGAATATAGTTCAATTACTACTCTTTAATGTACAATAATCAGAAATAAATTTACTTTCACCGTACGCCCAAAAAAAAATCTGTAAAAACCTGTTTTTTTCTGCCTTCAAAACCCTACCCCCCCCTTAATGAGACATCTGCTGAAGATTTCTCTGAGCAATTGCTGACTATCGGTAATGGTCGAGTACCTGTCGACGAATCGAGCGGATTGATTTCATTTCCTCATAATTTCTGTAACTTTGTCTCATCGAAAGACGAACTTATCAACAAATTATTCCTAAACATAATTACTAACTACAAAAATAATGAATGGTTGAGTGAGCGAGCAATTTTAGCGGCTAAGAATAAAGATGTAGATGACCTAATCTACATAATTCAGAATGAGATCATCGGAACAATGCATTCATTCAAATCTATTGACTGCGTAACAAATGAAGATGAAGCCACCAACTATCCAATTGAATTTTTAAACTCCTTGGATGTGCCTGGCTTACCACCGCTCAATTTACGCCTAAAGGTTGGCTCCGTAGTAATTATGCTTCCAAACATAAACCAACCAAAACTGTGCAACGGTACGCGTTTGGTGGTAAGTAAATTGACGAACAATGTGATTTACGCGACGATACTCAAAGGAAAATTCGAAGGTGAGAAAGTTCTCATTCCGAGGATCTCGATGATCCCAACCGATATGCCGTTTGAGTTTAAAAGATTTCAATTTCCGATCCGTCTTGCATTCGCCATGACCATTAACAAATCACAAGGCCAATCATTGAAAGTTTGTGGTTTGAATCTGGAATATCCATGTTTTTCCCATGGTCAATTATATGTGGCATGTTCACGGGTCGGAAGACCATCTGCGTTGTTTATTCTTGCGCTTGATAATAAAACAAAAAATGTCGTGTATCACAAGGTACTTAACTGAAGAGTGCAACCTATGCACCAAAATACATGAACGATAAAGAATCATTAAAATACTTAATTTTTTTATTTGTATTTCCTAATAAAAAATTGAACTTAATTAAATCCAAAATCTGATTATTTATTGCCTCTAAGGCGGAACAGAGTTCGCCGGGTCAGCTAGTTATTTATATTTTTAATTAAGGCGTGAATGGATGTATACAATCCAGGTGGAATATTAATTTGTCGGAGTATTTTTGCAGGACTCTTTAGAGTAACCGGTGTTTTCTTTTTCACATCATTTTTAACAGGTTGTTGAACAAAAATGCTTTGTGCTGTTATGTGGTCACCTCCGTGTTCTACGTTCATAAAAGTACGTGGAAATTGAATCTCTGTTAAGGCTACAGCCCACTCGCCAGGCAACTTCAATGTATTCGGCAGTTGTGTTATAAAGTGTGTTACTGTATTATCAGGGTAATATTTCATACTGCTATTACTGGGCAAAATTAAGTGAAACTGGTCTCTCATTTTATCACTTTTTTAGAACGTTTGCAGCTGAGACCCAAGAATTGAATTTTTCGGGGTATCCTTGCCAACTAACAAAATATTTTTTATTACGCCCTCTCCCTTCGGTCTTGAGAATTTGATCAATTATAAATTCTGCTTCCTTGATATTCTTCTCCACAACGCTCAACTCCTCTTCATAGAAAAAACCGTCAATCACTTCACCCGCCAGATCGGCTAGTTCATACACGGGTGGTTGTCTATTTGTAAGAATCCTATGTATCTTGAATATTTCTTCACTCCAGCGCACTTCATAACCTTTCTCAAAGGCGGTCTTTGCTTTACTGATACGCACAAGGGTTCCGAGCTTGTATTTAGCTGATCTTATACATGGTTTGAAACGTTTCTCCATATTTTCTCGAGCTATTGCAGCGTTGTACAATGTGACGACTGCAGGCTGCATCTTTGTCGTAGAGTGTTTTGTCATATTATATGCCTCAACTATTGATTGTAGTACATCGATATAACGCCGTGTATTCTGATGTGTAAAATAGCGCCACATGCGTTCCTTTAAAGTTCTGTTGAAACGCTCTACAACAGCAGCCTTGACATCAGGACTACGAGCTACCCGAAAACGCATTCCCCTACTACCCAAAAAATTTTGTAAAATGCTTCCAACAAATTCTTTTCCTTTATCAGTCTGGAGCCATACAGGGCACCGACCATTACTCCTTTCAAGCAGACGTGTGAAGCCTTCTGTTACTGTGGCACATGTTTTATCTCGTAATATCTCAACCCAAGCGAATTTACTGAGAACATCGATAACAACTAATAGATAAAGAAATCCATCATTATGATCTTTGAGAGAGCGCAGATCTACGAGATCAGCCTCCCAAACATCGTCAATATTATTCACTACGTAGTGCCTTCGTGGAAATTTTCGTCGTATCGGCCGATGCAGTGTATAGGTATCCTGAGCTCTCAACCATTTAGTAACTTCTCCAGGTGGTATAGACTGTTTTTTACCAGCTTCAATTAATTGTGGAGCACCAGCATAACCGGCTGTGTGCGATGGATCATAATAAATCTTTTCTAATGAATTCATGACAGATTGTGCTTTACCCAAGATTTCAAGGCTTCATTAGTAGGTGTGTTCCGACTCTTATTCCTCGATGTAGTAGATGTAGCTCCTAGGGTGTGGTAATTTTGGGTCGATTCGTTTGAAGAGTCAAGATTCATGCTATTATTGATGGTGTTATCATTAATTACACCAGGCCGCGGTGTTGATGCTGCAGAAGGATCCACCCATAAGTGAGGATTCCCAACAAATTCACGAGGAACACCTATCCGTTGGAGTTCGCGACCAAACTGAGCTCGACCCTTCACTGTTTTTCGGCCTTCACCAAACTGAGCTCGGCCTTCACTGTTTTTCTAGCTCTCACAGCGTCATTGACCAAATCTATTATATTTGAGTTTTTTATTTTCTCTCCATTAATACTAACTACACCGTATTTATCCCACAGCAGTGTACTGTCGGATTTTGTATGAATATAATTCAGTAATTGTTCCGCTTGTTTTTATAACATTTTGGTACTGTTGCTATTATCGTAGAATCACCTGTTCGATCAGTGTACTCATTATTTTTGTCACTAGATAGGCCACCACTAGCTTCAGCAGCTTTTTGATTATCTTCCGTGAAAAAACGATAACGCTGCAGAACTTGCTGATATAACTTCCACTTCTCACGCTCATTTCCGGGTGTTACCGACCGGAGTATATCACTCATTTCAGTATCTAATCTACTTAATGCAGTACCAGGTGTTTGGACGGTGTCAAGATCATGTGGTCCCCGTACGACACCGTGGTGTACTTTCCCAACAGCATCTTCAGGTATTAAAACCATCTTCTTGGCGTGATGCATTTTTTCTTATTTTTAGTTGCGGGATATAATGCTCGATAACACACTTCCAATGATAGGTAATAACAGAGGTAGTAAAAAACCACCACCTTTTTGCAGAATTACACGTTTCTTTGCTTTCCAGTTGCCGGATTTATTTGCCAACTTTCGCAAGATGTTTTTATATTTTGACAGGCGTCCTCTTTCACTCTTTTTTAAAGGAACCACGCCACGTAGAGTGTTCAGGGCACATTCACATATACATCGAACGGTACACTTATCAATGGATTGTAAAAGTAATTTCCGTTGCTGTTTGTTTAAATAGCACAAGGCGTGTAGTAAAATCGTATTTTTTCGCCCAATAGAAGCTATAGCCGTTGTTGATGGAGCCATAGCAGGAACCCGAATGATGTAATGAGTTATATATTCCTCATTTTATACTTTTTCTAATGCAGCGTATTACCCCGCTTAGGTACGTAAACAAAATTATGGGGATCGTCTGGGAAAATACAAGTACGGAAACGACAGTTATCTGGTGTGTCTTGTTTCAGATCTAGTAATAAATAACCGTGGGGTTTGGATGTTGCATCATGATAAGCCTCTTGTAAAAATTTCGGATCCTCCGGGTATATCTGCCTCCACAGGTGTGAAATTTGAGCTCGATCTCGAGGATTTTTAAATACCACTATATAATTGGTATTAAGAGAGATATCTCTCTGACCGCGGCCTTGATGAAAAATATTTTGGGAGATGAACATCACACTGATATTTTTATGATGACTACCTTTCGTAAACAAGTCTACGACTGCATTAATAGAGGATTCACGCATCAAATCATCAATGACTATGAGTTTTGGTCTACTGTCGCCGGTAAAGTCAGAGTTCTGAGGTAACCCGTCTAAAAACTCTATATTTCTACCATACTCAGTGTAGCCACTTTGCCATTCTGAATAATAAAAGATTATTCGAGCAAACTGAACGCTGGCCATACACGATATATTTTTTAAAAACTTTTTCACAAAGTACGTCTTTCCGCAGCCAGTGGGCCCACAGATCATCGACGTCCAAGGATGTTTCCATCGCGGGTCCATATTGACTAACGATCTTGTAGGGTAGTGTTACGAATTAATATACAACTTTTTTCCTGGTTCAAAATAATGATTCATGGTAGAAAAATATTTATTCATTTTCGTTGTACAACAGTTTTAAATGGAAAAATCATTTTTTGTATTTACAATCAGACATATAGTTTATTTTTTATTCACACGGTGGCTGCTCCACTCACCAAAACAAATTTTCATTTACAATAAAAATATTTTTATTTATTTACAATAAAAAATATTTTTTATTTATTTACAATAAAAATATTTTTATTTATTTACAATAAAAAATATTTTTTATTTATTTACAATAAAAATATTTTTTATTTATTTACAAACAGAAATATATTTTTATTTACATTCAGAAATATTTACAAAACTATGCTTATACGTAAATTAATCTACGTAGCCATAAGGTGGTGAGTCGTACGCGCCCCACCGTCGCCTTTTAACGAGCACCGGCTTACATGTTTTTTTGTCGGTGCGCGTTACGACATGGTGAAAAGCGGTACGATGAATGGCTCTAAACTCTAAATTGATTGCGGTCTCGCCGTCTACCACCAGCTCACAGATCGAATCAAAATTAATCTTTTTACTCGTTGAGTAATTTAAGTTTATACCTTTCACCTTACATACGTCAATGCTTTTATTATTGCCAGTCTGTGTCACGTAGCCGTAAAATTTCGGACCGCCGGAAACGAAACGTTTTATATAGGTGCCCTTCCCATAGCATTCGAGCTCGTCGGTCAGGTCGCCCAAGAAATCTCCTGAAGGTGGGTGATACTCGTTTTCAACTCCCGTACTTATATATATACACGAGTCTGTATCGTAATAGAGAACCCGTCTATCCAATCGCTCTAAGAAAGTATACAATTTTAACCGCGCTTGAGCTGTTGTGTACGCTGCAATAACAACACTTGTATTGGGGTTTACGTCAACACTCTCCGAACTGTTATCCCAGGAAACATACATAACATCGTCATTAACGTGGATAATCTTGTGTACCCGGCAAGAACGATCGGATAGAAGCTCGAGAATTCTCTGACGCGAAGTTACCACTTCAGTTCTAGGCAAATTTTCTCTCTGTCCAAACTTACCCCAAAAACAGTTTAGACAGAGTTTTGCTACAGCTCTGAGTCCGGAGTTTATAGCGATGCATTCTGGCTCTAATTGTACCCCCTCGGCCTCGTAATACCGAGCTATAAAATCGGCCTTCTCGATTTCGGTTGTACAATTAGCTGGCCACCCGCTAGCCTCCTGCTTGATTTTCAACCATAACTTTATGTAGTCACCGAAAAGACCAGTAGCACCTGTGGAGGGGTTGTACTGCTCTATCTCGTACTGCCAGATCTCATAAATTTTCGTTATTTTATACCCCTTCTCTATAGCTTTTACGAGCTCGCAAGAGACCCAAGTACCCTCGAGAGCTCGGTCGGCTTCATCATTATGAGGGCAATTATCCTGTACCATTTCTTCACAGCAACGGCTACATAATGAAAACATTAGACGACCGTGCATGCGAATTGGTAGTACAGGATGGTAGAGATCTCGTGGCGGTACGACTCTGCAGCGTACAAGCCCTTCAACATTGGTTAGATCGTAATCAGACCCAGTTAATGCATTGCAGTTATCCTCGGTGTAGACTTTAGGATGCCCGATGGGAAATTTCCCGGTTTTTGAAATATATGGATATAATGAGCAAACGTCCACGTAATGAATTTTTTCAGAGTCTGTAACTGCGTGGTAACTTCGCGTATTGCCCGTACGACCACCAAAAAACGCGTCACGAGGGTTGAGCGGTTTATTCGTCAGGATAGGATGACCGTTTATGAAGGCTGTAATCGCAGAATTTGCGTTTTTTATTTTTATATATTCACACTCCCACATTTCGCGGAGAGTGTAGCCATAAGATCGGCTTCGTTCTGAGATGATCTGGGTTCTAGAGAAGCGATCATTGAATGTACTACCATGCCATACTTTTTCTCGTGTACGGAGATCGCTATAGCACTTGTCACAACCGTGGAAGAAGCACCCATGAAATTGTAAAACATTACGAGTTCCATCGGCTGATTCAAAGTAACCATCGACAGGTGTACCATCGGGTAGCTTATGCTCTCTACCTCTACCTGCATGAGTGATGTCCGTACCGAAATGGTGTTCACACCACAATAACCATTCGATTGCTATATCAGATTGACGGTCTGCTCTGCGGTACCCATTTCTCGGAACAACTCCGATTTTATTTTTTTCCAAAAAATTCCTGCGATATACTTTATTACATGCTGACGCTATAGTTACAGCCTCCGTAAATGGACAAACATTCCCGCGTGAGATAAAAATTTGTCTAAAAACCGCACACGCTCGTCTTAAAATTACTACATCGCTTCGGCAATAATCTACGATTTCTTTTTGAAAGTCGAATTGATACCCCGATTCTTTCGCTTCGCTGTACCACTGTAAGAATTCTTTACGATTTTTGATACTCATCGTGTCGGGAGAATAATCTTCGAGAGGAGGCAACTGTCCTATGTAATGTTCGTTACATTTTTTATTAAAGAGGTGTGAAAACACGCCCTTAAAAATATTCTCACCTAAACCAAAAGCTTTTGGGAGAGCGCTGAGAGGCATGTGAAAGTAATTTAAACTGTCAATGAATTTTACTCCCTTTTCCTCCATCATCATAATACTCGTGCCATTCATTATAAGTTTAGGAGGATTCCGGGAGTCTTTTTCGACGAGATATCGGAGAATGAATTGAGCGTCAAAACCCTTGGAGTTATGTGCTATGCATATAACCTCACTCACACCTTTTCGTGGTTTCATAGCGAATTCTACTAGCTTCTCTACAGGAGCATCATGGAAAATATTCTCACGCTCCTCACTTGTACATAAGTCACACCGGTCATCATCATCATCGTTGTCATCGATGCATTTTGTACACCGTTGCTGACTTATACACAAATTTGGGATGTGAATATTTACATCTCTCGTCCCTTCCACAACGACTTCCTGTTGAGTCTCAAAATCATAAAAAATAAACACGGCCCGGTTGGCGGTTATTCGCATCGGCTTCTCGGGCGCTATGAAACAACGATGGTTGTCAGGGCAGCTCTCTTTACACGTCTGACAGTAAAATTTACCGCACTCATGTTTTTTATCCTCTTTATAAATTTGTTTAAAACACACAGGACAGTTGCGTAACATCTTGCATAAGATTGTTCTCGGCCCATGTGACCCCACTGCACGATGATTCTCGAGGCATTCTACTCCTCGAAAGAATCGTCTGCAATGCTCGCAACGAATATTTCTTTCGTTTGCATCGCACGGCGGACTTGACATGCAGCTGGGGCACTTTTGGGGACAGCTATGACCCACAGCACGATCGTATGATTTTCCACAAGGGACGCAGAAGAATCGGTTTCCCGCGGCTGTAGCGAGTTTCAAAATGACATCAAAGTGTCTCGCGTCTTGATCATACAAGAGGTAGATCGTATGTTTTACCTCCCCGACATTGTTTAATACGGTGGTCGTACCGTCAAAAAAGGGTGGAGCCCCGGAACCGAAAGTAGCGAAATCGAATACAACGATGGCAATCTTTTCGCGTGTCAAAAAACGTTGAAACGCTGTCAACTCAGCCATTCCACACCCTGTTTGAGGGATGTTGATCTCTGTACAGAGGTCCACCGGTCATGGAGAGCTCCCTCTCGAGCAACCCCCCATTCTACATATATTCGACCTGCTACAATCGCTCGGGGCAGGCACAGGTTGTCGCGATTTTTTATAAATAGAATAGAGCGCTTCGAGCAATCACCCACCGTTAGTGGTTTTGGTCGCGCGCTTCCTACAGGCATCGTTATCACCGTACTTGCTATTGATAGAGACTCATCTACCGAGAATGATGCTGAGCTTTGAGCTATACTGGATATTAAACCGAATAAATCCTCGAAAGAAAAGTCTCTGATCAAGCGAAACGACATACCTGCAGGACCACGTGTAAAACTATTAGAACTCAAGGTCAACCCTATGACATCGGTTCCTTCACTACCAGTCACGAGAAGCGTGTGAATTTCACGGAATGCGGCTTCCAACCACTCAATGGGATTACTCCCGGTTGTAGGCTCGCGGACCTTAAATTCTAATACCGACCCTGATGCATGGAATTTGGGGAAAAAACGTTTCGTTTCGGACAGTCGCGAAATTTTCGACTCATCCTGATAAGCTGGAGTCTGTGAAGTTTCCGGTAAATTCTGCTGAGTCGATCTGTGATTTGCTGAGTCTATAACCGTGCTGGATAAACCAGCGATCGGTTCAACTGGTGGGAGACGGCTCGCTGCACCACAACCCTGCTGCAGCTTCTCCTCGCTGTTTAATCTTAACCCGTGCGTGCTCATAAGCGGCTCATTCAGATCCATTGATTCTGAAATGGAGAAAACAATTAATATTAGTATGGGTAATAATAATCAGAAAAATGATAAAAATAATACAAGATAAAAATGTCTTACCGGTAAAATCGTCATCCTGGAAATTCTCTAAATTACCAACAACCTCGAGAATGGCCGCCTCGTCGAAATCAGCCCACATATCGCTACTACTGGCGTCTATACAAATGTAAATAAATGGAAAATTAAAAATTGAAGAATTAAAAATATTATTCATGAATCATAAAATAATTAAATTTATATAAAGAATAACTGACCTCTGCTGTGTGTATCAGTACACCCCTCACTGGTGGCTGGTGGTTGAGGCGGTGATAGCCTTATTTCAGCTGTGAACAAGGTAAGTAATTAAGAATGACTCTTTCAGTATATATATATATGGGGCATTCCATGCCAAATCGACCACTTTTGAACCTGACCCTTTTAGATTTTGCTGAAAATTTTCTGTCCTTTTCTACCCTATGAAAGATGTTTCTACAATTTTTTTCAAATTTTTTCACCCAACCCAAAAAAAGTAATGAATTTTTCAAGAAAATGGTTTTTTTATTTTCAAATAGCCATAACTTTTTTAGAAATTGACTTTTTGGGACCTTTTTTTTTTTAAAATTTTTGTTTTTGAATGAACTTTTCGAAAAAATACACGAAAAAAATTTAACATGATCAATTATATAAAATAATCGGGTTTTTTGAGTAAAATCGTCATTTTTCCGAAGTTCGCCATTTTTTTTTTTTTTTTTTTTTTTCTCAATAAGAACTTCAATTAATTTGACAACTATCCCCGCTAATCTCGGAGTGGGCCGATTTTTTTTTCTATTTTTTTTATTTAATTGAAAAAAATTTTTTTTTTATTCAATTAAAAAATTTTTTTTTTAATTTTAAAAAATGAAATTTTTTTTTTCATAAATACTATTTATATAACAATAAAAATGTTATTTAATGGTTCTGAGGTATTATAATCTCTATTTATTATGTTAATCTTCGATTATAATGACTGAAATTCAAATTTTGATGCGTCAATAGGATCGATAAACTAGGGTATGGCCCGAAGAACTCTTTGAATGGACTTCTGATCCGGACAACTTGCCAAACATCATAATTAAGTTTTCCCCAGAAGAGGATTATAATACAGCAGTAAATGATTTGAATGAAAGATTTTTAAAAACGAAACCGATCACAGGAACTCAACAATTACACTGTATAATTCCAGACAAAAATGGTTGTTTGTACATTAAAAGCTTTTCAAATTCCAACGAGCACAAAATTTGTAAAATATTTAAACGCCAGAGACGTAATTAATAAATTGTTGAATCATTTTTCAATCATTGAAAATTTACTTTATTAATCATTAATCCTAGTCAGTAAAATAGAAAATTAACATAATAAATAGAGATTATAATACCTCAGAACCATTGAATAACATTTTTATTGTTATATAAATAGTATTTATGAAAAAAAAAAATTCATTTTTTAAAATTAAAAAAAAAATTTTTTTAATGAAATAAAAAAAATAGAAAAAAAAATCGGCCCACTCCGAGATTAGCGGGGATAGCTGTCAAAATCATTGAAGTTCTTATTGAGAAAAAAAAAAAAAAAAAAAAAATGGCAAACTTCGGAAAAATGACGATTTTACTCAAAAAACCCGATTATTTTATATAATTGATCATGTTAAATTTTTTTCGTGTATTTTTTCGAAAAGTTCATTCAAAAACAAAAATTTTAAAAAAAAAAAGGTCCCAAAAAGTCAATTTCTAAAAAAGTTATGGCTATTTGAAAATAAAAAAGCCATTTTCTTGAAAAATTCATTACTTTTTTTGGGTTGGGTGAAAAAATTTGAAAAAATTTGTAGAAACATCTTTCATAGGGTAGAAAAGGACAGAAAATTTTCAGCAAAATCTAAAAGGGTCAGGTTCAAAAGTGGTCGATTTGGCATGGAATGCCCCATATATAATATTCACACAGGCATGCACCAGCGAAGAATATAAATGTAGCTACAGTGATAATTACCTAGTATCCTCTCGTATTCGCTTCGTAGTCCGGTGATAGGTGTCATACGGGTATGATTGCGCGACTGTATCACTCCCCACGCGATTACGAGTAAATCCGGACACCCGCGGAACACATCCTTGTGATACATGACACCTATGTCACCGGTACTCACTGAATCCATTAAAGATCTAAATTTTCGTCTGAGTGCTTCGATAGGAAGCAACCTCAGTGTACGATTTTTCAGATACGCTGATATCCGAGGCGGTACCGTCCTGCCTCTAGCCCGTAGAAATGCCACAACTCTAGCAAAAACTGCTATAAACGCGACAACTTCCATTTTCACTTGTTATATCACGCACAATAAAAATTACACTGTACACGATAAAAAATGAACACTATAAAAAAAAAACGCACGATAAAAATAAACACTATCAACACACGCTGCACAAAATGATGACCCTGAGATGAGACCCAAAATGTATAGCGATGCACTTTATACTTGTGACTGACTGAAGACTCAGAGTATAAATACTACACTTCTGGAGAAAACATTGAATTTAAAGGATTTTAAAACCTTCAAAACCCTTACTCCACACTCCCCCTGCGCCATCTAGCCACAAGCATTAGACACCTGTAGGCATCAATTAGCGACACACTAGCGAGGTCTAATTCCTATCTCAGAAATTCTGGTTAAAGCTGAAAGCAGCGGTTGACGCTGATCATCACCCACCGCGCATCGGTATAACATAAATTTCAAAAATCTGCTCGAGATGTATCTTCTGATTTGAAGAATCCGTGAAAAAAGAAAAACAATCCATCGAGGAGTATACACAGGCTGGACCGCCCCCCCCCCCCCCCCTAGAGACCAAGGGTCATAAAATTTAAAAGGTTTTCCCTGAGGCATTTCCTTCCGTCATGAAGAAATCCTTGGAGAGGAAGAGAACAATGCTACCAGTAACATACACCGTCTAGATCTATATCAAACGGTTGGGACGAATTCAAAAAAATCTGTTCGATATGTATCTTTGGCCTTGGAGGATCCGTGAAAAAGAAAAACAATCCACCCTACGGTAGACATTAGCGGCGCCCCCAGCTGATGATGAAGGGTCATCAAATTTAAAGGTCTTTCATGGGGGCATTTTTCTGCCATGAAGAAATCCTTGGGAAGAGGAGAGAACAATGCGACCAGGAGTATACACCGTCTAGACCTAGCCCAATGACAGTTGTGACACTAACGGCGCCGGCAGCGATGCCCGAGGATAATAAATTTTAAAATTTACATCATCGGGTATAGAGGCGTATATATTTATAGAAAACGTCTAGCCAGTCATAAAAATTGTGTTTGTCGCCCCAAGTTCAGACGTTATACAGTGTGGACAAATCTGGACAATATATGGCGGTCTACCCATCTAACTTAGCCACAATTGGTACGTTTCACCCCCAACCCGCTAACGAGCTTGGAAAATTCAGTAAATTTATGACAGGGCTGATGCTTCTATGTAGGTCCTTAGACTACCCCTTTCTTACCCCCTCCTTACCCTCTAAACACGCCTACGCGGTGGAGGCCCACTCTTGCCTCCCCGGCTATAAAATACTGCCCCCCTGGCTATAAAAGGCCCCGAAAAGACCCAGAGTTTATTAAACCGTTTTCCGACAGTGGCTCGTGCTCTTCATCCTACCGTGACGTTATAAAAAAAGTTATTCAACAATGGAATGGAACCGTGACGTAAATACGCAGAAAATCTCAAGCAACGGGGTTTCTAGTGAACACGCTACTAATTACTACGCCCCTAACAATGCTTTACTACTAGCAACGACCTACAATTTAAATAAATCATCGAGCAAAAAGATTACTGTTGGCTTAGAGTCTGTGAATGGCGAGCCCTTTGTAACTGTGATAAAATTCACAAACCAGTATGGCGGTGGCATTACTCTATCGCCTAATGAGTGGTATGAACTACGTGAGCGTATGACTATTATTACACCATGGTTCGAGGACCCTGCACAAACAGAAAAAAATTGCCCGCAAGGTCTGAATCCTATTGGTAGACAGAAGATATCTTTTACAACAGTGTATAACGAGAAAGCTGTTGCTTTAGAATTCATAAAACCATCTAGTCCCAGTGAGCTCAGAGGGAATGATGCATTCAACTCTAAAAAACAAAAGCTGGAGGCGCCTTCTCTCATCACGCAGAAAACAAGCTGCTATGGATTACGATCGGTCGCACCGTGCGTTGATGAAAGAGTAATAATCGCTCTGGATCATGAAATACTCGCAAATAAGTGTAGAGCTCTACTCATAGAGGAAATTAGTATGGAGTCAATCCGTAAAGATTGGGGTCCGATAACCCGGAAAGCCATACGAAAAGCAGGTTTTCAAAAAGTAAATGATGAACAATTTCGTTTGCATAAAAGATTTTTGAAAGAAATGTGTTGCCGTACTGATGAGGATGAAATGCTCGAGTATGGTAAACGGCGAATGATCTGTTATGAACTGCTATCAGTTGATCTCGAGCATATATTTAATGCCATTTCAATACGAGAACAGGAGATGTGTTTACACGATATGTGACATTGCATATTTTGTTTGGGGTTGCGGGCACGAGTGTTCTACATTACTATATACTTTATATTCCAATTATTTCTTATGTACATGATATCCGAAGATGCTTTGTCTTCAAGGGTCTATATACTATATCGCCGGTCAGTATATTCTCAAGGCGGTGAAAATTGTCTATAATGAGCAGAAAAACGCAGCAAGAGTAGTGGAGGGGGTAGTTAAAAGAAAAACAGTTCACAATAGTAGTGGTGGGGGTGTCAAACTTTTTCCGGGGGTAGTTAAAAGAAAAGAGCTTTGCTGGGTGAGGATGCTGTCACGTCTCAACAGTTTGCCGTGAAAATTTCACCAGCCATCACCTGCTTAGTAATCAACTCAAATCCGAAAAAATGGAGAAAAATAGCAACGCACAGGCATTCGGTGTATTCATGCGAGTACTGGAGTACTGCATGATATACGGGGATGGAGGGTCACCAGTACTGGCCCTATACAGGAGAAAACGGCCCTCGATACGTTCACTGCTGCCTGATATCAACCAGGCCATATTTGATTTATTAAATGATGTATCATCACGCAATATCGGCGTGATGAACACAGACGACGTTTTCCGTCGGGATCGGACATATCTCGAAATGGCCTGGGGTATCGTCACCGCACGCGGCCATCAAAAGCAGACTGTCGTGAGGCACCTGTACAAGGATTATTTGTCTGCGACATCGGCACCTCTATGTAAGTATTTTAATTTTGTGTAATCAGAAATATTTTTGTACGCTCGTACACGTATTTTATTTGTATTGTTTGCTGTTACAGATACAGTATCATTGGGGTTGCCCGATGATTCGATCCTCCTCGAGGCTGATGCGATGGACATCGAGCCAGGGCTCTTCGACGAGACTTTCACTCTACTTGAAAGTCCACGTATGGAGAGCCTTGACAGCGGTGTCCGTTCGGGGCCATCAGCATCTGGCGAAAACCCGGCCGTCAGCTTCGAGGAATGGCCAGCGCTGGGCACATCTACGCAACTTAATGGCGATGGACCTCCAGAGCAAACATCCGTATTTACGTCGACGCCATCGTACGAGGACGTAAATACGGGTGACCTCTTTAATACCTCAGCTCAGAACATCACTGATTTCTGTAAGTGCACGGGATATCCTAGCTATCCGTGCACCCACGATGAGCCGAGGCAGCCCGCAGCTTGAGCTACAATTGTACCACTATTTTTAAGAATAAATTTTGATATTTAAAAAAAAACACAAAAAAAATGCTCGCCAAATTATTTATGCACGCGCCCCGCAAACCCCTCTCCTCTCCCCGCAAATTATTTATTCAATAACCCTGGTATACTTCTGCGTATACCAGGATAGCATAAGCATCGAGGAGGTCTCATCGTTGGTATTTTGTCTTTCCTACGCTCATCGGGGGTTTTTCATTTACCCATAGTAAGTATTTTTCAAAATATTTAGCCTTCCGCAGCTACCTGCCTTTATATTATCCTACAGGCCATCTCAACACTCTCTCACCATCCTACAACCCTGATACTTTCCCCCTACGCATCTCCTCACGATGGGGCCTCTTCAGAGAGAGACAGGTGCAAAATCTCCACCGCTCCCCCCTCCTCTCCTCCCACGATCCCTATCTCAACCACCTACACCACCCACCTCCCCCTAACCTTCCAAAACATAGCGCTAGGTGGCTACCCCCGGGAAAACCTTTCTCGCACACACAATATCAACCCTCAACTATTATACCCGCAAAATTTGCTGGGTGGTGGTCGGGGACGGCGGCCACAACGAGCCCTCGTGAAAATGACTCCTCCACCGAGTCAGCTTCACCGAACCGGAATTTGCCCCCACCCCTAAAAACAGCTCCAGGCCCCGAAATATACCTGAGGGGGGACACCCCGTGTATAAGGAATAGGCGTATAACACGCTTGACCCGGCCTACCCCGTACTTCCGAGCCCCATGTATAAGGGGGTTGGCGTATAGGTACCGTACTCTACTATCGTATGATTTCGAGCCCTTAAATTCATTTAACTCTACTTTCGTGATCGACTTATAAAATATGACAACACAATACAACATAAACATACGAGACAGATACGAACTGATGCAGACGGAACATAGAAGCGTAATCATTGTTAATCCGAGAATCACACACGGGACAAAGTCAAACGGACAGAGACAGAGTAGAAGAAATCATTATACTGAGACGTTCTCTTTGCACGCGTTTTCTTTCGTTGGAATTTGTGTGATCATTGGTCGCGATAAGCTACAGGTGATCCAATAATTCAGACCGAACAAGGATTTGGCCGATTCATCATTTAGCCTGTTTCTATGCTTCCGAATGACGAGAGAGGCTTTAAAAAAAACGTTCTACGGATACAGATATCGCGTGTATTGCTAAGAACTCTCTTGCCATTAATCCCTCCGCTTGAGCCCTAAATATTGATCTTACTCTATTCGCCAATTAATATCCCAACCTTCCACATCGTCAGAATTACTCGATTCAAAGAGCGATCCTAAATCAAGGAAATCATCAGGCTCAGTATCAGACGGGAATTTAGAATTTGCAAGGTTGCTCCCGCTAGATGAAGGAATTCGCGACCCGTCAAATATTGTAGGTTCATAATACTTTCTTCAGTACACTATATCCTCGAACTGGCTGACAGATTGTTTTGACATTTGCTTGCTCCATGTCGTTTGCTAGAAGGTCATACAGTACATCCAATTAGCCTTGAGATAATGCTTGAGGATGTTTTCCAGGCTGCGCCAATGGCTTCATATATAACGGTGTTATTTGAATTGTGAGGATCGTTTTCGTTGTATCATTTTATATAATCTTCGATCTTGTCAAGCATCATGTTTATGCCTATTACCACTAAAGGCAATGTTGCATATTTATCACCACTCAGGGTAATGGATAAAACTTTGAAGTGTCGGAAAAGCTCAAGAACTTCTACCAACACTACCCATCCACTTTCAGGTATACGAAAGTTGTTAAGCACGTCATTATTTTCACATAATAAATTCAAGGCCTGCTTCATTTGAATGGCGGTATGGATCATATCGCATGTGGAGTTCCATCGAGTTGTTACACTGAGATTTGGTGACAGCATTTTTAAGTTGTCCGTCTCGCAGCATGATTTCAACTTGTTAATCCATTGTTCTGAATACTTAATTTGTTTGAACAACTTCTTCAGTTTTATAAGCACTCTTGTCCCGTTATCGTATGAAGTTTCTTCGTCGTTATCTGACTCATGTTCCTCTCCATCATATTCGTCATCGATATTATCTTGCACCACGCGAATCATATCATTGACGGCCAAATTTATGACGTGAACAAAGCACCGAAAATGTTGATTGATAGGAACAAAGATGATGTCGTCTTTAAGCATGAGTGGTGCTAGCTCTTCCACACATTTTGTCTTGGCTGATGCATTGTTAGGAGTTATTCCTTGAACTTTGTTAAGGAGATCGTGCTATTTCAGAGTACTATGAAAGAGTTTTGCAATATCCTGACCGGAATGAGAACCGTTCGATGGGACGAAATTAATCGCGAGCGATTGGATAGTCCAGATCGATGAAATGACCCGTTATTGGATAGTACGATTTCTGTGATACCGATGTCCAGCCGTCAATAGTGAATAAAATTCTCGACCCGTTCTCATGCGAAATTTCTATTACAACTTTCTGCATTTTAGAAAACCTTCGACGGTTTTGGATCGAAATAGATCGCACTTAGACACACTGACATTTGGGCTTAGATGATGGAACAATTCTTTGGTTGGGTTGTCGTCAAGAAAGCTGAAGGGCAAATACTTCGTCGCCACCCAGTCTACCAAGATGTTGACAAATTTATCTTGTGGAAAAACGCCGTTATTCTTCATTGCGTTGTGAAAAGGAAGATACGGTTGGATGGGAACAAGGATTGAGGTGGAGGGTATACTCCTTCATGGAAATCAAGTATATTTCAAAGTATACTTTTCGATGTATGAAATATATACACGAGATATATTGATTATATATCCAATAAATGTATATCTGGGATATAGAACTTTTTGCCGCTTTATATTGTTACGTACTGCGACTTTCGGGATTTCCTTTCCTCATAGAGATTGTCAAATCCGAAAATTCTCAGGGAATAAGAAGGGAAATACGAACCATGGTCGAGTTCAACGACACGTTTAAACTGGCGCCCCATATCAATGGCCCCACAAATGTATGTGTGCATGAGTGAGCGCATATGACGCGTACTACTAATCAGCACCCCATGAAACAATATGACAGAGAAAGAAAGAATATGACATATGAAAGACGAATAATAATTAAAGGTAGATTCAAGTATGATCATGAGTACCTGGGTCAGGCCATCAACAATAGTTTATTTTTTATATAATTTAAGGGTATGAAAGTGGGCATGGAAATTTCACACAAGTTCGAATAATATTTCCTTTTCTTAAAACTTTAAATGCAAATTTATAACAACAATCATCACCTAGGATCGTGAGGATTCTTTTTCACATAGATATACAGTATATCGTCACGCTCGTTGACGAAAATTATTCAGGATGTTTAGACGGGAACTCAAGAACCACTATCGAGAAGGAGTTCGGAGAAATTATATTTACATTTAAATAAATATTCGAAGCGAGTAACGAGAGACAGAATTCAACAGTGTGGACAACGAAAAGACCACGTGACATCATCCTATGAACATAGAAAATTCCAGCACCAAAATTCGTTTTGGCAAAAAAAGGCGATGGCAGGCAAAGCCATGCGTCCTTTTTCCACCTATACTCAAAGCCCATCCTTCAAATCCGAGGCTGGTCATCTCACTCGCACCCCCACAACAAATGCGAGCCTCCCCTACAAGTCTATCGGGTCCGCTTGGAAACGGTCCATGCGAGGCTCGTGGGTACGCTCTCTACGGAGGAGGAGGGGAAATTATACAAATGAGTAACCGAACGAAACAGAGATCACGGGTATCCGATGGTCCAATTGAGACACCCCGATAAAGCAATTATGATGTTGCGATTTCAGATCTTTTATAGTAAAATCATTAATGAGTACATACGACCTCGTGTGAATTTTGAAATGCATGGAATGAATGAATTAATTTTTACCGGAAATAACCCGATTGTTTTAAACTAATCGGCTTATCAAATTATTTATTTCGAAACAAAATAAATAAAATACAAACTAACCATAAATTCAATAACCATATAATTCAATCGAAAGTACAAGTTAATCAGTCATTGAATTGATTTATGTAAAAACTTTTAATCCATTCAGATTATTTTTCAATGAGCAAACCTTCAAATCTAGATGAAGATTCAGATCTTCGAAATTTATTAATCAATAAATATTATTCAATCATATTATCTATATCATATTATATAATCAATGGAATATTATTAAATCCGGAATGTCATTTATCAGAAATACATAATCGTAATTACACTTTTCTATCAAATCTAAATCATTAATAATAGTTGCGGAAGCATCGACTGTACATCGATTGAATGATACAGACAAATCTTGAAAAATCTTGAACCCAAAAGAAACAAATGGAATGAAAAGAAAGGACAGGATAGGAAAAGACACATGAGGAAGTAGGAAGAAAAGTATGAGGAAGGAGAGGATAGAGCGGATAGAAGTATGTAGGAGAGAGGGTGGAAAGAGTCCCTACGGAGGGGCCCAGCACGCGCCTCCGAAACGAGAGAACGAATGATGCGAAGATGAGCGAAGAGTGAAAGAGTACGAAGAATACGGAGATGAATGAAGAGCAAGGGAGATGAATAGGCAGAGAGAAAAGTCACGCTACAATGCGCATGCGTAACCTTTTAAGAAACCAGCGAAAATACCCAAAATAATGGGATTTGCGAATTTATTTTTGTGAATGAATGAATGAGTAGAAATAAGATAATGTTAATTCCAATTAAAATTCAATAATTAAACAACTCTTCCAAAAATCATTGTATCGAGACATGAGGGGCGGTAAGCCCACGCATAGGCAAAGGCGTTGCGGGGTGTAAAGCGTCCGAAGGGTCATGCCCCACTTTTTACTAAAGTCACAGCTTATATAATTAGGGGTCAGAGGCCCGGAAGAGTTCAGTTGAGAGTTCGCCGCGTAAGTTTCAAAGCAAATCCACGAAACTTTTTTTTGTATAATTTTATTCATTGTTCAGTAATTAAGAGTTTTAAGTTTCAATATTTCTTTCTCATCTTTCATTTAAATTTCGTGGGTGCTTTTATTATTCTATTTTTGTTAAAGTTATATATATTTTTTTCTTGTAATTTACTTCACAAGAGAACATTCGTGAATTAAATAAATAAACGATAATAAGTGAACTTCCGTGGCGACGAAAATTATTCATCACACCCTCACCTAGTTTATCCGGCCACCTTCAGCAGCTTATATTCGTCACCATCACTCCTACCATCATCATTATCATCATCATCTACAATTCGTTCTCTTTCTCTACTACTACAACCGAGTAAGTACAATTAAAATGCTTATTTTTGCAAGCATGCTGTTTCCACATATAAAATCAGTGCGCGTTTCCGAGTCTTGGACGAGAGCCTCCGACGTTACGGCCCTGAGGGCTAACATAGTGTGTTAGGAAATCCCACCCGCGTATCAAGAGTCTCCTTTTGCTCGAAGTTTTTTTTTGTCGTTGTTTCATCTCATTTTTATTTTCCGACATGCGTACCATAATTCTTCGCGACGGAATTAAATTCTTTTGCTATTCAAAAATTGATAATCCGTCTAATTAAATCAAAAACTCGTACGTGATTTATTTTAAAAAAATGATGAAGTGCGACCAAATAAACAATTCTCATTCAGAACAGAATATTTCGCTGAAATTTAAAGATCGTTTGGCAAGTATGAAATAAAAATATTCCGAGTGCAACGTTTAATTAACCCGAATTTTCTGATTAGTCGGGGAAACCAATTAAAATCATTTAAATCACTTTCTTTACCCCTCGTTCAGATTCGATAAAAATTCTAAACCTCCGGTTAATTTATTTTGAACTCGTATACTTTTGGAAATTCATTCTAAAAATAAACGGGTCTTAATTTCAATCATTGTTCAATTTATCGTGAAGAACAATTAAAAATGGAAGACGTTTATGTAATAATATTAATTGGGAGTGTGGTTGTCGTATTCGTGTTCATTCTGTCTCTTGTTTGCTGGCTCTCGTGTGCGCGGAAAACTGACTAGACCCTGTTGCACAGTGTAAGTGAAACGTTTTCCTTTTCGGAGGGTAGTTTGGTGTATCGTGACATAGTTCAATATGACATCTGTTTCGAATTTCAATCCGTAAAATTGTTAGAAGTCTAGTGACCCCCAATGACTCCACTCTCGTATCCATAGACGGTTCGTCGCCGGTCATCTTAATAGAGCCTTTACTCGGCCTCCAAACTGACCTTCCCCTATCTCACCGACCGACCCCAATGTTTTCTTTGCGCAAATTCTTTCCCCTAAAGTTTTCTTGTTTTGCTCAAATTCATCCTTAACCAATTTTCTTGATTATTTCTCATCCTCTGACGTGTAACTATTCACACATCAATATCTTTATAATTACAAGAGTTTTACGCTGGCCCTGTAATGAAATAAAACAGTTTTTATAATTTTAATGTCACGTGATTTCAAGATGAGAAATATTAATTAAATTCCATTATTGACAATTTTTCTCAACAATTAAAATCGAATTCTATCCCCTTTCAAAAATTCAACCACAATACGCTCCCGCCCATCCTGAGTTTTTTTTCCGCAAGGTTAGCCTCGAAACAGGGCAACACTCTGACCAATGCGCTTTTTCCGAGAACGTGTAAAGGGAGAGCTTGTTTTCCTTGACCGAGATGGAAAAGCAGCAGGTCTGGACGTACCAATATATCACACACACTTATGAAAAAAGTACATATGTGAAAAGGATACTTGGATACATACAATATGTATATGTCTCGGATATATCAAGCTGCATTTGAAATATGTATACATAAGAAAAAGAAATTTGTACCAGTGATAAATTATTTTACTGGCAGGTCATTGCCCCTGATCGTTTGTGTTTTCTTTACTTTGATTTGGAGAACAACGTGACACTATTCAAATCGCGTCTATGAATACAAACAAATCCAAAACGTTTTTAAGTTCTGAAAGAAATGTTCGAAATTTTTTGTTCGGTTTTTTGTTGACCCAGATTTTTTTCAATTCGGTATGGGAATTCAATTTTTTTTTCATTTTCGAATTCCTTTCCCAACATTTTTTAATGTTACTGCATGATTTCATTCATATTCAAATGATGTCCTCTTAATTTTATCCACCTCTAATTTGAGATTGTTCTCAACAAGGGGTATAAACTCATACATCTATATATATAAAAGAAAGTCGTTGTTAGTTACACTATTTATAACTCACGAACGGCTGTACCGATTTGGCTGAAAATTGGTGGGGATGTAGGTTAGAACCAGGAGACGGACATAGGATACTTTTTATCGTGACATAAAACGTCAAAGAGAATACAAGTCACTATGAAAGTGGTATAACAAAAACGCATCTGACATGGAATAACAAAACGCAAATGACAGCTAAACGTAAAACAAATGACAGCTAAACGAAAAGCAATTGACAGCTAAACGTATGGTTCAAACGTATGGTTGAAAATTTTATAATTATAAATTTCGTCAGAAATCAATAATTAGTAATCTATATATACAACTAGCTGACCCGGCGAATTCTGTTCCGCCTTAGAGGCAATAAATAAGCAGATTAATAGCAGATTAAAGGTAAAGTATGGTTAAAAATTTTATAATTTTAAATTTTGTCAGAAAATAATAATTAGTAATAATCACTAATTTGTATTCTGTTCATCATCATTAACAATGCCGCGACCGAGACGATCGAATCTTTCCCGACAAAGCCGTAATGCAAGAAGGATACGAAACATTGCGAATGAAAGGACTGAAGAAGGACAAGAAATTGCCCGTGAAGAGCGCCGCGTTAGTATGGCTCGACTTCGTGCTTCTCAATCACAAGAGCAAAGTGAGGCAGCCCGTGAAACGGCTCGGTTGGAAATGCGAAATCGTCGAGCGAACAACAGAGATCAACAAGTAGATGATTTCCGACGCACAAGAAGAGATTTATCAATTGCTGATTTGAATCGAGCAGCGTTTCGATACGATTGCAGCACTGATTACTGCTTGCATCCTAGCGTTTGCATTGGGCCAATGGACGTTGTTTGCGAGTATTGTGGCGCATTGAAGTTTTCCGGTGAAACCCCCGGATTGTGCTGCCCTAGTGGGAAAGTGAAATTGACATTATTGACTCCGCCACCTGAGCCATTGCATTCATTGCTTTGTGGCGAAACACCCGAATCACGTAATTTTCTTGCAAACACTCAAAAATACAATGGTTGTTTCCAAATGACCTCATTTGGGGCAGATATTATCGAAGAACGAGGATTTAATCCGACATTCAAGGTATTTATTTATTTTTGTACTTACACACAATATAGTAGAAGAATAACTTACTATACTTATTCGTACGTATTATCTTTGTTAATTCTAAAAAAACTTTTTATAAATCAGTAATACTGTCTTTGCTTTCTATTTTATAGATACAAGGACAGATTCACCATCGAATTGGATCATTGCAACCTCTCGAAGATGCACAGCATAAATTTTTACAAATATACTTCATGGGCAACATGGAAGAACAACTTGATCGACGTTAAGAGATCAATGCAGCAATGAAAAGAGCAATTCTCCAAGATTTGCAGCAACTACTTCATGAACATCATGCGTTGGTCAGGCTGTTCAAGAGTGCTTTGGAGCGCATGCCAAATGATGACTACAAAGTCGTGATCAGAGCAGATAAACGACCATCTGGAACACACGAACGCACATTTAACGCTCCAACAATAGATGAAGTTGCCATCCTGATTGTTGGTGAACACTTGGAAACACGCGATATTGTGCTTACACGTCGCGATACTGGGCAACTGCAACAAATATCTGAAACGCATCGTTCATATGACACGTTGCAATACCCGCTGATGTTTTGGCAAGGAGAAGATGGATATTATTTTAATATCAAAAATATAAATCCATTGAATGGTGATTATCAATATCGTAGTTCAACATGACGTACATTTTACATTGTTTGGTTTTGGTTAGTAGTATACGGTGCGCTATGGCGACCCCCACTCCTATCCCCACTCCTATCCCCACTCTTCGGGCCTGGTCGGACCGTGTTGAGTGTAGGTGGGAGTGGGGGTAAGTGTCCCCACTCCTACCTGCGCTCTTCGTGATTGGTCGTCGGTCCATGGCGAGTGGGGGTAGGAGTGGGGGTAGGTGGTGAGGTGTCGCCATAGCGCACCGTGTGTTATTATTATTATTATTAATAAATTGAAAATGTAATTAATTTTACCTGTTGCTGGTGCTGCTGCTAGTCTTGCCAGCCGATGCTCGTGCCGAAAATGTTTATCTTACAAATAACACACACACACACACCCACCCACAAATGTTTTTCTTACAAATAACACACACACACACACACACATCCACAAATGTTTTGAATGTTCAAACATGGGCACGCAGTCGCTGGCGATTCGGTAGCGCATGCCCCTCCGCAATGAGTTCGCTGCCGAGATCGACCCCCCGGATATTTAGGCTTACCCAGAGGGAGCTATTTTCAAGCACTTTCATGTTGATATGGGCCGTTGCAATGATGCCAAGTGTCACATCACTCAGGTAGCGCTGTACCGAACACGACCATTCTACGTCGGTCGGCTGCACGGCCCATAAACCACAGTGGACAGCTGTTATCGGCGTTTGGCGAAAGCCCTCCTCCAGATGATAAATCTGTGATCTATCACAGAAATCTGAGCAGCCATGGTCCAGCAACCAAATCTCGGCGTATCCCGTGCTATCAATAGCGATAACGCTGCACCGCCTCACAGTCGCGCTCGACCGAACGGCGCAAAACACCCCGGCAGCGAGCTCTTCATCGCCAAGGAGAGTGCCCCGATTATTATCAATATAATAAGCCATCATTGACAGCGTATTGTCAATGTACAGCTGTTTTAACGCCGTCGGACGTAACCACATACTCGTCGGGCTGTCGACGTTGACAATTTCGACCGGCACGTCCTCGTTTCCGAACCACGCGAGATCCAAAGATTTTATAATGCTTTCCATATTTGATTTTCTTTTCACTCGCGATTAAAAATTTGAAATTGGTGTGGCACGTTACGACGGCAAGAGAATACTGAGGGTGATTCTTTGCTCTGCCATCGTCGAGATGCAATGACCGGTCGAATAGCAGCATCAGCAAAATTGCACGTGCCCATATTAATTTCTTGGATATCTCATAGTAAATACTGTCGTCAGCATTTTTTGCACGGCTACAGCTCGAGCTCGCAATGCTTTTTGCACCGGTCTCCGTTAAGCATATGTATAATGCTCAATTACGCACAAGCGTTGCCTGTACAGGCGGCCTGCAGTATATAGTATATCTGCATATGTGTATATACGCGCCAATTATTACAATTACAGCTTCTGAATTTAGGATTATATTTTGGTTATTTTACAGACGGCCTGCAGTATATAGTATATCTACACATCTGTGTATATACGCGCCAATTATTACAATTACAGCTTCTGAATTTAGGATTATATTTTGGTTATTTTTGAAGTAAAACTTCTTTAGCCGCGCTGAAGTGAATCCGTAGGAAGAAACACAGCACAAAGAGGAGAAGCCGAGGATAGAGACGCCGCGGAGAGCGTAAGAAGCACCGAACAAAGAGGAGACGCGAAAGGGCTCTCGGCGTCTCCTCTTTGTGCGGTGCTTCTTTCGAGCTCCATGCTGGCGTAAGCATGGTATATAAAACTACTTGCGGGGTGTGCGTGAGTATATAGTAGTGTATATACCGTGTTGATATA
This sequence comes from Dyspetes luteomarginatus, assembly GCA_963669185.1. Taxonomy (NCBI): domain Eukaryota; kingdom Metazoa; phylum Arthropoda; class Insecta; order Hymenoptera; family Ichneumonidae; genus Dyspetes; species Dyspetes luteomarginatus. The sequence goes on from OY769906.1 coordinate 10,724,243, forward strand.
TATCTATGTGCCCCTCACACATATAGCATTCCCTGCACGCTCAACGACGGGGTCGAGAAGCGGTATATATATATATATACATTTATACATATGTACTACAGTTATCATAAACTGATAGTTTCGTTTTTTGCATTATACCTCAGCGGTAAATGATGAATAAAATTTGACGTATTTTATATTGACGTGTTGTGCTGTAGTGAAATTATTAATGGCCAATTGCCACCCTATATTAGACCACTGTAATATAGGGCGATTGAGCGCTGATCCTCGCTTAGTATATTTTCATATAGTATCATTTATTGAGTTCTTTGTACACACCACCACCACAAAGATGCTGCTCTGAACGATAGTAAATACCATCATCAGCATTTTTGCACCTGTGGTTTTGTGCGAACGTCAAATGCAATCTGTATATCTGTACACATACATATACACAACGCATAAATATAGTCTATATATCCGATATTATTTTTTAAATTGTCACGAAGATGCGCATTTTTGCACGACTGCAGCGCGAACGCCTGATGCTTTTGCTCGAACGCTGATCTCCGTTAAGTAGATCTATACATCGGCGTATATGCGCGTTATCATTACAATTACAGCTTCTGAATTTAGGATTATATTTTGGCTATTTTTTGCCTACGATGAGCGTACAGCAATATATGTATACACATTTATTGAGGCCTATGTACGCATCACCACAAAGATGCTGTTCTGAGTGGGGGTAAATACTATCATCAGCATTTTTGCACGGGTGATTTTGCATGAGCGTCGAATGTAATCTGTGTATCTGTACACATACAAACACACAACGCATACATATAGTCTATATTCACGATATTATTTTTAAAATTGTCGCGAAGATGTTACTGTGGGTTATAGTAAATACTATAGGCAGCATTTGCACGGTTGTACAATTAATATGTGGAGCCGCGGGTAGCGTTGCTAAGAACACGGGCGCTCTCAAATCTGCAAGTTAGTAAAACATAGCTAGGCTCGAGAAATCGCGGGATATCGTTTACATGTCAGGATTTTATATGCACTGGAAATACAAAAGATCACCAGTCTTGTGACAGCCGTGTGACGATCTAAGTGTATTCAGTCTCCCGGACATAATGCCGAAACGCGCCCTTCGCTCGTGTATCCTCGCTTTTTTAAAATTAGCGATAATTCACAGCGCGCATATTAGGCGTCGCTGTAATCCCTCATGGTGTAGGAGTTTAAGAGATTTATCGACTGATAGACTCGTTAACCGTTTAAAATATATTTTATGGTGGACACCTTTGCGTGTTATTGTGATAGCTTACAATAGAGGGATTCTCAGAGGCTGCAAAGTGTTAACGTGCGTGTTTGAAGAATTACAACGACGAGGGCTTGAAGATTCTTCAGCAACCCGAGGGATTCGCAACGAAATTCGATGTGAGTAATATTTAGCACTATAGCAAAGAATAACAGGGTCGAGTTTGGATTGGGTGGGTTTGTGCATTTTTAGCTGGGATTATTTACTAAACTAAATTCATCGTTTAGTATATAGCCAGCTGCTAGAAGCCTCAAGTGATGAAGAAGCAGATCTCATAGAAGCGACGCGGGCTGCGGAAGAACAGGATTTGTGGCGCCGAACACACCCCGAAAATCGTAAGTATTGAAAACTGCTAGGGGCGTGGTATATTGTATACGAACAATAATAATAATAATGAGGATAACTTCAACAGAATCAGCGACTTCATCGGAGCTCAACTTCAATGATGATGACGATGATGATGATGATAACCCGGTGATAATTGCCGTCATAGAAGCAGCGCAGGCTGTAGATGATGAGGCGGCGCAGACGCAGCATACAACAAATCGTAAGTACTTAAAATCGTGAATGATCTTTAAAATATTATTCTGAATAATAAAAAATTTCATTCAAATATCAGCATCTCGAGGCGAGCACGGAGAAGAAGATGGCGCCGTGGCAGGGCCATCAGGCTTATGCAATGAAAGCAGCAGCCCGCTCATCGCCGGTGCTGAACCAGAAACAGCAAGGGTTCCTGAAAACACTCAACGGACCAATAGCACTGCTGATAATAATAATGAGCGTGATGCAATTGACGAAGAAGATGTATCAATCATGGCTAGGGAAAACCAACTATGGGAAGACCAATTATGGGAACAACAGCCTCAGGAAATATTACCGGCACAGCAGACCCATGAAAGAGCTGACGCGTGGTTCGATCACCTCATGGTCGATGATTCGGGTAAATATGAATTTTATCCTAAATTATATCCAGATTCTTCGGTGTGAAAATAAGCGTGTGTGTTTTGTGTTAGGATATTCGACAACTGTCTCACGATGAAGATACTCTACGACTCTACAAATCCTTATTTTACAAAAAAGCGCTGAGATACTTTCATTTCTACAAACATTATCATTGTAAAAAATTAATTTCTGATAATTTAATTTCTGTAAACATTATCATTGGATGTCAATAAATATAATAAAATTTAAACCCTCATACTCTTTTCTTCAGGAATACAGAAAGGCGCTGGAAGCACACGGAGCGCGCATACATATAGCGACATACACCCACCAGGGGTTCGAATCGAAATAATTCAGGACACTGCGCGTTATTTTAAGCGTTTTGAACTTCGCGGTCGCGAGACAACTATGCGTATTCGCGAACCACCGCCAGGAACGAGTGTAATGAGCTGGCTTGAAGGGGCGTTCAATGATCTACTCACGCATATAACTAATTCGTGCGAGGGTGGCGATTATGTAGGAATATCGTTCACCGCGAGTACTTTGACACACGGCCCCGTATGGCTTTCTTTCCGCCCTGCTCGCGATTACGTGTTTCAAGACATATGGCAACTCATAAGTAGTGTTGCTCAAAGCGCCGAATCTCTTAATATCGACGACGAGTGTAATATAAAAACGTGTGTTGTCAAGGGTGTGGAGGGTAGGGGGCGTCGGAAAGGCTTAACACATGAGGGCGTAGCAAAAAGATCTATCTTAACGATTCGCAACGATGATAATTTATGTTTACCGCGCTCGTTGGCAGCAGCCCTCGTGCATGCGGAACGGGGTGAAATACGCACGGGCGACTTACATACAAAATGGCAGAGGGTGAGACAGGTTAATGGATCGGCTCAAAAAATGGCAGCACTTGATCTTACGCGACGCGCAAATGTCAGGATACCGCGAAAAGGATGTCGCGTAAATGGAATCGGTCATTATCAGGATTACTTATCGCGTGATGGTGTTGCGATTGTCGTTTTCGCGTTTTTGGACTTGGGGCGGCGTAAAAAAAAGCCCATCTTCAATGGCACGCAAAGCGTCTTGAACACCGTAGGAACGGTGCAACACACGCTGTATATCTTGTATCACGAGCGCTCGAACCATTTCGAGCCGATTCTCAACCTGACAGGAGCGACAGGCAGTACAGGTTTTTGCACATCGTGCGATACACTGTATCGTAAATTAGATCATCGATGCAGAGGAGAAAGATGCGCTCGTTGTTTCACGATACCCCCATGCACGCCGGACTCGTCAGATACGATCAGATGTGTGGTGTGCAACCGTGTTTTTTTCGGGGAGACATGCTTCAAGAATCATATTAGCGCCGAAGCGACCCACAAACCCACTGTTTGCGCGACCATTAAACGCTGTCGCGACTGTTTTGGCATAATAAGGCCGTTAGACAAAAAGAAGAAGCACGTGTGCGGTGAGGGTTACTGCAAAACTTGTAAATCCGATCGACCATACAATCATTCATGTTTTATGAGACCCCTTGTAAAGGATAGAGATCTGAATAAAAAGCTATTCATCTTCTATGATTTTGAAACGCAACAGTGCAGCCCTTTGGAGGGTACCACAGGCACACGGGTACACGAGCCGAATCTCTGTGTAGCTCAAAGGGTCTGTACAAGCTGTTGCGATAACGACTCTATAACAGAGCCTTGCGAGTTCTGCGGTGTGCATGAGTTTGTATTTAAACACAACCCAGTAGCTCAGCTGGTGGAGCTTGCTATGCAAGATATCAAAGGGTTTTCGCGGACAATATTAATTGCTCACAATGCTGGAGGTTTCGATGCACAGTTTATTCTACGCTATCTTATCGATGAAAAAAAGACCCAGTTGCCATCGCTAATAATGAACGGAACAAAAATTATCACCATGCGTATTGGGAGGCTAGTCTTCCTCGATAGTTTACACTACTTTCATATGCCTCTGAGCAAATTACCGAAATCCTTTGGGTTAACTGACACCCTAGCGAAAGGTACTTTTCCCCACTCATTCAATAAACCCGAAAATCAGTATTATGTAGGAGAATTACCACCGAAAGAGTATTATTCTCCCGATAGTATGTCGGCAACCGTGCGTAATGATATATTCGAGCCGTGGTATTGCGAATTGAAAAACACAAATTATGTGTTCGATTTTCAAAAAGAAATTGTAGCCTACTGCAAGAATGATGTTACGATATTGCGGCAGGCGTGTATGGTTTTTCGGAAAATGTTCATAGCCATAGGGTGCGTTTGTCCGTTCGACGAGAGCACGACGATAGCGTCAGCCTGCTTTCGGATTTTCCGGAAAAATTTCCTCGAGGATGATGCGATCGGGATCATACCGAGAGGTGGCTACAGATGGGCGGATAATCAATCGAAAAAAGCAGTTTCGTGGCTCGTATGGATGGAACATTCCCTAGGGCAACGTATTATTCACGCAGGCCGGTCGCATGAGTTCAAGCTTCCTCAGAATTTAACGGTAGATGGCTATTACGAGGCCTCTGAAGCGTCACATGTATTACAGTTCCATGGATGCTACTGGCATGGCTGTCCGCGTTGCTATCTATTGAACAGAGACCGGATACAGAGCGACGGTGTGTCTATGAACGAGCGTCACGAGAGAACGATAGCGGTAGCTTACACCATACGAAATAGCGGGTACACACTGACAGAGATTTGGGAGTGCGAGTATGATCGTGTGCTCGAAACAAATACTCAGATGCAAGCTCTTGTACGGGATCATGCGCTAGTTACAACGGAGCCTCTTAATCCGCGTGATGCTTTTTTCGGGGGCCGCACAGAAAACATGGTTACGCTCTATGATGTTGAGGAGGAGAATACCGAGCGAATACGATACGTCGATGTATGTTCTTTATATCCGTATATTTGTAAATACGGTAAATACCCCGTGGGTCATCCGCGTGTATACGTAGGTGATGAGTGTATGGAGTTAACAGGGCCCAGCAACAGCGATCTCACGAAAGTCGAAGGCCTTGTTAAGTGTACGGTGTTACCGCCGCGAAATCTCTATCATCCGGTGCTGCCGGTGCGTATGCATCAGCGTTTGTTATTCGCTCCATGTCGTAGCTGCTGCGAGCGCATGAGTCAAGATGAATGTGAGCATGAAAACCCTGCAGAGCGTGTGTTCAATGGTACGTGGGTAGTCGATGAGTTGCGAAAAGCTGTATCGTGCGGCTACAAAGTGATTCGCGTAGAAGAAATTTGGCAATACGCGGTAACGCAATACAATCGTGATACACGGTCTGGCGGCCATTTTACCGAATATATAAACACATTCCTGAAAATTAAACAAGAAGCTAGCGGCTGGCCTGCGGGGTGCTTGGATAACGGCGATGCGCAAGAACAATACGTCGCAGATTTCGAACGTTCAGAGGGCGTGCAACTGCGTCGTGGGGCAATAGCGAAAAACCCCGGATTGCGTCAGGTAGCTAAATTATGTCTCAACTCTTTTTGGGGAAAGTTTGGGCAGCGCGAAAATCTGCCGCAAACGGTTATAGTTTCGACGCGCGCAGAGCTCCTGGAAATATTGACTAATGCCGAGTACGAAATCACCGGTATCTTACCTGTAAACCATGAGATATTGTATGTCAGTTACATAAAAAAAGACGATGTCGTAACCCCGTCAGGTATAGCGAATTCTGTAATCGCCGCATATACAACAGCTCAGGCTCGATTGAAACTTTATAGTTATCTAGAGCGCCTAGATAGGCGCGCGTTGTACTGCGACACCGATTCAGTTATTTACGTGACGAAGAATAACCCTGCTGAATACGAGCCGCCAACAGGTCAACTTTTAGGAGATCTTACAGACGAGCTGGATCCGGGGTGTTATATCAAATCTTTCGTTTCCGGGGGGCCAAAATTCTATTCATTCATAATCAGCGGTCCCGACGGTGCCGAAAGCGAGGTTTGCAAAGTCAAAGGTATAACGCTCAATTTCGCAAACAGTCAATTGATTAATTATAGCACAATACGTTCCTATATAGTTGACGACAAGGTGGAACCTATCGAGCTGCAATACGACGCTATACGCCGTACGCCGTTTCATCATGTTGTCACGCGTGCAGAAAAAAAGAAATGTAAACCGTCGAGCGTCAAACGAAGACGTTGCGGTGAATACGGCTCGCTCCCGTATGGCTACAGGGGAGAATAAACTATTTCATCTAAATGTAAATAATGTAAAATATTTATGCTGTTATTGTACAATAAAAGGTTTATACATATTCCGGCTGTTCGAACCCTTTATCTTGCCCTGTTGTGTAAACATTTACTCATTCGTACAGATGGACACGCGGTGGAAACATCCCTGGACCTCGATGATCTGCGGCCCCACCGGCTGCGGCAAAACGTACTTTGTAAAAAAGTTTTTAAAGTTTATTTCGGGTATGAGCAGTGAGCCATTCGAGAGAATTATTTTCTATTATTCCGAGTGGCAGCATGCATACTCGGAGTATGATACGTCGATAGAGTTTCATGAAGGCCTACCACAGAGTGCCGATTATGCAAACGACCCCCGTGCAAAACTCATAATAATCGACGATTTGATGCGTGAGGCATCGAACAATAGCGTTATAGATCTTTTCACCAAAGGTAGCCATCATAAAAATCTGAGCGTTGTTTTTATCACCCAAAACTTATTCCATCAAGGACACGGACAACGAGATATTTCGCTGAATGCCAGCTATATCGTCGTTTTCAAAAATCCTCGTGATCGTGCTCAAATACAGCATCTCGCACGCCAGGTATATCCGGAAAACCCGCGCTTTTTACAGGAGGCCTATCACGATGCAACGTCCAAGCCTCATGGTTATTTGTTGCTCGACTTGAAACAATCAACACCTGATAACTGTAGATTTCGCACCGGTATTTTTCCCGACGATCCTCATCATTTTGTGTACGTACCGCGAAAAAAGTTGAAAAGCAGCTGCAGTGCTGGCGAATTGCCAGTTCAGCGCATGTAATGTCGTCTAAAGGATCGTCGCGTTACGATAAATGCATCGCCGTATTAAGCGCGTTTCAACAAACCAGCACGATACGAAGAGAGTTTGACTCGCGCAAATCAAATTCAAGCACAACTCATTGTATTTGCCAGTGTGCGTGGCGCATTCTTAAGGGTAGCGCTATCCCGAAGACTCCACTGTACAAAAGAAGTTAAAAGAAATGATACATCTAGACGGTCGACAGTTCCACACGCGTAATGGCGCGAGGTGGTTCACCGCTCTGCAAGAAGCACGTTGCAATATTGCGAGCTCTTCAGCATCTCAATAAGGAGCAGCGCGAGGCTATTTTGCGTAAGGCAGACCCGGGTATCATCCGCTGCATTTGTGAGTGCGCCTTGAACGTTCTTTGCGGCAACGTGGCTCTGAAGGCCGATCAATGAAAAAAATTACGTCGGTACGCCCCCGTCCTGCGTCGTTTAGCCTCAAAAAAAGGTTGCTGGAAGAGTAAGAAACGATTCGTTGTTCAGAGCGGTGGGTTTCTACCGCTCTTACTAGCACCAATACTAGGCACTGTTCTATCGAATTTGATTGGTGGCCGTGGATAATGGAGCACGCAAGAAAATCGGTACTCGTACCAGAGGAACATCTATCGCAGTTGGGCTCACAAAGTCATAATCAACCAGCGTTTAGCACGGCTACGTCTCAAACGCGCCCAGCGCAAGGAATTGATGCTACGCTCACTAGATTGGATACAGAGATGAATGAAATTTTGAAATCTAATGCATACAAGGATGAGAGGGAAAAGTGGGCTGCATACTTGACTGTACTACAACGTTATCTCCATTTCGTCGATGACAAGAGAGCTCAGCAGTACCGCACGCTTATGAAGAATAAATATACTGTAGAGCCTGGTTGCGATAAAGAAGAAACCTGTAATGACATGAACGATTCCGTCATCATTGAGAGTATACCAGCCAAATTTCGCATTAAAGCGAAACTGCTACTTCGCCGGTTACGTGACGCACCACGGGCTAATTTTTCTTGGGATTCTGCCGGGGTCGTGTCGGTTGGCGGAAAACCAATAAAGGATTCAAATATTGTTGATCTTGTTAATGACGCCATGAGGGCGCGGAAAATACCTAAACCAGCGGGGCGCAGTGCCTTTGCCAAATTTCTGTGAACGATGCAGACGCCGCGAGAATTCATTGGTAATGAGGAGTTGTGGATGGAGTCAAGAGCTAGCTCAACACTACGACAATCGCAGATCGACGATAGCAGTACAGGGAGCGAGGGAACAGGCGAAATGAGCCAGTCATCGTTTTTCAGTGGTCGTGACAACAGATCACCGGCGCCACAGGCAGAAAGCCCCCGTCAGAGTGGCAGTGGCTATTATAATAATAAGAAAAGACGTGTAACCTGGGCTAACCTAAAATTATAATCATGAAAATCTTAGAAAAAGTGTACTTTAATCCAATCCATGAAGCATCGTTTTCAGGCGCCACCAAATTGTTACACCAGGCGCGTCAGAAGAAAATTTCCAAGATAAAGGCGCTGCATTGGCTTGAAGCACAGGATGCTTACACAAAACACAGGCCCTTGCGTCATCGCTTTCAGCGGCGTTTTTATAACGTACGGAACATTGATGATTTTTGGGAGGCTGATCTCGTAGATCTTCGCTCGATTAAGGCTTATAATGATGGCTATGTTTATCTCCTCGTCGTTATAGATGTTCTTAGTAAATTTGTATGGGTTCAGCCTTTACGCGACAAGACCGCTGCATCTGTGGCTAAAGCGTTTGAGCTCATTTTATCTGAAAAAAATAGTAACGCTCGATCGCCCGTTTGCCTACAGACCGACAAGGGTAAAGAGTTTATCGGCGCTGTATCTCAGACCCTCTTAAAGAAAAAAAATATTCAGTTTCGTGTTGCGAGAAACCCCGATATAAAAGCGGCTATTGTCGAGAGATTCAATAGAACGCTGAAAGAAAGAATGTGGCGTTATTTCACGTATTCTGGACAAAAACGTTACCTTGACGTTCTGCAGAACATCGTTTCGGCCTACAACCATTCTACGCATAGCGTTATAAAAATGGCTCCTGCCTCTGTGACGCTCGCTACAGCCGCTAGGGCTCGGCATAACCTGATGCAGCGCTACAAGAGAACCGAGCATTGCTCTCCTAAATACAATGTGGGCGACATCGTACGTATCAGTAGCGCGAAGGCAGCCTTCGCAAAAGGTTACGAGGGTGGATGGAGCAGCGAGCTATTCAGCATTCACCGTGTATCACACAGTATTTGCCCCGTGATATACATCCTGCGTGATCTCCACGGTGAGGATATTGATGGTATATTTTATGAAGGTGAGTTATCGAGAGTGCAAACGAAGAAGACTAAGAGAAACGGCCGGTAAAAATGAAGGACGAGTTTTACATTGTTTTACCCAGCAACAGTAGTATGAGTTATTATCCCGATAATGTGACAACACGGTATACCACTCATTTACCGCAATGTGTGTCTCTCCATGGCAGCTGGGCCGTTTCTTCAGCGGAAATACACATACCCATGACAATTTTGCATGTACCTTCCGAGGGTAAGCGGAACTTCATTAATATCGTAACGAACATTACAACACCGGGCGTTGATGCAGACATCGACTATGAGGAAGATCGTATCTGCGTACCGCCCGGCGTATATCATGGTATAGAAACATTACTCGAGACTATTAACGAAATACCATGTGTTGCGGGTCACCTGAAATTTCATTACGCTCACAACGGCTATGTGACGGTGACGCGTATCTGTGAATCATGTAAGAACCTGGAGCACTCCTTCTACTTCTCCGACGTGCTGAGCAAGGTTTTAGGATTCACTCAAGCTGAGGAAGGGGTAGTAGTTCAGAGAGAATACGCTGCTCAGAGACCCGCCAATATAGCCAATGGGACACCCGATATGATGTACGTTTATACTGATATCTGTGAACCCTATATCACTGGCGATGTGCACACGCCTTTGCTACGCGTTGTACCCTCCGCTGCCGCTGATAAACGTAATTACGGGTCTGTGAAAATAAGAAGTTTCTCACCACCACGCTATGTTCCTCTATTACGTACTAGTTTTCAAACAATAACCATTGATATAAGGGATGAATTTGGTGAACCGATACCATTCGAGTACGGGACGCTGACGGTGACGTTACAGTTCAAACGTACAGATTAACTTGAACTGCTCTAAAATGGATTACTATGACGAATATTTTGATATGCAAACGGGAGGTGGTGGCGGTGCTCGAACAGGTTATGGGGGTATTAGCCATGTGTATATTGGCTCACCGAATCAACGAGGTCACTGCATTGGAAGTTTCCTAGGGGGTCTCTTTCGCCGTATAATACCGCTCTTGAAACAAGGTGCTCGGACTGTCGGTAAAGAGGCCCTTCGCTCGGGTATTAACATGGCCACGGATATCATGGATTCGGGTATGCACCCGAGAGAAGCATTTAAAACGCGCCTGCGCGAATCCGGGGAAAATCTGAAGCGCAAGGCTGAAGAAAAAATCAGTACGCTCATGAAGGGCTCCGGCTATAAAGCTAGTAAAATTAATAAACTGTTGCATTCTCTTACTGAGAGCGCATCACGACGCACCGGCGTGAAGAAAAGAAAGAAGACCGTGAAGTCGCGAAAACGCTCAGGCAGTGTGAAAAAGAAGCGGGGTAAGAAGAAGCCAGTGAAAAGAAGGCCGAAAAAGTCAACCGTCAAGAGACGTAACAAGAAATCAAGAACGCTGAGGAATATTTTTGCTTAGCCTAAACTGAGAAAATGGCGTTCCTGCACGCACACTCGTGTGAGTGCCTTAAGTCGGAACTTGAACTATTTACACTACCACCGACCCAGACAACAATTGAGGGAACACATTCAGTGTATTATAAGCCAATCTCATCGTTGACGGACGATTCGCCGATAGAGTTTGTCATACCAGGGCAGGGGGATGAGTACATTGATCTTGCACATACCATGCTGAGTATGCGTGTTAAGATAGAAACTCCGGCCACAAAGGAGGGCGAGCTCATCAAAGTAGGACCAGTCAATAATCTTCTGCACTCAATGTTCAACCAGGTCGATGTATTTTTGAATCAGAAGCTCGTCTCACCTCCTAACAATGCCTATGCATATAGAGCGTACATTGAAACACTCTTGAATTACGGGCATGCTGCGAAGACTTCGCATCTTACGAGTGTTCTATGGTATAATGATACAGCTGGTAAAATGGATGATACGGGCGATGATAATAACGGTCTTGTGTCCCGGCGCTCTGTATTAGGTAAGAATAGAACAATCGACCTCCTCGGCCATTTGCACTGCGATATCTTTAATCAAGAGAGGTTTTTGCTAAACGGCGTTGAAATGCGTCTGCGGCTCGTACGGACCAATAATGCTTTTTGTCTTATGAGTTCTTCGAAAGAATGCACGATACGTATTACAGAGGCATCGCTACTTGTACGTCGCGTTAAGATAGCTCCAGGCATACTTTTGGCTCATGCAAGAGCTCTGTCCAAATCTACAGCAAAATATCCTTTGACGCGTGTCGAGGTTAAAGCGATATCGATGCATGCAGGGGTACACGGGGATACTCTTGATAATGTCATATTGGGCCAGTTACCCAAACGTATAATTGTCGGTTTTGTCGATAATAAGGCTTTCAATGGCGATCGCGCCATGAACCCATTCAATTTTCAAAATTACCAAATTAATTATCTTTCTTTGTATGCGGACGGCTTGCAAATACCGTCAAAGCCTCTACAGGCAGACTTTATAGATACTAATATGTGCGTGGATGCCTATCATACATTATTTTCCGGTACAGGTATTCACTTTCTCAATGAGGGTAATTGTATTTCACGCTCAAGCTATCCGTGGGGTAATTGTCTCTTCGCATTTGATCTTACACCCGATCTCTCGGCCAATAGTAGCACTCATTGGAACCTGGTGAGACACGGTAGTGTGAGGATAGAAGTACGCTTTGCGGGAGCCCTAGCTTCAACAATTAATTGCATTGTATATGCTGAATACGATAATGTGTTGGAGATCGACTCATCACGACAAGTGGTCATGGATTTCAGCGGCTGATGAGAGAGAAGCGCCTTCAGTTTGCGCTCATCGTTTGGAGTGTGACGGTCGAAAAAAGATTTCATTATGAATATCGTTATTGATATACAGGGTATGAGGGATAGAGATAATCAGTTTATACCTAAAGAAGTAGCTGTCATCTCGGTACAGACTGAGGACTTTGATCATTGGCTTATTAAGCCACCCTGCGCGTATGACAAATTGTCAACCTCTGTAAAGAGACAAAACATGCGCCTATGCGCTGATATTCATGGTATAGGATGGGCTGAAGGTGATATATCATTACATTTGCTGGACGCAAATCTGAAGAGAATTGCAACCCATGCTGTACAGATCTTTACAAGAGGCTCTGAGAAATCGTCATACCTAACTCAGCTCACGGGGTGTTACATTATAAATCTGGAAGAAGATGATGAGGCTCCTTCATTCCGCCACATGCCACGAAGTGACACACGCTGTATGTATCACGGTGTGGTAAATAAAAAACACACATACAAATGCGCTCTGAACAACGCTACCCGGATCAAAGCATGGCTCTGTCATAGCGAGCAAATCGCCTGCTTATGGGAGTATAGAACTACTACATCGTGGCACGTCAGTTTGCCCGAGTACGCGTCAGAAGAAGAAGAAGAAAAACCCTTGGGCCATGAACAGTCTTCAAATTCTGCAATCTCTCCAGAACATAAAGGATCATACGGTGGGCGTGTACCCAGCAGATCGTATCCCGAGGGTGTGGACGAAACCGACGGCATTCGTGGTTAACACCGATGGCCACAAACTACCAGGGGCCCACTGGGTCGCCATGTACGTCGATCGAAATGGACACGGATGGTTCTTCGACAGTTACGGACTACCACCAATCATTCCACAGCATCTCGCTCGTCTCCGAAGAAACTGCAGACTCTTCCGCTGCAACGCAACGCAGCTTCAAGGCCCGAATTTACAATGTTGCGGACAGTATTGTGTTATGTTTCTTCATTATATGACTACTGGTTTCGGTATTCACCGCTTTAGATGCGTATTTTCGAATGATTTGCAGCGAAACGATAAAATAGCGGATGAGTATTATAATGCGTATATCGCTAAGCGCAGCAAATCTCCGGGTGTAGTTTCCAATATGAATGGTTGCGCTGGTGGGGGGTATAGAAATAAGCATCTACATTGTATACAGCACTGCTGTTCTCGCTCTCGCTAATTATGGGCCAATAAACGCTTTAAAAAATGTACATGTTTTGTCTGACTCATTGCTTTCAACAGAAATCATTTGGGGTGGTGATATGTTTTAGATCTCAGGTTTCGTAGACGTGCAATACTGCTGACGGTGAGCTTAGGTTTCGCACACGTGCAATACTGCTGACTGTACGTCTTAGGTTTCGCGCGCGCGTGCAATGCTGATGACATTAGATCCATTTTGACTCAGTCTCGAGATGCCGTCATGTGATGATGAGTCAGCTGCCACTGCGAAAAAGAGGCATCAGGAGGGGGGGGGGGGGGGGTGCCAGAAAATAAGCCGCGCACCGTTGGACTAGCTAGATAGTCAGTCGTCATTTGTCATTCATCGTCAACTTAACTCATCCAAATCTACAATTCGGTCTTTTTCTATACAAATAAAGCGCCGCGCGTTGAAAAAGCGAGTAGAAAGACTCTTGCAAGACATCAACGACATTAAAGTGCTAATACGCGCACGATCTGACTTGAATTTTTTAACGCATCAGCTAAGAACGCTCGAACTCCGCGATGGATTTTTCACGAATCAATAGAGTGAGCAAATTGACGGAATTCCTGCCCGTCAAAAAACTGACCGAATTGGAGGTGGGCAAGGACTACAAAATTACCAACATGAGAACAGCGCGAACAACATGGGGCAACAGAATTACCATTGATGTGGACAACGAATTCACGTCTTTCCTACCGGTGAGATTCGTCAAAGCCTTCGAAGAAGATGATGCCCTGTTCCAGCAAATGGTTGCTACCGCACACGCTGACAACCTGTACATGCAATATCTGGGTGGTCGATTCAATAATCTGGAATTCAAACCAGCCCCAGTGTAATATCACAGCGGTAGCAGCAGTTGAGTGTGATCCGTGTTCGTGGGTGCTACAATATGCGCGGGTGTGATCTCGTTTTCGATATTCAACACTTCAAAGATAAAAATGGCAAATTTCTGCCAAAAGAAGTAGTTGTTGGTGCGATACAAAAACCACGATGCCTAGCAGGGTGGTTGGTCGCCCCGCCTTACCATATCAGTGAATTACCACCAGGCGTACGTTTGGAAAATGAGTGGAAAACGGAGAACGATCATGGTATTCATTGGACCGAGGGCAACACCAGCATCGATAATCTCCGTAAAGAATTATTCAAAATAGCTAATGTGGTCGGATACACTCTCCTATACTCGAGAGGCCATCAAGCTGTCGAATTCTTGGAAGAGGCCACCAAGCTACGGTTCATAAACCTAGACAACGATCAACATTTTCCATCAACCGCCGATCCATCGCCTCTGGCCGTAGTGTGCCCATGGCATGGCCGCCAACGAAACCACCATCACACCTGTATAGTATATCATTGTGCTCTACAAAATGTCAAAAAAATGCAGTGCTATCTAAGCCATTTTTTGCCTAACGCAATATAAATCCTATGGGGGTAATTAGCATATAAATATTGTACACTCTAACCTGTATTCAATGTAAAAATGTATTTTTTATCAAATAAAAATAAAAAAGTAATTATTATTAATATCCGAATAATTCACATTATTTTGATAATAATAATAACACACGGTGCGCTATGGCGACACCTCACCACCTACCCGCACTCCTACCCCCACTCGCCATGGACCGACGACCAATCACGAAGAGCGCAGGTAGGAGTGGGGACACTTACCCCCACTCCCACCTACACTCAACACGGTCCGACCAGGCCCGAAGAGTGGGGATAGGAGTGGGGGTCGCCATAGCGCACCGTATACTACTTTGGTTTACAATAAACGACCAATTACACTGCTTATTACCACGAAAAGATTAGGGGTTGTTTGCATAGATAAAATTGGACAAATGACTGGCAACCGATTTAAAATCATTTATCTTCACCCCTTTATAATGATGCTAAAAATTTACATACGAAATATTAAATCAACTGTTTTAATTTCAGGTGAAGAAACTACAAAGAAAGTTAGCTCGATGAATTATTACGCATATCGTTTGATGATTCGTCAAAATGCTGACAACTATTTGCTGCGGTTTCGTAGATTGTTTCAGCAGTATTGCGTCGACATGTATGTCAAAATAGAAACGGAGCGTTTAACTTTCATTAGGTTGAACCAAGCCAAACTGCGTTCTGAGGAGTATATCCATTTACGTGATGCAATTCGTACTGAAGGAAATGCAGCTAATATTGGTCGATTAACTATTCTCCCGGCGACGTACATAGGTAGTCCACGTCATATGCATGAATATGCGCAAGATGCAATGACATATGTTCGTCATTACGGTCGGCCAGATCTCTTTATTACTTTTACCTGTAATCCAAAATGGATAGAAATTGTTCAATTGCTGCTTCCCGGACAAACATCAAGCGATCGACACGACATCACAGCACGTGTATTCAGGCAAAAAATGCGGTCCCTGATGAACTACATTGTTAAACAACGCGTCTTTGGAGATACTCGATGCTGGATGTATTCAATCGAATGGCATCTAACCTGTGGCACAAATACAAGGATAATATGTCAGAAGATATTTTACATCAAATCCGTGTCAGTTCCAGAAATAACGATCTTGAGATGAATGAGGAGATACATAATCGGGCTTTACTCTTGATCGAAGACATGTGTTACCTCATGTGCGGTAGTTTATTAGTCAGGTTAGGAATACCAGTGCCAAATCGTGAAATGAATGACGCATTTAATCGAGAATTGGAACGGGAACGTGAATATGATCACCAGGAATTAGATTTAGTAGTTCAAACGAATGTACCCCTGTTGAATCCCCAACAAAAGGAAGTTTATGATACATTAATGAAGGCAATTGATGATGGAAATGGTGGTTTATATTTCCTAGATGCCCCTGGTGGAACTGGTAAGACATTCCTCATGTCAGTAATTTTAGCCACTGTTCGTGCGAGATCCAGCATTGCGGTTGCAGTTGCTTCTTCTGGAATAGCAGCCACATTGTTAGAAGGATGCCGTACGGCTCATTCAGCATTAAAATTGCCGTTAAATCTTCAAACTATTGAAGAACCAACATGTAATATTGCAAAAAACTCAGCAATGGCCAAAGTTTTATCAACATCGAAAATTATCATCTGGGACGAATGCACAATGGCGCATAAACGTGCATTAGAAGCACTTAACCGAACATTGAAAGATCTACGCAATGACTCGAGATGTTTTGGAGGAGCAATGATTTCACTGTCTGGCGATTTCCGCCAAACACTGCCAGTAATTCCAAGATCAACGGCTGCCGACGAAATAAACGCTTGCCTCAAATCATCGAATCTATGGCGCTATGTGAAGAAACTTCAGTTGACAACAAACATGAGAGTTGCATTGCTTAATGAGACATCTGCTGAAGATTTCTCTGAGCAATTGCTGACTATCGGTAATGGTCGAGTACCTGTCGACGAATCGAGCGGATTGATTTCATTTCCTCATAATTTCTGTAACTTTGTCTCATAGAAAGACGAACTTATCAACAAAGTATTCCCAAACATAATTACTAACTACAAAAATAATGAATGGTTGAGTGAGCGAGCAATTTTAGCGGCTAAGAATAAAGATGTAGATGACCTAAACTACATAATTCAGAATGAGATCATTGGAACAATGCATTCATTCAAATCTATTGACTGCGTAACAAATGAAGATGAAGCCACCAACTATCCAATTGAATTTTTAAACTCCTTGGATGTGCCTGGCTTACCACCGCACAATTTACGCCTAAAGGTTGGCTCCGTAGTAATTATGCTTCGAAACTTAAACCAACCAAAATTGTGCAACGGTACGCGTTTGGTGGTAAGTAAATTGATGAACAATGTGATTTACGCGACGATACTCAAAGGAAAATTCGAAGGTGAGGAAGTTCTCATTCCGAGGATCCCGATGATCCTAACCGATATGCCGTTTGAGTTCAAAAGACTTCAATTTCCGATCCGTCTTGCATTCGCCATGACCATTAACAAATCACAAGGCCCATCATTGAAAGTTTGTGGTTTGAATCTGGAATATCCATGTTTTTCCCATGGTCAATTATATGTGGCATGTTCACGGGTCGGAAGACCATCTGCGTTGTTTGTTCTTGCGCTTGATAATAAAACAAAAAATGTCGTGTATTACAAGGTACTTAACTGAAGAGTGCAACCTATGCACCAAAATACATGAACGATAAAGAATCATTAAAATACTTAATATTTTTATTTGTATTTCCTAATAAAAAATTGAACTTAATTAAATCCAAAATCTGCTTATCTATTGCCTCTAAGGCGGAACAGAGTTCGCCGGGTCAGCTAGTTATTTAATAAATGCAACTTGTTTATTTAGTTGAATTCAACATCATTAATTGAAATTTGAGTGAAAATGTCTACGTCAAAAAGTTTTTTGTTGAATAATAACTGATTTCCGTTGTTAATCACAAGTGTCCACTTAATTTTGCCTGGGTGTTATTTTTTGCACGAGTTTGGTTGGGAACCTGGGAATAATTAATTGTAGAATGAGTCGACACAGGGAGCTTCGTAGGAACTCAATGGTGTTAATAAACTATTTAACAATGGCTTCGAAACACAGCGTAAGCCAATAAAGTCTTTGGCCACACGGCCTTGCAGCGTCCTGCGCAGCAAGACGGCGCTCTAACGCCACGAGGTGTCCGTCGAAAATCTATTCGTCTTTATTCTATTAGTCTTTATTAATCGAAATGACCCGAAGCGAATCACGACCCACGCAAGTACAAGGTTGTAAAGCTCGCACCAACGTAAGCCGAGAGAATTGAAGAAGAGCTCGAACGAAAGAGACGCACTAGCACCGTAACTTGAAGGAAAACCGTTGAGAGTTCGAAGTACCAGCGAGACACTTGTTGCTTTTATGATTGTCCGAGGTGAACTAGCCAAGCACGCAGTGCGCACTAGAAGAAGGGGCGGGTGGGCCACGTTGCCGTGTGGAAAATAGGCGCGTAACACCATAATTGAGGCGCCCAATGTTTTCTCGAAGTGTCCGATCACTGAGGGCCTCTCGAGGCGCCCGCGAACCTTACGCTTTTTTGAACACTGGGACTGATATATTCACGTACAATGAACATATAAAAAAACATATCCTACTTATACAAATATATATCGCAGATATATAATATATGTGGACATGAAATAGATCTTTTTGCTGCCATGTATAAGAAAGATAAATTATACATCTCTCATATATAATTTTTTAATATGGAAGGTAAACTTATTTAACACGGGCACCTTGCTTTCTGTAGGTGCTGTGCTCGGAAAAATTTGTAAATATTTTACGGGATGCTGGCGCTCTAGGTGTCTCGTCAATCCCATGGTATTACTGTTGGCCATTTTTATTATTTTCGATCAATGATTGTAACTCGCCGATTTCGCCTTCTCTTTGTCCACAGTAACGGTAAAAATATGAGCCCGTAAATTCTGTGCTCAGTTTAAAAACCATTCCATTTCTGGTAAAAAATGTATCGATAACAATCGATACATTTTTAAATTATTAAACATTAATTATTTATATGGAATTTCTGGGAGTTCTTCTCGCGAACCATTATCACAAAGATGCGTTTCTCACCAGTGTCATTAACGCTGTCTATCCGGACAAGTGTTCGCTTCATCACTCCTGCTAGGAATATTCAATTTCAAACTGACAGCTATCGAGAAACGAGCGAGATTCTCGAGATTCGAGACTGCATTGCAGCGAGATCGAGACGAAATGAAAGCTCGACTGTTCAATCCAAGAACAAGCAAAATATTGGCTCCATTCATTATATTGAACTCGGATGACAGCTTGTCTTGTCAAAGGCGAGAAGTTAATCTCGATGTTGACAAATTCTTGTATTATCTCGCTTGTCGAATCACTCGTGCAGAAGCAAATAGGAGAAGTAGTAGAAAAAGTGAAGAAAACAAAGGAGCTGGAGGAGAGAATCAGGAGATTGGAGATGGCGGTGAGTGGAGCAGTAGAGGGGAGGGGGGAAAGGATGAAGGAGATGGAAAGGAAGATGGCGGCGAAGGAAAGGGAGGGAAGGAGGAGTAATGTGACAATGAGGGCAGTGAGACTGGAGGGGACGACATTGTAGGCGGCAACGAGGCTGCTGGAGGAAATAGGAGCGCCGGCAAGGGCGGTGGAAGTAAGAGAGGTGTGAAGGGGGAGGAAAGGCAAGTACGAGGTCACATGAAGATGGCGAACATTCAAGAGAAGAAGGAAGTGATGAGAAATAAAAGAAACCTGAGGGAAAGAATGGAAGATGATTTAACATGGAATGAAAGAAGGATGCAGTGGAAGCTGAGGAGAATAGTAGTGAGTGGGAGGGGCAAAAGGGCAGAGAAGTGAGAGTAAGCTATGGGAAAATAGCAATAAGGGGAGCGATGTGGTACTGCGATGAGAAGGGGAAGTTGCTGAGGGATGAAAGAGGGCAGGAAAGAGCGCGAAAGAGGGGGGCTGAAAAACGGGTAGGAAGGAGGAGAATGAAACAGTCGAAAGGGAGTGACGAGAAGGGCCGGGGAAGAAGGTAAGAGGTGGAAAATAGAGTTCTGGGATGTAGCGGGCCTGGCGAACAAAGATATGAATTTCCGGAAGGAGATGAAAAGAATGGGAAGTGATAGTGTGTGTGGCGACTAGGGTGGCGGAGAAGGGGTGGAACAAGATAAAGGGAAAGCTGCTAACAGGATACAGGTACTCAGCACAGTGGGCGAAGAAGAGAAACAGATAGGGTAGGGCGATGGGAGAAACGATGATTGAAGTGCGAGGAAGCAGGCGAGGAGGAGAAGACGGAGGAAGAGGGGTTGATGGTAAGAAGAGTGAAGGCAAGAAAGGACATGTAGATAGTAATTGCGGCATATATAAATGGGGACATGGAAAGGAAGCTGGAGAGGATATAAGATTGGATGGAGACACAAAGCGGAAAGGAAAAAGTAATTATAGGGGGGGGACTTCAATGTAAGCACAGGCACGAAGGTGGGAGGGGTGAAAGACGGGAAAGACGGGGGGGGGGGAAGAAAGTCGAAAGACGGAAAGATGGATGCGGATGGAAGGAAGCTAATAAGAGTGCTCGGAGAAGTGGGATGGGAAATTATGAACGGGAATATAGAGGGAGATAAGGAGGGGGAGTTAACGTGTACGGGAAGGAGGGGGAAACGGTGATAGACTACATGATAGGAGACGGTAAGACGAGGGACGGAATAGTGAAGATAGTCGTGGGAGATAGGGTAGAACCGGACCACCACCGACTGGCGGCGACTACGAGGGAGGGAGGGATGGAGAGGCAGATGGGGGGATAGAAGCAAAGAAAGGCAGGGGGCGGAAGATGGTTAGAGCGGCTGAAAGAAGAGTACGAGAGGGCGATAAGAGATATGCAGGTGGAAGGGGAGGGTTCGCAAGTGGGGGTGGAGAAAGCAGGGGCGACGATAAAAAAGGCGGTAAGCAGGAGCGAGAAGGTCGGGGGGAGAGAGAACAATCAAACGAAGGAATGGTGGTGGGGTGAAAAATGCAGGGGAAAGAACGCAGAAAGGAAAAGAGAGCTGAGAAGATAGTGGGAAGGGAGGTGGGACGAGGAGACATATAAGGAGAGGAAAAGGAGAGGCAGAGACTGAAACGGGAGATTTGGGAAGCAAGGACGGAAAATAAGGTATGGAAGATAGTGAACAGCGGGCGGAACAGCTGGCGGAGGGGATGTGAAGGGATAGGGAAGGTGGAGTGGAAGGAATATGTCATGGGGCTGCTAAGAGGAGGAGAGGGGAGAGCGAGGATGGGAGAGGGATCAATAGAGAAAGAAGGAGCAGAAGTGGATATCGGCAAGGAGGAAATCAGAAGAACAGTGCGTAAGCTGAGAGAGCAGAAAGCGATGAGGGGCAGGATTCCGAATGAAGCGTGGAAATGTGGAGGGAAAAGGCAGTAGAGGCGTGCAAGATCTGCAGGAGTGTATGGAGGGGTGACGGATGGCCGCAGTGATAGAAGGAGGGGGTGGTAGCGCCAATAGTGAAGAAAGGAGATGGCACGAAAGTGGATGACTATAGAGAGGTCACGCTGATGGCGTCGTTATACAAAATTTAGATGGCGGTTCTGGCAACGAGCCTAGGGGGGTTCGTCCCCATCCCTAAAGGGTTGGAGACGATAGACAACGTGTATGTGCTGAATTATCTGGTGAGCAGGCAGGCAGGGAGAGAGAGGGGGGAGCGGGTGGCGTTAGATTTGAAGGCGGTGTTCGATTCGTTGGGCAGGAGGGTTTTGTAGGAAGCTTTGACCAGGAAAAGCGTACGGAAGGGGCTGCGGGAAATAACTGAAGAGGTGTACAGGTAGACGATGAGCAGGGTGAAGCACGGTGAGGAGGTAGAAGAGGTTTTTTGGACAGCGAAAGGGGTTAGGCAGGGATGCCCGCTCAGTCCGATCCTGTTTGACCTGTTGACGGCGGATATGGAGGAAGAGTTATGAAAAGGGAGGTGGGGAGGAGTGGGAATGGGAAGGAGAATATTTTCGCTGGCGTATCCGGATGACGTAGTGGCGGTTGCGGGAGAGGAAGAGAAGCTGGAGAGCATGAAGAGAAGGATGGACAAGTATTTCAAAAAAAGGAAATTGGAGGTGAACGTTGGGAAGACAAAGGGAATGAGGTTTAAGAAAGGAGGAGGTTGGCACAAAAAGTAGAATGCAAATGGAGAGGGAAAAGGGTGGAGGAGGTGAACGAGTTTAAGTACGTGTACGTGTTTAAGAGGAATGGAGGATAGGAGGCGCACATACAGGGCAGATTCAGGATGGCAGGGGTAGCGATGAGGCGGGCATGGGGAGTGGTGAAATAAAGTTCACGAAGGACTGGGACAGGAGGATGTGGCTGTTTGACACGCTGGCTTGAGTGGTAATGGGGTATTGGGCGGAGATTTGGGGCTGGGAGGAAAGGGCGGAAATCGAAAGGGCGCAGGAAATGTACATAAGGTGGACGCTAGGAGTGGACTTGTGAACGCCAGGATACATGGTAAAAGAGGATGTAAAGAGAGATAAGATGAGGACAAGGGCGGGGAGAAGGGCGCAGAAAAACTAAAGAAAGGGGACGGAAGTGAACTGGCGAGAATGTGTTGGGAGGAAATGAGGAGGAAAGCGAAAGAGAACTAAGGATAAGGGAGTCGAGGTAAAAGAAATGGTATCGAGAGGTAAGAGCAGAGGGGATGCCAAGATACCTGTAAGCAGGGTGGAGGGAGGAAAGGTTCAGGATGGGGAATGAAATGGGAGAGGGCAGGTACTGGGAAGGAGAGAAAGAATAGGGATGTTGTGTATGCAGGGGGGAAAGTAGAGACGTGGCATCACATGCCGGAGAGGTGTGGAGGAAACGGTGGTGAGGATGGCAGAGAAATAGAAGAGAGAATAAGGGAAATCTTGGATGAGGGAGGAGGTGGTGAGGAGTGGATGCAGGAGTTGGTGGAGAGGAGGAAAGAGAGAGAGGTGGGCCGGGGTGAAGTAGAATCAGAGGAGGGCAGGTGAAGGTCGGTGAAACGGGGCGAGAGAGTGAAAGAGGGAGTGAAAGTGGAGTCAATGGAGTGAAAGAAAGGAAACGGAAGTCGGCGATTGGGAGGTGTGTAAGAGAAGAAATGTAAAGGAAAATGTGAAGAATGTAAAGAATGTAAATAAGGTGGAAATGTAAATAGAGGAAGTAATGTAAGGAATAGCGATAAGGAAACTGGCGGCGAGCGGAGGAGAGAGAGAGAGAGAGAGAGAGAAGAGAGCGTGCGACCGGAAAAGCGGATGAGTACAAGATAAGGAAATGCTATAAGAATGACGTTAGTCGTAAAAGGAATGTAGGAGGGGTGTAACCCGTAAGCGATCAATAAAGATTATACATACATACATACATATAAAAGTGTTGACTTATTTTTATGTTTATACACTTACCTCGATCTGAAAAACAGAAACACCTGTGAAAAACATTAAACGAAATTCAGGTGATATGAAAAATATTCGCAAAAAAATATACGTAAAAAGATGAGTTTGTATTTATACTTACTTTGAATTAAATAACTCAAATACCTGCAAAAATAAATTTGATAAAAATTAAGGTGACACGAAAATACTTGAGTGGAACACTTGATTTTTCTTTGCACTTACCTGAATTTAAAAAATAATAGTGATAATATAAAAAAATGTGAAAGCTTTCGTTCGCTCGAAACTAATGAAGTATCTGCAAAAAAAAAAAATATTGTTTTATTTTACATAATCATAATTATTACATGGCCTATTTTATCATTTCAGTTCACTGATTTATGAAAGGGTAGGAAAAAGAAGGTGAGTTGCGACTTTGAGACTTTGATACGGGTATTGAACCATTCAATCAAAGTTCATATGATGTAAATATGTTTCGAAATCACTCATGTTTATCGCACTCTCTTGGATTTAAAATATTTAAGGTTCGATAGGGATTAAGGTCATATGTTTTTTAGTACATTAATTCGGGCTAACGGGATTAATACTCCTTTCGTTATGTTACAAAAATGTTTCACAATCATACTAAAAATATATATATAAAATATGGTGGCAGACCGTGAGGGGGCCAGAGACAGAGAGACAGAAGCATGGCCAACTAGTGCTGCCTGTGTGCCCCCCCCCCCGTACGTCACGATAGTGGGTCAACAGATCGCAACGACCCTAGCGGCGAGAAATGCATTACAAAAAGTGCTTCAACAAGCGACGTACCCCCACCACCGAAGTTTCCAGACCGGTATGTAAGACCGTGGTTTCTGCCGTCTGCCCCTCACTCATATTACTTTGATTTCTCCAGCGCGGTGGGTTTCAGTGTTTCAGTTTATTAAAAGTGTTAGGTTATGTTGTCTCTCTTAACTCTCCAGTGGCAACAGTAAAAGTTACAAGTATATAACACAAAAACAAAGGGGTGCGTATATTGTCTGTTTAGTTCTATTATCAGTTGAAAATTGATGGCTGATGGTTGCAAATTATGCGAGTCAATGGATTAGTTTTACTTACCTTTTTTACTCTCGATTGTCTGCAGGGCAATAATACGGGAGTATGCGTTTTACTGTGATCTTGTGACGTCACCTATTTTCGGTTTGTACTATCATTGCTGAAAAAACTAAACATGTCTTAATCCAGATTGGAATAATGCTTTTATCGGTGAAAGACAGTGTTTCTGGCAATCTCTTACTAAGATTCTGTGTGTATTCACAAAAATATATATTGTCACGCCGACTCTGAAATCTGCTGCCCTCATTAGCAGGAGGGTACTTTCTCGCCAAACTCTCTCTTCCACTGCTCGTGCGCCTCGATTCTGACCCTCAACGACACGGCAGACGAGTAGAGTAAAGATGGTCGCGTCCACGACCTGTCACTCTGTTTGTGTGACTCGTGGTAAGATTGAGTTGGAAAAAGTGTGAGCGCGGTGTGTCTCGTTTAACCCTCTCGACACACTCTCGAAGACGCTGAGCTGGTACAGTACAGCGTGTTGTTTTCTCCTCAGGGATGCTGGTTATAATTCCACCCTTCAGGTAAACGAGCTCTTCTCTCATGCGGTAGTCGTTCCTCGGGGAAATGTCAGGAGGTGTGAGGAGGGGAATAAGGTATGTTTTGTGGAATTCGTACGGTTCTTCGGGATTATAAGGGGATTATTTCGGATTTTTAAGGGATTGTGGGGAAGGCCTTTTTTGGTGTGTTCTCGTCGGTTTTTCGATCTCGATATTGTACTCTGTTATATTATATTTCATTCTATTGTCCTTAATATACATGTGTATTTTATTCTCGCAGGTGTGGGGGCGGACTCCGAGTGCGGGGTTCGCTACTGAAAAATGCTCTCAATGTGACGCCACGTCACAATATATACACTGTTAGAAATATTTGTCAGAATTTTCTGAAACATGTCACTGGAGGTTTATGCAGTCACCGTTACAGAAAATTCTGTTACGAGTTCAGAAATTTCTGTTACGGTTCTGTATGGTAACAGCATAAAGCTCCAGTAACATGTTACAGAAAATTCTGTTACGAGTTCAGAAATTTCTGTTACGGTTCTGTATGGTAACAGCATAAAGCTCCAGTGACATGTTACAGAAAATTCTGTTGCGAATTCAGAAATTTCTGTTACGGTTCTGTATGGTAACAGCATAAAGCTCCAGTGACATGTTACAGAAAATTCTGTTACGAGTTCAGAAATTTTTGTTACGGTAACAGTATGCGACGTTAGTGACATGTGACGTAAATTTTAGATTTTGTCACAGAATATTCAGTCACTTGTAACATTAAATTCAGAGTGACACGTAACGCAAATTCGAGATTCTGCAACAGAATATTCAGTTAGTTGTATCATAAAATCTAGATGGGAAGACATTTTTTTTCGATTAATTATGTTAATAAATATGTAATTTACTTATCTATTATGCAAATGAAACGATAATATGAGAGACGATATATTGGGATAAGACATCCCAATGTATTCCATATTGGCGTGGTATTCATATAACAGATAAATAGATTGCATATTTATTAAAATTAATTAACCAAAAACTGTAATCATTTCAAAAAGACGGTATTTACGCATGAGTTACTTTAAATGCGTGTATTCTGTATATTACATACATATATGAAAATATGTATGTGTTACAAGGAATTTACATTATATCATATAGATGTATATATATATATACATACAGCTCAGTAATATTTAAGAAAGGAGTTGGAACTGGAGTAAAATATGAATTAGAGAACAAGTTGAAATTCTAAAATGCACGTCGTTTTTAAAAATAGTCAAAACTTACATCGAAAAGGAACTGGAGTTAAATATTATTCAGGGAACGAGTTAAAATTCTAAAATGCACGACGTTCTTAAAAGTAGTCAAAACTTATTGCGAACTGGGACTAAAGCAAAACTAAGAATCTCACAGCTCGCCGGTATCCAAGAATTGTGCAAGTTTATTCGACAGCGTTAGGACACACGAATCGAGAGAGTTTCGTCGTCGCTTTGAGCCTCGCGCTCTTTTGGCTTGTGGCTTTTTTTTCCCATGAGCGCTGCATTTTTATCAGCTTCAGTATCTTCCGGATTGATCTGCAACATGTGCCTGAAAGAATAGTTATACAATATTAAAATTCGGAAAAAGTTTTTAAACGAAGAAAATACAAATAATTTATACATGTATGCATGAAGTTATTACTCATACCTTATTATTATCCTGTTCGTCTATAAAGTATTATTTGATTTCCAAAAAATTTCATATATTTTTAATCGATGCCGCAGAATAAAAGGTGATTCGATAAAAATAAATTAATATTGAAATAAATAATAGTATTCGAGAATTTTACCGCTGAATGTATTCCAGAGTTTTTGCTATTCCAGTGGGATACGCGTACCCAAAAATGTAGTAGCATGAAAAGGTGACCAGAATTCCACGAAGAACATTAGCAACATCTATGAGAACTCTGTTTTCCAAAATTACGGTGCACTTAGCATTCTCGTCGTACATGGATTTTCCTGCAATCAAACGAATAAAATTATATCAATATAAATATACACAATGGACTGATTACTCAAAGATTGAATATATAGTTTCTGATACGGTAACATAAATTTCTGAACTCTGAACACACTTTCTGTCACACTTGCATTATTTTTAGCAACATTAAATAAATTTATGTAACTGTTTCGTAACTTCATGTGACAATTACATAAATTTAAGTACCATTCAAGAAATTTCTGTTGCAATTTCGGCTGCACTCTGTAGCAATCGTATATTTTCTGATACGGTAACATAAATTTCTGAACTCTGAACGCACTTTCTGTCATACTTGCATTATTTTAAGTAACATTAAGGAAATTTATGTAACTGTTTCGTAACTTCATGTGACAATTACATAAATTTAAGTACCATTCAAGAAATTTTTGTTGCATTTTCGGCTGCACTCTATAGCAATCGTATATTTTCTGATACGGCAACATAAATTTCTGAACTCTGAACGCACTTTCAGTCACACTTGCATTATTTTAAGTAACATTAAGGAAATTTATGTAACTGTTTCGTAACTCAATGTGACAATTTCCTAATTTTAAGTACCATTCAAGAAATTTCTGTTACAATTTCATTATTTTATGTGGCGGTTTAATAATTTTAAGTAACATTCAGGTAATTTATGTTACAATTTCGTAATTCTATGACACGATTTCACAATTTTACGTAACATTTAGTACATTTGCGAAACAAGTATCACAATTTGGTATTTTGTGACGGACATTCGTAAAATTATGTTACTTTTGTAACTGAAAAATGTCAGAAATTTCTGAACTTTTTTAACAGTGTATACATATTGTGACCTGGCGTCCATTTATTCAGGATGAAAAAAGAAATTCAACGGAGTCGTTGAATTCTTTTAGTGCGAAAGTATCTCGCGCCCTTCCGCCACATTGAGCGAATTTTAATAGTAAACCCCGCGCTCGAAGTCCGCCACCACACTTGATACGAAACGAGAAATGTACATATTAAAATTAAGGAAAAATCGAGTATAAAAATAGAGCAACATGTAAATATTACAGTCTAATAAAATAGATAATAAGAGAGCTCGATAAAACAACAAGACCCCGAGAAGGCATCCCCAATAAATCCTCAAGAAAACCCGAAATATTTGCTTGTACAACCCCGAAAAATACCACGATTTCCCACGAGATACCTTTTTCCCTTCCCCACACCCCCTGACGTATCCCCGGACAAGAGCCCATCCCAGCAAGAGAAACAGCACGTTCTGGAGAGCCGATACACCAACAGCATCCCCGAGGAAAGAATCACCCACGCTGAGCTGCAAGCTAGAGACGGTAAAACGAGAACACCACGCGCTCACAAAAATTATATGGCTCAAATTTGCCGCTTGGAGTGAGCGGAGTGAGCGCGGCAATAGTGCACTCTACTTGCATGCTACGTCGATAAGGGCCAAATCACGGCACACGGCCAGCGAGACAGTGTGGCGTGAGAGATCCTCGACAATTCCCACGAGAGTGAGAGGTCACCACGTGTGGCCAAGTCTTCCCGGCCAATCACCAGTCGCTCTCCAGGACCGAGCGAAATTCGCATGCGCGAATCGATCAGGATCATCGATGAATGGCTAATCATTGGAAATGCGTCACACCAGTATCCCCTTCCTTGCCCTTTGATTTCCTTTTTGAACCTTCGTGTCGAGTGAGGAGCAAAGAGTCCTCACTTCGAGCGTAGCGTGGATAGCGAATAAAGATAAGCAAAGTACAGAGGATAGAGTTTATAGAGAAATTGTATAGAGTGAGAGAGAAGAAGAGAGTGAAAAGTTGAATATTGAGTATTCTTAAGTTTTTTTGTGTATCGAGTCTTCAATTTTTTTTTTATTATATCGACTTTTTTTTGGATTAATCATATTTTTGTTTTCTATAAATTTCGGTGAGTGAGAAAGACAGGAGAGAAAAGAGTGAAGAAGTGTGAAAGAAAGAGAGAAAGAGGAAACGAGAAAGGAGAGCGAGGAATGAAAATCGAGGAGAAAGAGAAGGAACAGAAAATCAGAAAACAAAAAGACGAGTGAGTAGTTTAAAGTTCTTTCTCAAGAGTTGCGATATTTTTCCCGTTGCGACAGAGCACCGGCCACAAGACGGTACCCATATTGTCACCGGTGAAATTGCGTGCGTGCGCCCCTTCGACAAGTGTATCGAATCGTGCGGTGTGGTGGTGTAGAATTATTCGAGTTAGTCCCGAATTTTTGCGTTCCCGATAATTTAGATAAATATTTAATTGCATTCCCGATAATTTTGATAAATATTTAATTGCGTTCCCGATAATTGTTTTAAGTGTTCGATTGTGTTTTCCGATAAGTTTAATCCACCGTTATTTGCGTTTCCCCCAAGAATATCGTTGAAATTCATTTTGCGTTCCCCCCGATAAATTCAGTTGAAAAAAAGAAAGAGTAAAGTGTGTAAAATATCCGAAAAAGTGACCTGCCATTGACAAACGATCGTGGTAATTATTATGAAGCCGCACTACGGATCTCCCCCCCCCCCCCGTTTGATTATCCCCTGTGCCAAAATTTGTCACGCCGACTTTTAAGGGGGGGGGGGGATAAGGGAAACGCAAACTCGGGATAAAAGAAAAGAAAATAAAACAATATTTATTCTCGATGGTAAAACAATCCTTATCGCTACTATTAACAAAAAGCAAAAAAAAAGGTATTCCCCAAAAAAAAGGAAATCGACAAATAATTACAGGCTACGCCACTGCGTCGGCGGACTGAAAACTCTTGCTTCGAACTCGAAGCAACTCAAGGTGAAAAAAAAAAATAACAACGATATTGGGCGCCAGCTATTTATTGTATAGCTACCGTACTCGACTAAACCAAATATTTTCTAATAATCTCACTCGAAGATATCACAAAAACAAATATTATAATAATACTCGGACCAGCTCGCACAAAGGACAATTCAAACTGGGGATACCTACTCTCAGGGAGCGCGGTAATTATCAAGAATCCCTGTTTCGGTTTCTTAATAATTACCGCGGTCGTTTTTCAAGGGCAGGTTAATCTTTCGGGTATTTTACACACTTTCTTCTTTTAATGAATTTATTGGGGAAAACGCCAAATAAGTTTGTAACACTATTATCCGGGAACGCAAATAACGGTTTATCAAAAGTCTCGGGGAACGCGATGAAACATTTATCAAAATTATCGGGAACGCAAAAATTTGAGACTGACTCTAATAATTACACCACCACACCGCACGATTGTATGGGGTTTAATGCGAGATCTGAAATCATGTGACATTAAAATCGTAGATCCTGATTCATTTTATTACAGCGGCAGCGTAATTCCTTCTGTGGACGAACGCGTCGCTGTTGGATGAAGACGATAGCTAAACGTCAGGGGACACAAAGCGATCGAGAAAATATATCAATCAAAATATATCCTGACCAAAAACAAGAAAAATCAGGTGAATGAAATTGCGCAAAGAAAAACAAGAGTGGGACGTCATATATCGCCATAGGTTCAATTATTCCGGGTATACAAACCTATAGCGATCGAAGAGTACAGGGTAATATCAACAAATAAATTACGCAGGGTCGAGGGACGAACCAACACGGGAGTTACACAAAGACAGAAGAACATAATTCCCAATATCAAAAAGAGAATAAGCATAACCACCATTACCTCGACGGCAATCCGGATTTGAAGATCGTTCATAATGAAAGGAGAAAATGATGGGCCGTAAAGAGGGAAGAGAAATCGCGGGAATGGGTGAACGAATAAAAAAAAATAGTTTAAAACCAATATATAACGATATACTCCGCGTGAATGACGACTGGGAATTTATGAGTCGATCGGTGAGAAGAGGGTCAGTTCGGAGCCCAAGTAATGACTTCACTAAGATGACCGGCAACGAATCGTTTATAGATTCAATGGTAGGCCCATCGGGGGATATTAGAGTTCAAATAATTGTATGGATTCAAACAAAAAAACAGATGTCATATTAAAATGTGTCACGTACACCAAACTGTCCTCGGAAAAGAAAAATAATTCACTAACACTGTGTGAAAGGAAGCAGAAAAGAGAAAGAACAAACACAAATACTCCAATTTCACAACATAAACATCTTGCATTTTTTAATTGTCTTCTATTATTCTCAGGATTTGAATTGAATTATAGTTGCAATTGGAGGGTGTTTTATTATTAAGATAAATCTTCAACAGATTTATGAATTTAATTAGATTAACTTGGCGATTAAAATTTGCTCGTGTTTGAAGGAAATATCAGCTCGAAAACAATTTAAATGATTTTCATTCGTTTCTCCGATTTATCTGTGCAATATGAAATTAATTTTGAACTCGAAATAATTCCGTGCGATAACTTTCGGATCTTCTTCGGATTTTTAACGAAATATTTTCTGTTGAAAATACAAATTGAAGATATCGATTCGAATGCACTTTATTATTTTTTAAAATGAATGTCAAATGACTTTTCGATTTAATTCAACGGATGGTGAATGTCTAGAATGTAACCAAAAGAGGATAGAGGATGGAGGATTTTTGGAATGGAAACAATCTGGCACAAAAAAAAAGGAAGACTCAATACGTCACAGGAAAATTCTAACGCGATATATTATCCCTCAGGGCCGTAACGCTGGGGCCTCTCGTCTGAGACTCGGTAACACGCACTGTATTTATATGAAGATTCATACAAATTGCGAAAGTAAACATTTTGAAAGTACTTACTCGGATGTAATAAAAACGATTGATGAGTAATTGATGAATTGATTGATGAATAAAGTAAGATATGGATGCTGATGATGATGACGCTGCTGATAATGCTGATGGCGATGGCCAGATTGATCAGTTTGTAAATTATGTGGTGGAGTAATGTGAATTTAAGGTGGAAATAATTTGGCTGACACGAGCTTTCGATTAACTGCTTTTTTTATTAGTTTAGATCACGAATGTATTTTCTTGTGATTTAAATTCTGTAAAATATGTAACTTCTACAAAAACGAAATAAAATAAACGCACATAAAATCAAAACGCACAATAACTTAAAGGTAAAAAAAAAGTATCGCGCTTTGAAAGGTCGCGGCGAACAATCTGAACCAATTCCTTCGGGCCAGTGACCTCTAATTATATAAGCTTTGACTTTGGTAACGGAGTGGGGCATGACCCCGCTCCACGCATAGTCAAATGCGTGGACTCACCGCCCCTTGTCTCGATATGATGCATTCTGGAAGAGTTATTTTTTATACGTGAATAATTAATGAACTTAATTGCAATTAATATCATCTTACCTCTGCTCATTCATTCAATCATTCTTACACAAAAATAAACTGTCAAATCCCATAATTTTGAGTATTTTCTTCTGATTTCATAAATGTTACTCATGCGTATGGTAGCATTATTTTTCTCTCTGCCTATCAATCTCTCTTACTCTTTATTAATCTCCGTACCCTTCTTTCGCTCTCGTTCTCCATTCATCTTTCCATTATTTATTTTCGCCTCCTCTCCGTTACTTCTGTATCATTCGTTCTCTCCTTTCTCGGAGGCGCGGGCGCTCGCTAGACCCCTCTGTAGGAACTCTTCTTACCCTATCTCCTACAAACTCCTATTCTCTCTATACTCTCCTTGCTTACGCGTTTCTTCTCAATTAATCATGTGTCTTTTCCTATCCTATCCTTTCTTAGAAAAAGAAGAAATAGAATTAATTCTACTTCTTCTTTTGGTCACGCAATATTTTACTGTACCATTCAATCAATATACTATAGTTCATGCTTCCGCAACTATTAAGTCAATTGATTATTAATGATTTTAAATTTTATGAAAAAAGCGCAATTATTATTTTGGATCTCTGATATTCTGAATTTAGTAAAATTTAGTAAAACTAAAATTGTTCCTTGATGATTTCTTAGATCTCTTAATTTCCATTTGGGTTTGAAAATTTGTTCATCTAAATAATTTAAATGGATTGAAAGGTTTTACATCTACAAATCAATTATCCGACGTGAGTTAAGTTGGTGGGTAATTAAATTCTGCTTTTGATCGAATTAATAATTATTGAATTTATTGTTAATTTATGTTTAATTTGTCTTTTATTTGAAATGGATAATTGGATAAATCGATCAGGTTAAACAATCATGTAATTTCCTGTGAAAACTAATTCATTCATTCCATGCATTGTAAAGTTCACACGAATTTGTATATGTTCATTAACCCATTCGAGACCAATTAATTTCCGAGGCTATGAGACCGTTTGCACCCCGTCTGTGCAATAATTAAAAATAAACACTATAAAGAAAAAAAAAATCGCCCCTGGGGACCGTGTTTGAAAAAAATCGCCGTCTCGAATGCGTTAAGGGAACCTGGTGGTCTGGCGCCCGTGAATTTAAGGCATTTTTAGGATTTTTTTTGAAGGTGAAAATAATGAACAACGATATTTAAACTTTGTAGGTATATTATAATACTCAAGAAGCATACAAAAACATTTTTGTTACAATAGATTATTTTTTTAATTATTTAAAAAATGGCGCTGAAATGACCCCCTCAAAAAAAATGGTCCTGGGCGACGTTTGAGGTTTCGGCTCTTCCACTTATCTGATAAACCAAAAACAAAGAAATTCTTAATCAATATGAGTGTAGTTATCGCAGCTAACAGAACAAAAGAAAACCAAAAAAAAAAAAAAAACAAAATGGGCCGTTCTTCAAATTGGAATACCGAAAACAGACTATTTTTTATTATTTTTTTTATGTAAAAAATAAAAAGTTTCCAAAATATTTTTTTTTGCTGGTCCCTGCGATAGGCACTGGTGTACTGAATAACATATTAAAATTTGAGATGATTCGGCTGAATAGTTTTTTTTTACCACCCGTCGTGCAGAAAAAAGTAGTTTCGAGATAAATACTTTTAAAGTTGTAAGTATGGATATTTACCTGCCGTTCGCTATCTGCTAAAAAGGCTGTAGAACCCGAAATACCGTCAATATCATAACAAAAATTTAACAGTATATTCTCGAAAGACTATACTTGCGAAATATAAAAAAATCGATGTTTCGAAAATTCTAGACCACCGGGTTCTCTTAATGATTTTACTATAAAAAGTCTGAAATCGAATCATCATAAATGCTTTATTGGGGTGTCTTAATGGGCTCATGATCTCGGACTCGTTCAGTTACTCATTCGTATAATTTCCCCTCTCCCTACATAGAGATCGTAACCACAAGCCTCACATGGATCGCTTCAATGCAGACCCGATAGAGTTGTAGGACGTTACTTCTGGTATTACCTTCTGGATCGTTCCAATGAACCAACCCTCTGAATTGGAACGGTTTGTCCATGGAACTGATTGTGAGTTTCAGGCTTATCGGAATCGCTTTAACCATAATCACTGGATCTTGGTCAATTCCGAAACTTGGATTGCATTCTGCGACGAGTTTACATAAAACGAAATTGCTAGTAATTCACATAAAACATTTATTAAATTCCGAGGTTTAGGAACTACCCTCGGATCTTCGGATCTCAGGCACTCACACCTCGGGTACTGCTTTACTGCGGGCACTGACAGAATACCCTCTCGCTAGGGGCGCCGTGCGAATAGGGCGCTTCACACGACGACCCTTCAATCTTAACCAACCCAATAGGTTTCCAAAAATATTACAACGGCTCTGATACAGAAGTGCCAATGCCCACTGACTCCATTTGATGGATACTGTTTCTTCTAACGATTCCTCTTCGTCATTGGTCGATTATTCTTTAAAATTATAGTCATCGATCGATTCGCCTATCAATAAATCGTTCATAACGTTTTTCTGTTTTTCGCATGCCGATGGGATTTCATCTGCGCTGTACCCATCACACCTACTCAGAGAAATGATGAGGAGAGCGGTCACGACGAGTCGTACATTTTCAACAGTTCGGCAACGTACTAGTTTTCCGAGACTCTGAAATAAAATTGCTTGACTTCTACCCTCACCGTTGATAACGAAACTACGTATTTCTTGATGATATGAATATCCGTGCGAATGTAGCAGCGTGGCATGTCGTAACCTTGAAAAGTCCGTGTATTCTGTCATCGTCGAAAATCTCGTAAATGACTTAACAACTGCTCCAAGAAGTGCTTCTGAGGCATCGCACACTTCTTGGGGAATCAGTAGACCAGATTTACCGTTCCAATCAGACAACCAAAAGGAATATATGAAATTAGGAATATATGAGGCAATCTCGATTTATTGTTCAACGGAACGAAAGATAGACCTAGTTGAATATTCGATTCGCTTATCTATTTCTGCACTACACTGCTTCAATTAGTTTTTTATAATATATTGAAACTTACTTTAACTAATTCGATGCTTTTTTTTAATAGAAAACGAACATTTTTGTGATACCACTTCCTTAGCCTCGGTGATAAGAAAACGACCGCCCTTAGCTGGCTCGGGAGCTCATCATGAATAACTCGGAAATACGCGATAAATACAATTAACTTATACCCGATATTTATTTTGAGTGGCCATATGTATTTTACAAAAATGTAAATTTAAAAAATCTCCCGACTGCCACAGTTATCAAAAATTCTATCACATAATAAGATTTAAAGAGGATAAAATAATTTTCAGTATTATAAGTGTTACGTCCTGACTTGCTACTTTTCCATCTCGGTCAAGGAGAGCTCCCTTTACACGTTCTCGGAGGAAGTGCGTTGGTCTGAGTGTTGCCCTATTGAGAGCCTAACCTTGCGGAAAAATCTCAAGATGGGTGGGAGCTTGTTGTGGTTAATTTTATGAAAGGGGACAGAGTTCAAATTCAATTGTTGAGAAAAATTGTCAATAATGAAATATAATTAATATTTCTCCTCTTGAAATCGCGTGACATCAAAGTTGTAAAACTGTTCTATTTTATTACAGCGCCAGCGTAAATCTCTTCTGGAGATGAACGCGTCGCTTTCGTAATTATGAAGATATTTATATCTGTGAATAGTTAGACGTCAGAGGTCGAGAAGTAATCGTGAGAATTTGTCAAGGATAAATTCGAGCAAAAACAAGAAAACTTTAGGGGAAAGAATTTACGCAAAGATAACATAGCGAAGATTATGTAAATCTTCATGTAATTATTTATTTCCTGTATCCACTTCTATCGCGATTGAAGAATCAACAGCGATATCAACAAACAAATTACGCGGGGTCGGGGACGAGCCAACACAAGGGTTCCACAAGGACAGAATAGCATAATTCCCAGTATTAAATCTAGAAGAAACATGCCCACCATTACCCCGACGCAAACCGATTTTGAAGATCCTCCATAATCGGAGGAGAAAATTATCACTCGTGAAGGAAAGAAAAAAAAAACATAAAAACGATTTAAAACCAATATGTTACGATATACTCCGCATGAACCACGACTGTGAATTTATGGGTCGATCGGTGAGATGAGGGTAGGTCAGTTTGGAGGCCGAGTAATGCTTCTACTAAGATGACCGGCAGCGAACCGTCTATGGATACGAGTGTGGAGTCATTGGGGGTCATGAGACATCAAAGAATTTTACGGATTTAAGTTCAAAACAGTTGTGATATTAAAATGTGTCATGGTACACCAAACTACCCTCAGAAAAGAAAAATATTTCACTAGCACTGTGTAGCGGGGCTCCGGTCAGTTTTCCACATACAGGAGAGCCAACAAATAAGAGAGAGAATGAACACGAATGCCACGGCCATACTCCCAATTAATATTACCACGTAAACGTCTTCCATTTTTAATTGTTCTCCACGATAAATTGAATAATGATTGAAATTGAAACCAGTTTATTTTTAGAATAAATTTCCAAAAGTTTACGTTTTGAATAAATTAACTCGGGCGTTCAGAATTTCAATCGGATTTGAACGAAGGCTTAATTTCAAAAATGATCGATTCAAAAATTAAAAACAATCTTTAAATTTCTGCGCAATAATCTCTTCTGAATGGAAATTGTTTATTCGGACGCACTTCATCGTTTTAAGAATAAATCACGAATGACTTTTTGATTTAATTAAACGGATCGTGAATTTTAGAATAACAAAAGAATTTGCTTCCGACGCGAGGAATTATGGAACCCATGTCGAAAAAAAGAATAAAATAAAAATGAACAACAAAAAAAACTTTTCGAACAAAAGGGAAACTCTTGATACGTCGGTGTGATTTCCTAACACACTAAATTAGCCCGCAGGGCCGTAACGCCGGGGCCTCTCGTCCGAGACTCGGTAACGCGCACTGAACTAATAGCAACGAAGATTGAGGTCTATAGAAGCACAAAGCCTATAGCCCGCTTGGTTCCAATTTTTTAGTGAGTCAAACATACGCTAGGAGGCTCTATTGTCGACCGATCGATATGCTCCGCCTTCTAGCTTCGATGCTCGCAGCCATCTGGCTACGGTGGGGTTACGTAGCTTCCCCTGACTTCCCTCTCTGTGGCTTCCCCTACCGTCCCTCATTCTGCACCGCTCGACGACGCGCGGCGGCGGACTTATGTTTACGAACAATGACTACATCCACACGACGAGCTTTATTCCAATTTTACTAACATCGATGTACTAAAATCGAGCGTAATGCGCGGTGTAAATAGCGTATTATACTCGAATTAACAACGTACGTGTAAACCGGAGTAAACTATTGAAACCCAAACCTAAGAACACCTAATCCAAGCGGGGTACACAACATAAATATTACAATGCTCATTCAATATTCAATCAGTTACGCTAGCGTAGTTGGTAGAGCGACAAGATACGAGTCGGACTGCGCGCGATCGAGACACGGATATTTTTTTTTTTTTTTTTGTTTTGATTGTCTTTCGGCCAACGATTTCACATATTCACTAATTTTCATACACTTTTTACATTGAACATAGACATTTTTGTGTGAAGTATGGAATTTTTATTTCCGTTTTATAACATTATAGAAACAAATGTATCTAGGAAGAAAATACAATGCATGGAATGTTTTGTTGTTTCATTAAACAACGACCGCCAGATATTGCTCAGATAGAAAAATAATATTCTGGTGAGCTTGCAGGCATTACAATTTAGGTTATTATTTTCAGTTCTTTTGAGTACTTTGAAATAAGATAAAAATCTTGAGGAAAGTAACCGTATTGAAGATGACTTCAATTTTAAATAATAATGCCAAAATTTTATCGTCAAATTAGTTTTAAAAAATTATTTCAATATATTTGCCGGAAACAAATATTTTTTTACTCACCACATGGATTCCCTGATTTTTCTGAATACATTAGATGTTTTTATCAATTTTAAAATTTTTATATTCAAAAATCGAAAAATTGATGCAGCGTTGCAAATTTCGGATATGATTCCATAGAGAAATGTCATATTACACATTTTAATTTTCAAGATCACTGAACAAGCAGTTATTTAAATGCAGTCTGTTATAATACGCTAAAATTGATATTTCGAAATTGAGAGAAAATTCTCAAAAAATCAATGTATTCGGAAAAATCAGGGAATGTCTTTCGTAACTGAAAAAATAATGTTTCGGTCAATTTGTTGAATAAATTCTTTTTAACCAATTTTTTAATAACTTGGTCTTATTACTATTAAAAATAATATTATCATTATTTTCAATGAGGCTAAGACACAGCGCGTGCAATTAAGAAAAGAATGAAAGGCGAATCATGCAATGATGTCTTTATTGACAAAATTCTACCGATGTATCGGACAAAACGTCTATTCCAGACCGGCAAAACAAGAATCTGAGGACTTTAAACACGAACACGTGGGGAGTTCATCAGCCCCTACTCGCTGAGCGAGAGAGATCGCATCATCGAGCTAATCGTGAATGCGCGAGAGACAGCGCCGTCAAGCCGATCACGATTGCGAGAGATAGCGATAGTCCAATATCATCATTACATCTCAGTACGAGCAGGGGCCAACGCGTGACCTGCTCGTATTAACATGTTGCTATCTCTCTTATAAAAACTTTTTTCGCTCATTTTTATATTTTATTTATTGTGTATATCGCAAATTGCATAATTGCAAAAAAAAAAAGTTATGAAGCCGGGGATTGAACTACCGACCTTGCACATACAGAAGCAGCGCCGTACCAATTAGCCCAACTTGGATACGTATACTGTAATTATCTTTTTACGTATAAAAATCGTGTCCCCGCTCGGATTTCGATTTCATTAGATTTACTTGGTTGGGTTAATTAACTCCTAGTTTACGTAAATATAAAGAAATAATTAAATAAATAAGTTTGTCTCGACGTAGAGGTCATTAAAATGCAAAAGTATTTGCAATGAGTAGCTCTATCTTCGTCGGTATCAGCAATGTTAACCTAAACCCCCACTCTACGTCCGTATCGCTCCTGTGCGAGAGAGCGCACCCATCACCCCAGCTGCGAGTGCGAGTGAAATAGCATCGTCACCCCGACTCCGTAGGTGGAGCCAACGCAGTTATACAGCCGCTCACGTGTGTTAGTTCTGTACGTGAGCGCACACATGTAAACTCGACGCTAGCGACATCTTACCGTTGGGGTGATAGCTTGTCCTGGCACCCCAACTTTTTTGGAACAAAGCGGGCTATAGGCTTTGTGCTTCTATAGGCCTCAATCTTCGTTGCTAATAGATAGTGTCACACAGATTGCAAAAGTTACAAACATTGCAAAAATTTTTACTGTACTTACTCGGTTGTAGTAAAACGATGGTTAGCAAAAGAATGTATGAAATGGGAAATGATGCTGTTGACGATGTTGACGATGGAATAACTTGCGATGATAATAAGCTGATGATGGTGGCCGGACAAATCAGGTGAGATGATGAAAATAATTTGGAAGATAACTGGTGGAGTAATTTTGTTGAGACTGATGTTCAGTTATTTAAGTTTATTTATTTAATTCACGAATGTCTTGGTCTTGTCGATTAAATTATTTTAAAATATGGCACTTTTACCAATAATGGAATAACAGTTTATATGTAGTAAAAACACACACAGAATTTAAATGATAGAAGGAAAAAAAGAAATATCAAATCTCAAAACTCTTAATTATTGAACAATGAATTAAAGATTGTACAAAAAAAGTTTCGTGGATTTGGCTTCAAACTCTGCGGCACGAACTCCCAACTAACTCCTCCGGGCCTCTGGCCCCTAATTATATAAGCTGTGACTTTCGTAAAAAGTGGGGTATGACCCCTCGGACGCTTTACTCCCCGCACGCCTTTGTCGATGCGTGGGCTTACCGCCCCTGATTTCTCGATACAATGCATTTTGTGGAGAATTATTTTTTTACATGAATAGTTATTGAATTTTAATTGTAATTAATATGATCTTATTTCTACTCATTTATTCATTCATTCTTACGCGAAAATAGATTCGCAAATCCCATTATTTTGGGTATTTCCCGCTGATTTCTTAAAATGTTACGCATGCGCATTGTAGCGTGACTTTCTGCTCTGCCTATTCATCTCCCTCGCTCTCCCCATTGATCTCCGTATCTTTCGTACTCTCTCATTCTTCGCTCATCTTTGCATCTTGGACTTGCTAGGCCCCTCCGTAGCGACTCTTTCCACCCTCTCTCCTACATACGCGTATTCGCTCTATCCTCTTGCTTATGCTTTTCTTCTTACTTCTTCATGGGTCTTTTCCTATCCTGTTCTTTATTTTGATTCCATTTCTTCTTTCGGTGACGCAACATTTTACCACATCATTCAATCGATATATAGTTTATGCTTCCACAACTATTAAGCCAATGGATTATCAATGATTTAGATTTTATATAAAAGCGTAATTACTATTACCGATCTCTGATAAGTAATATTCTGGATTTATTAATATTCCATTTTATTGATTAATAAATTTCGAAGAACTCTGAATTTTCATCTAGATAGAAGGTTTGTTCATGAAAAATAATTTGAATGGATTCAAACCTTTTACATAAATTGATTCAATGAGTGATTAACTTCTACTTTTGATTGAATTATATAATTATTGAATTTATGGTTAGTTTTTATTTTAAATATTTTACTTGGAAATTAATGATTTGATAAACCGTTCGGGTTAAAAAAATCGTGTTATTTCTTGTAAAAAATTAATTCATTCATTCCATGCAAAATTCATACGAGTTCGTATTTTTTCATTAATGGTTTTATTATAAAAGATCTGAAACTGCAACATCATAAATGATTTATTGGGGTGTCATAATTGGACCATCGTATACATACTCGTGATCTCGGGCTCATTCGGTTACTCATTCGTATAATTTCGCCTCTTCCTCCGTAGAGAGCGCACCCACGAGCCTCAGATGGACCGTTTCCGAGTAGACCCGATAGAATTGTAGGGGAGGCTCGCACTGGTTATGGAAGTGCGAGTGAGATGACCAGCCTTGGATACTTGAAGCATGGGCTTCGAGTATCGGTGGAAAACGGACGCATGGTATCGCCTGTCAACTCCTTCCTTTGTCAAAACGAATCTCGGTGCTAGAATTTTGTACGTCCACAGGGTGATGTCACGTGGTCCTCTCATTGCCCACGCTGTTGAATTCTGACTTGTTACTCCCTTCGAATATTTATTTTAATGTAAATAAGATTTCTCCGAACTCCTCGATAATGGCTCTTGAGTTCCCGTCTAAACATCCTCAATCTTCGAATAATTTTCGTCAACGAGAGTGACGATATACTGTGTGCGTATGTGAGTGTTACGTGCGAACGTAACGCGAGAATATTTTGATCGATAGATTCCCGCTAATAACTTTGAGTGCCTTACCTTTGTCCCATACGGGCCCGTTTGCTTTCTCCGAGATGGGTGAGGTTTTTAAATAAAATTACTCGACGAGCAGATATTCTCTTCAGAACTTATGATAATTGCAATAGTCTCAAAAAGAGGGAGAAT
The DNA here is from genome assembly GCA_963669185.1 of Dyspetes luteomarginatus. NCBI lineage: Eukaryota > Metazoa > Arthropoda > Insecta > Hymenoptera > Ichneumonidae > Dyspetes > Dyspetes luteomarginatus. Next base: position 10,766,121 of record OY769906.1, read on the forward strand.
TAATATGCGGTGGAAGAGTTATTCGCAATATATTCGAAGTACATCTGATTTATAATATTACACGGGTTTACCGCGGCGACAATAGTTATCGCTTAAAACTACAACTGTCATACATCACTCGTACTCACTCTCCTAACCTGATCGCAGAGTCCCTGTTGGAATTATCCGACGGATGCTTCCCCCTGCCATCGGCAATGACAGTCAGACTCAAGGGGCGGTGAATGGCACCAGGGGACGCCAAAGAGTTCTCGTGAAACATTCCACTAGACTCGCAGTCGCAAGAGCAGACGAAATTGTTCGAATAACTGTTTATTTACATACGGATCTCCCGAACTGATACCCACAACGTGAACACTATTCCCGAGTACACGCGAAATAGATTTACAACACTTTTTAAGGCATTCGTCAACAAGAATCCGGAGTCCTGGTTTCGACTAGTTATTATGTCAAATGTTTAATGAAGACTAATTTTTCCGCCGCTTCGAGAAGAGACGAAAGTCTCGGCTCTCCAGCAGAGGGGAAATATCCCTGATTTTCCTGGGGGTTTTGTTACCTTTCTATGTGCCAAAACCCCTTACATTGCGTCTGCCCTTCCCCCGGGAAGGGCAGACGCAATGTGACGCCTTCCCGTCACCGCTCATCGCGGACCGCCGCCGCCACGAGAAACTCGAGCGCCACAGCAGTCCGTGAGTAGCACTCGGACTTTGAGTTCTTCTCGAATGTTCGTGACAACTGAGCATTCGAGAAGAAGATATTATATGTATAGTATTCTAATGAATTATATTAATCTGGTAATAATAATTAAGGGGATATTGCGCTAATATGTGGGAATAACTGGAAATAATTGAAAATACTTGAACATTGTGATAGGGATGTAACATGAGAAAGAATCCTCACGATCCTGGGTGATGATATTTGTTATAAATTTGCATTTAAAGTTTTTTAAGAAAAGGAAATATTATTCAAACTCGTGTAAAATTTTCATGTCCACTTTCATACCCTTAGATTATATAAAAAATAAGCGGTTGTTGATGGCCTGACCCAGGTACCCATGATCCTACTTGAATCTACCTTTAATTATTATTCGTCTCTACGCAACTTTCGGGAATTCAACTGGTCATATTATTTCATGGAATGCTGATTAGTTGTACGAGTCATATGCGCTCACTCATACACACATACATTTGTGAGACCATTGGTATGGGGCGCCAGTTTAAACGTGTCGGTCGAGCACGTGGCCGCACGGACGATAGTATGAGTGCGGGCCACAGTTTTACTCACTCGTATATGTGTGCGCACGCTGGTGGAAGTGCCACGCGCTCTTTTGAAAATTTCGATGCTCGATCTCACGCTGGGCCAAAAGACTCTATGCGCCAAGAAACCCGAAGCTATCGCCAAGGATTTCCAGCTAGCCTCTATGTTTCCTTTCCGATGATTGACGATTGTTAGTGTTAGTAGCGATAGCCATCGCCGTTCCATCGCCCTTTAAGTGGTCCTCGGCGACGAAAACTCTTAGCTCTCACCAACCGTCCGTACTTCTAAATTTCATCGATTTATTTCAGTGACGAAAAATTATGCGCACGTGAACTCGACCATGTTTCGTAGTTCCCTTCTTATTTCGTGAGAATTGGCAGGTTTGACAATCTCTATGAGAAAAAGAAATCCCGAAAGTCACAGAACGTAACATAAGAGTAATTAACATTTATAATTATTCTTATAATACTGAAAATTATTTAATCCTTTTCAAATCTTATTATGTGATTGAATTGTTGGTAACGGTGGCAATCAGGAGTTTAATTCTTTTTTAATTTTTATTTCATCCTTTTCAAGGAAGTTCAAAAAACTTGAATGGGTTCAAGACGGACGTTACACTAATAACAAAATCGGATGCTTTTTACCGATACGAATTATGCACCTATGAGGTACATTTAATCATTTTTTTCTAGTTATATTTCTTGATTCCAAATAAGAGTTTTTAGAGAAAGTTTTGTTTTCGTGGAACAATATTATTCCCGAGATTCTCATGCAGAATGCTCAAACTGTTCCAAAAAGTTAGTAAAAGTTATTTAGAAATTACTATCATCTTTTTTTTGTTCGTCAATTTCTTGACCGACGACGCCAGCGGTACTTCAGTTCATCTTTTTTTTGTCCTGTTACCTAGATGGTGCTTTACAAAAGAATATTTAACAACTTAAAAAAAAGTATTTATCTCCGCAAGAACAAGTCAGAAGGATGCCGCGATTCATAAATGTGAACGTAGCATCACGATATATTTTATCATATTTTCGATATGTACACGCGGGACTTGAAGTACTTTTTGCCTAAAAGTATTATATCAACGTGAGTACATACCCAATCTCAGTAAGAATTACCATAAACACTGTTCGTCAACGACAGAATGATTATGCAAAACTAGGTTAATACAAATTCAGTCATTTCGGCAATCATCAGACAAAACGAAAACATGTGAAGTCACAAGGCCACAGTAAAACGCATACTCCCGTATTTTTGCCCTGCGGGCAATCGGGAGTAAAAATGAAGATTATATAAGAAAAAAGTAAATTATTGAACGTGAATTGAATTTATTATAATAAGAAATAGATTGGGATGACACTAATCGGTATGGCAGTCGTAATTCGGGACATTCACCTTATACAGATTTTTTTTGGCGATTTTGTCTGCGTGACTTCACTTACAAGCAATATCAGTTAAGTATCCCCCTGCGATTTTGTTAAAACTCATATTATCTTGTAGGGCTTTGAAAACTAAGAGTCACTTATTTTTTTAACTGCGGAAAAACAATATTAAGGGCTGAAACCACCCTTCAATGTTGGGCGCGTCAAGGGGCAATGATGCACTTTCACCCACAACCAGTCAACCGTTTAAATGGAACAAAAACGTAAATGTTTCTTGTACAAAGTTATCGAAAATCCAATAGGTACGTGAAAAGAAATAAAAAAATAAGGTGTGAACAAAATTAGATTTGACACGTTATTGCATATTTTTCAAAAAATCAATTTTCAGGGGGTAAACTACTCCTTACGCACCAATACATTTTTGAATCGTATTTCTAAAGCAGGCCAACTTCACTACTATTTCACACGACTGTATAAAAGTATATTTACAATATTAGCATAAATCACAACTCCCGATGTTTTGATCCAATCGTGCATATGAAGAAAACAATTCGTAGTACACGCATATCAATAATAGCCATAAAAACAATCAGTTTTTGTGTATTAGTTATTTCTCCGTATCTGTTTCATAAATTGCGCAATTTCAATTTATATATTTTTATCATATGTTACTCATCTAGGTGCTTGAAAACTTTCACGTACGAACATGGATTAAGGGGTTATACTTACTCTTGTAGCTGAAAAAAATGGTGATTTTCATGAATTTTGTAATCCCTTAACCTAAAGAGATACCTTATATTCGTTGAGTACATTAACTTAAGCAATAAAGATACAACTTCAATCTCTTACACATAATCAACTGTCATCTCCCAGGTATACAAATCTTTTTAAATATTCGTGGTATAAAAGTAAATAGGTAAATGAAAAATCAGAACGTTTTGGAAATCCTGTTAATTTTGGTTTCGGTATATCTGAAACATATTGTGAGATAACCTGTTGTAATAATGTAGCTAGTTTCATGACTACCATTTTTGTACGACTTACCCGCCATGCTTGTAATTAATCGTGATGTTAATGGATACGATACAACGTAATAAGATCATTTTATAGGCTATGAATATGATATTTTATAATAGTGGATTAAACAACGTGTTTTCCGAAATTCCGTTTATTTCCAAATAAAATGTTCATACATATGTTTAAGATGTTTTTATATTCCGTCCTTTCAAATAAAAGCTACTGATTTTCGTACAATTGCAGTACATAATTCAAAAACACTGTTTTAATGACAAACATGAGAAACTCAAACAATGAAAAACCCAAACACATGAGTATTGAAAAAAAGTGGCACCAAATTAAAAAAATATTACCGACAAATTAATTGTTTCAGTATCAGACTAATTGTTTTGTTAATGTGCACGATCAGATGGAAATATAGAGAGTCAGCATTTATGCTAATTTTCTAACTACGCTTCTATACAGTCGTGTGGAATAGTAGGGAAGTTGGTCTGATTCAGAAATACATGTATTGGTGCGTGAGGGGAAGTTTACCCCTTAAATTTTGGTTTTTTCAAAAATATGGAACAATGCGTCAAATCTAATTTTGATTCCCCTTTAGAATCAGTTTAAAGGGAAATCAAAATTTGATTGACGATATTTGAATGAGGGGTGAGGGATGAAAAATCTGAGGCGCTTCCTGAAGCACACGGAATTTTTTTTCAGACGAGAAATAGTCAAATTTAAGTTCATTTTAAGATTTTGAATCTGTAAATACATTGGAAACGGAGAAGCGATAGCTCCGATATAGGAATTAGAGTAAGGGGTAGTTTCCCCACTAACACTTATACTCTAATACTCTAATACTCCGCTAAACGCTAATACTCCGGTGGCTCAAAACACGCAATTGGGCTGGATTATCTCTGGCCGAATCGCACCACACTCGCCTGACTGCCTGCCGTTGAACAGCATGCAAATCTCGCTCGATACTTCCCTTTCTTCATCTCTCCAGCGCTTCTGGGAGCAAGAAGAGATAGCAACTGCGCTTCCAAATCTTCTCCCAGAAGAAGCTGAATGCGAAAATCATTTTCTCGCGACACACTCTCGAACACAAGACGGTAAATATACGGTACATCTACCTCTAAGGAATCCTCCCGACTTTCTAGGCGACTCCTTTATTCCCCCCTCGAAAACGCCACAACGAATGGAACATCGCTTCTCACAGGACACCAACTTCTTCAAAGCATACTCCGCCTTCATGACAGAGTATGCAATTCTTAATCACATGGAGCTCACCTCATCGAGTTCAAGGCCAGAAACCTGTTACTATTTTCCGCATCACGGCGTAATGCGAGAGTTAAGTACCACTACCAGGCTTCGAGTCGTCTTCAACGGAACGCAAAATACCAACGCTGGACACTCTCTGAACGATTATCTTCACGTGGGCCTAAAGATTATGCCGGAACTCGTCAGAATCTTACTTCGATGGAGACCGCACGCGTTTTTTCCGCCGACATGGAAAAAATGCACAGGCAAGTACTAGTGCACGAAGAAGACCGTGACCTTCAAGAAATCTGCTGGAGAAAAAACTCCTCCTTGCCAATTAATACTTACCATCTCCGAACGGTAACGTACGGCCTCTCGTGTGCTCCCTTCCTCGCAATAAGAGTGCTTCGTCAACTCGCTCATGACGAAAGGGATCGCTTCCCAATTGGAGCCTCAGCACTTTCGACTGCCGTCTACGTCGATGCTGTTTTGTCTGGCTCTGACGACATCGACACTGCCTTGATCAAGCAGAACGAATTAATCGAGCCGCTCAAGGCAGGTGGCTTGGCGCTACGCAAATGGACCTCAAACACCCCAGCACTCTTGACCATCTCACGCCAGAAGTCAGAGCCACGACTACCTTGATCGTCTGGCAACCAGAAACCTTCCACATGTTGGGGTTATCGTGGGAATCGAGCAGTGACTCTTTTCTTTTCCAGTTAAAATCCACAGAGCGTCAGCTTCCTCTAACCAAAAAAAATGTGTCGTCTCGTATTGCTCAACTCTTCGACCCACTTGGGTATCTAGCACCAGTGATTATACTTGCAAAAATCTGTATGCAATCCTTGTGGCTGCTCAATCTCGAATGGGATGACGTAATACCTGACGAACAAATCGAATGTTGGATTGAAATCCACTCAGAGCTACCTGCAATCTCGAACTTCCGCATTCCTCGATGGCTCGGATTAAAATCGTCGCTACAGACTGTCGATCTTCATGGATTCGGAGACGCTTCACAGCTTGCCTATGCTGCTATAGTGTACTTGCGCATTACTCAGGCGGAACAATCTTCAGTAGTCCTCGTATCTCCAAAAGCAAGTGTCCTTGCCCCGATTAGAATTCTGTGCTGCTAACCTAGTTACGCGACTAGCAAAAACCGTCCTTGCAATGCTTAAACTTAACTGTCTGGTTCACCTTTGGTCTGACTCGACGATCACACTTGGGTGGATTCGCGCGCACCCGACCAGTTGGAGAACTTACGTCGTTAACCGTGTAGCTGATATTCAACTCGCTCTCCCAAATGCTATTTGGCACCACGTCGAATCAGCAAGCAATCCGGCAGATTGCGCGTCTCCAAGAGTTCTCGCATCGGAAATTCAAAACCACTCTCTGTGGTGGGGAGGTCCTGATTGGTTACTGAAGATGCTCACAGCTAGCCGTCCCGTCCTCGTGAACATCCCGATGATCTCCCCGAAACTCGTCTAACCTCTCACGGCGTTGCCGAAGAGAGGGACAAGCCGTATCATCTTCTCACTCAGTACTCGAACTTGACAAAGTTGCTAAGAATAACTGCTTGGTGTCGTCATGTCATTACCACAAGAATTGGTGAATGCAATCGAACCTCAACACTCATGCCGACTAAAATTGCTGCATCCCTCCAGCGTCTCATTCAAGTCGAACAAAATCGCAATTTCAAAATTGAAATTCATTTTCTCGAATCCGGAAAAACGCTTGCGAAAGGGCCACTCCTCCCACTGAATCCTCTTCTCGACGATGAAGGTCACCTCCGTGTGGGCGGACGGCTAAAAACCCTCTTCTCGATCCCGATGAAAAGCACCCGTAGGGGAAAGCAGGGCAAAGTGGTTATCCAAAAACTAATTGAATCATACAAAATTAAATATCGACCTAGGCTTAATCCTTTCATATATATTTTGTAGTTCAAACCTTTGGGAAACTTTGTACGATAATAAAGTCTGAAAGTTTTGCGAAATTACATTGTCATAATCAATATAAAGCTAACCTGCGAAATGATCACTTTACCCTGTCTACAGGGTAAAGTGATCAAGCCTATGGGGTAAAGTGATAACTATTGGAAAAAGTAAACAACACATCTAAAATGAATGAAGTTAAGCCGTTATGTGATCAGGGAAAGTTCTTTTATATATCTTGTGACATGCGGCCGCAAATATAGCAATAGTAGCGCTCGCTCGAAGCGCCGCGGCACACGACATAACCTGTAAAAATAATATTAATTAGTGTAAATGCGAATAGCAATTAAGGATCGAGCCAAGAAAATCCCTTTTTTTCTCGTGACACCCTACCCGACCGTCCCCAAAAACAATTCCCATCCCCATGACTCACCTTTTTATATTATTGCTCCCCCTAAACCCACCTACTGCCGAGATCATCGAGACCTGCATGGCGACCTACCACCTGAGGATTTTTTTCGAGGACGGGGCTGCGGTGAAGCAGTGGAGGGTCGCCCTTCGATCTTCCACACGAGTGACCTACTCAACACCCACTTTTATGCCCTTTGTGGGCCACCTCCACTGGAGTATGAACGAGACAAAACAGTACCGGAACGAGAAAAAAAAATACAGAACAACCATCGAGTGAAAGCTCGGGATCGACGGCCACCTTTCGGCTGCCCCTCATAGGCCGGAGGGGACCGTACTTCACCCCAAAGCCACGTGAGGGCAGCACCGGCTGGCCGATAAATCACCATCGATATTGAGATCCCTGGAGACTGTAGCATCGCGAGATCGAGCGCGCACCGGTAGAGCACTGCGAAGCGGCCTTCTCGCTGCCCGCCAATCCTTGAGCCTTGCAGGACGAGTCCACCAATAAGAGACCGAGACGCGACATGAGTCACCAATCGACACGATCGAGACACAGCCATCGATGGAGACCACGGCCATCGATCGAGACAACCTGGCCATCGATATACCCTCCCCCCTGCCTTCCCCTCCAACTACGACGAGACCTCCGAGGTGTCGAGGATTGTTCTTCGCATACCGCGTTATTTACCGACCCTTATAAATGACGCCCAACGTGGGACGTCATTTATAAGGGGGATGGGAATTGTTTTTGGGGACGGTCGGGCAGGGTGTCACGAGAAAAAAAGGGATTTTCTTGACCTTGGCTCGATCCTTAATTGCTATTCGCATTTACATTAATTAATATTATTTTTACAGGTTATGTCGTGGGCCGCGGCGCTTCGAGCGAGCGCTGCTATTGCTATATTTGCGGCCGCGTGTCACAAGATATATAAAACAACTTTTCCTCATCACATAACGGCTTAACTTCATTCATATTAGATGTGTGGTTTACTTTTTCCAATAGTTATCACTTTACCCCATAGGCTTGATCACTTCACCCTGTAGACAGGGTAAAGTGATCATTTCGCAGGTTAGGTTTATATTGATTATGACAATGTAATTTCGCAAAACTTTCAGACTTTATTATCGTACACAGTTTCCCAAAGGTTTGAACTACAAAATATATACGAAAGGATTAAGCCTAGGTCGATATTTAATTTTGTATGACTCAATTAGTTTTTGGATATCCACTTTGCCCTGCTCTCCCCTACGGGTGCTTTTCATCGGGATCGAGAAGAGGGTTTTTTAGCCGTCCGCCCACACGGAGGTTACCTTCATCGTCGAGGAGAGGATTCAGTGGGAGAAGTGGCCCTTTCGCAAGCGTTTTTCCGGACTCGAGAAAATGAATTTCAATTTTGAAATTGCGATTTTGTTCGACTTGAATGAGACGCTGGAGGGATGCAGCAATTTTAGTCGGCATGAGTGTTGAAGCTCGATTGCATTCACCAATTCTTGTGGTAATGACATGACTACACCAAGCAGTTATTCTTAGCAACTTTGTCAAGTTCGAGTACTGACTGAGAAGATGATACGGCTCGTCCCTCTCTTCGGCAACGCCGTGAGAGGTTAGACAAGTTTCGGGGAGATCATCGGAATGTTCACGAGGACGGGACGGCTAGCTGTGAGCATGTTCAGTAAACAATCAGGACCTCCCCACCACAGAGAGTGGTTTTGAAGTTCCGATGCGAGAACTCTTCGAGACGCGCAATCTGACAAACGTCGCGGAGGAACAATTCGAAAAAAATGGCGGCTCGGACTGGACCGGGATTCGAACCCGGGACCTTTCGATTGCCGGTCGAATGCTCTTCCAACTGAGCTATCCAGAACCGCTTTCCACACTTAATTCGGATCGTCCTCACATATTATACCGCGTTACAATATATATGCATATATGTGTGTGTGTGTGTGTATAACATTTAGTAGCAAATGAGGTTTTCTTAACATAATATCACATTTGTTTAATGCGTAAGTGGATTAATATCATAGGCAACAGCTCAAAGTTTGGTGCCTCTATTTGACAAGAGGCATTGCGCAGAAACCACAGATAAAGATTACATGCGCACGGCTTCGCTTTGGAAGTGATATGCATTTCTCGTGAGCCCGTTTTTTACAAATCTGACACCAAATCCATTTTTCGCCTGATTTTAATTTACTGGAATTGCTTCCACAAAACATGCACGCTGCATCTTCCTCTTCTACCTGTTTGATTTTCTCACTGGTTCACTGTTTTTTTGGAGCCTTCTTAGTGGCTTTGGCTGAAAATAGTTCTTTTTTAATCATCTTCAATTTTTTTTTCATCAGCTTTGAATCTTCCTCTGGCTGTTTTTTTTCAAGTACTTTTGCGTGTGGGCTGGATGTAACGATGATAGTTTTCCCTTTGTTCTAAGAATGCTTTCCTGCAATTTGTTCTCTTGGTCTTCAGAAAAAGTTGCAGTGAATTTACCAAGCTTAATATTTTGTGATGTATTTTTATCAGCCTCCGTTTTTTTGCTTCTGTGTACCAACGTGGTACGAGGTACATTAAACTTAACCGCTGCTTTACTGCTCAGCATGGTTTTATTCTATACAGCTTCTATCGCCTCTGCACATGCTGATTTTATTCTATTGCTGTTGGCCAGTCTTCCTTTTGTACACCCTCACCATTTTTCACGTGATCTACACAAAAAAAGACAATCGAAGATATTTGACAGAAACTTCATTTCGCTATAGGTTATAATCAGTAGTTATTACATATTATTATTCGTACCATGATCAGAATAATGACAAAACTATTGCGAAATACGTACATAAAACTCTTCAATCTGGTTTTTCGAAATGTATATTACTGTGAAAACGTATATTTACCTGGAACAGAGATATCTAAAACACACCGCCGCCGCGGACCATCGGTCGCCCAAAATGAGGTTAAGTCGACGCTCGGCGGTTAACAGCGCTCGTGTTGGAAATGGTCACTTTACCCGAACCACATTACCCCCAACGTAACGCGAGTACAATTTGAGTAGCAAATTTATGAAAATCGTGTGAAACAAAAAAAAAACATTTTTACATGAAGGAGAAGTTACCAGGAATCAAGAAAAAAAACCTGGTCCAAAAGTGCCATTTGAGGCACAGTAATCCGAAATCTTAGTTGACCGAAATTATCAATTCACACGGCATGAAACACAATTGTTATATTTTTTTCGAACTATTTAATCTTTCATGTGGTTGGAGTATTTCATTTTGTGAAGCACTTCGGCACAAACGCTCGGTGCAAATACAGCCTTCTAAATATCCCTTAAGTAGAAAATATTTGAGACGATCACTTTACCTCGCATGATCCCATTACCCTGCTCTCCCCTACATAATACCACGAAAGTCTCCACTAACTACGCTAATTATCCAGCATTGCCACAAGAAAACTCTTCACGGTGGAGTCCAACTTACTCTCGCCACTCTCCGACAACGTTATTGGGTAATCGGCGGTCGCACTGCAGTAAAGGTCGTCATACACCGATGCCTCATTTGCGCGCGACACCGAGCTACTCCAGCAACTCAAATCATGGGAAGCCTGCCGAAAACTCGAGTCACACAGGCTCGACCCTTCCTTCACTCTGAGGTGGATTATAATGGCCCAACTTACCTTTGTTATGTCCTGACTTGCTACTTTTCCATCTCGGTCAAGGAAAGCAAACTCTCCCTTTACACGTTCTCGGAGAAAGCGCATTGGTCAGAGTGTTGCCCTGTTTCGAGCCTAACCTTGCGGAAAAACAACTCAGGATGGGCGGGAGCGTATTGTGATTTAATTTATGAAAGGTCGTAGAATTCGATTTTAATTGTCAAGAAAAATTATCAATAATGAAATTTAATTAATATTTCTCGTCTTGAAATTACGTGACATTAAAATTGTAAAACTGTTTTTATTTAATTACAGCGCCGGCGAAAATCCCTTCGAGAAATGATCGCGTCGCTCTTGTAATTATAAAGATATATGAATAGTTACACGTCAGAGGACGAGAAATAATCAAGAGAATATGTAAAAAATGAATTTAAACAAAACAAGAAAATTTTAAGGGGAAGAATTTGCGCAAAGAAAATGTGGGGAAGATGACGTAAATCTTCATGTAATTATTTATTTCGGGTATTCATTTCTATCGCAATTGTAGAATCCACGCTGATATCGACGAATGAATTATGCGGGGTCGGGGGAGGAGTCAACACAGGTGTTCCACAAGGACAGAATAGCATAATTCCCAGGCTTAAAACCAGAAGAAATATGACTATCATTACCCCAACAGCAAAACGAATTTGAAGATCTTCCATAATGGAAGGAGAAAACAATGACTCGTAAACGAAAGGAAAAACGTAAAAATCACGTTAAACCCAATATATGACAATATAGTCCGCGCGAATCACAGCTGTGAACTTACGGTCGGGGAGACGGGGGAAGGACGGTTTGGAGGCCGAGTCAAGGGCTCTATTAAGATGACCGGCGACGAACCGTCTACGGATACGAGAGTAGAGTCATTGGGGGTCATTGACGTTCGAACAAATTTTATGGGTTGAAATTGTGAACAGATGGCATTTTGAAATGTGTCACGGTGCACCGACTAACTCCCGAAAAGAAAAATATTTCACTAACACTGTGTAACGGGGTCTAGACAATTTCCCACGCGCACGAAAGGCAACAAATAAGAGAAAGAATGAACACGAGTCCTACAGCCATACTTCCAATTAATATTATTACTTAAAGGTCTTCCATTTTCAATTGTTCTTCACGATAAATTAAATAATGATTAAAATTGAGACCCGTTTATTTTTATAATAACTTTCCACAAATTTACAGGTTTTAAATAAATTAACCGTATGTTTAAAATTTTAATTGAATTAGAACGAGGGTTAGAGAAAATGATTTTAATTGGTTTTCCCGATTAATCGGAAAATTCGGATTAATTAGACACGGCACTCGGAATATTTTTATTCGTATCCGCCAAACGATTTTTAAATTTCAGCGAACATTGTTTTCGGGATAAGGATTATTTATTCGGTCGCACTTTATCATTTTGGAGGTAAAGCTTACGAGTTTTCGTTTTAAGCAAATGGATTGTAGATTTTTAGAAAACAAAGGAAGTTAATTCCAACGCGAAGAATTACGATACGCATATTGAAAATAAACTGGGATGAAACGATGACGGAAAAAATTCGAACAAAAGGGAAACTCTTGATACGCGGGTGGAGTTTCCTAATAGACAACGCTAGCCCTCAGGCCCGTAACGGCGGAGGCTCTCGTCCGAGACACGGTAACGCGCACTGATTTTATATTTAGAGATATCATGCTTGCAAAAATAAAATAAACACTTTAATTGTACTTACTCGGTGGTGGTGGAGGTATTGAAGCAGAACACTTGAAGCTGACGATGATAATGATGATGATGATGATGATGGAAACGGTGAAAATAAGGCGTTGATGGTGGTCGAATAAATCAGGTGAGGATGCGATGAATAATTTGGGTTGACACGAAAGTTCACTTATTGTAGGTTTATTTATTTTATTCACGAATGTTTTTCTTGTGATTTAAAACAAAGTGAGGGTTTATTAAAGGAAAACACACACACACAATTTTTGATAAAAGATGGGAGAAAAAAATAATAGCGAAGCTTAAAACTGTTAATAAATGAAAAAAAAAACTGACTCAAACAAAAACTGAACAATAAACTGACTCTGAACTCAAAACTGAACTGTAAAACCGAAAACTAAAAAGTGAAGATTAAAAACTGACAAAAACTGACTGCAAAACTGAAAACTAAACTGACTCGTAAAACTGAAAATTAAAAAGTGAAGTCACTCTTCCGGGCCTCTGACCCCTAATTATATAAGCTGTCCTTTAGGAAAAAGTGGAGTATGACCCCTCGGACGCTTTACACCCCGCACGCCTTTGCCTATGCGCGGGCTTACCGCCCCTCATGTCTCGATACAATGAATTTTGGAAGAGTTGTTTCTTACATGAATAATTATTGAATTTTTATTGGAATTAACATTATCTTATTTCTACTCATTCATTCATCCATTCTTACACAAAAATAAATTCGCAAATCCCATTATTTTGGGCATTTGCACTGATTTCATAAAAGGTTACGCATGCGCGTTGTAGCGTGACTTTTCTCTCTGCCTATTCATCTCCCTTGCTCTTCATTCATCTCCGTATCCTTCGTACTCGCTCACTCTTCTCTCGTTCTTCGCATCATTCGTTTCCTTGTTTCGGAGGCGCGTGCGCTAGCGAGGCCCCTCCGTAGGGACTCTCTCTACCCTCTCTTCTACATACTCCTGTCCGCTCTATCCTCTCCTTACTCATGCTTTTCTTCCTTCTTCCTCATGTATCTTTTCCTATCCTGTCCTTTCTTTTCGCTCCATTTCTTTCTTTTGGATGACGCAAGATTTTTCTGTATCATTCAATCCATGTACAGTTCATTCTTCCGCAATTATTATTAATGATTTAGATTTTACAGAAAAGTATAATTACTATTATATTTCTAATAACTGATATTCTATTTTATTGATTAATAACATGATTCAAGTGGATTTAAAGGTTTACATAAATTAATTTAACGAGTGATAAACTTTAGCTTTGGTTGAATTACTTTTGATTGAATTGATTATTGAATTTATGATTAATTTGGATTTTATTTATTTTGTTTTGAAATAGATAATTTGATAAATCGTTTAACTTAAATAATTGGGTTGTTTCCTGTAAAAATTGATTGATTCATTCCATGCAATTCGAAATTCACACGAGTTCGTATTTATTCATTAGTGATTTTACTATAAAATATATGAAATCGCAACATCATAAATGCTTTGTCGGGGTGTCTTAATTGGACCATCGTATACTCATGATCTCGACTCGTTCGGTTATAATATCCCCTCCTCCGTAGAGAGCGTACCCACGAGCCTCGCATGGAGCGTTTCCAAGCGGACCCGATAGAATTGTAGGGGAGGCTCTCATTGGTTATGGGGGTGCGAGTGAGATGACCAGCCTTGGAGTTGAAAAATGGGCTTTGAGTATTGGTGGAAAAAGGACGCATGGTTTTGCCTGCCATCGCCTTCCTTTGTCGAAAACGAATTTTGGTGCTGGAATTTTCTATGTTTACAGGACGATGTCACGTGGTCTTATTCTTCGTCCACGCTGTTGAAATCGGTCTCTCGTTACTTGCTTTGAATATTTATTTAAATGTAAATATGATTTCTCCGAACTCCTTTTGGATAATGGTCCTCGAGTTCCCGTCTAAACATCCTTAATCGTCAACGAGAGTGGCGATATACTGTATATGTTCGTGGAAAAGAATCATCACGATTTTAGGTGATGATAGATGTTATAAATTTGCATTTAAAGTTTTTAAAAGAAGGAAATATTATTCGAACTTGTGTGAAATTTTCATGCCCACTTTCATACCCTTAAATTATATAAAAATAACGATTGTTGATGGCCTGACCCAGGTACTCGTGATCATACTTGCATCTATCCTTAATCATTATTCGTCTTTATGCAACTTTCGGGAATTCACTCTGTCATATTGTCATAGGATGCTGGTGCGTCATATGCGCTCACTCATGCATACATACATTTGTGGGGCCATTGATATTGGGGCGCCAGTTCATTCGAGCACGTGGCCCCACGCACAATAGTATTAGTGCGGGCCACAGTTTTACTCACTCGTACATGTGTGTGCACGCTGGTGGTAGTGACACGCGCTGTTTCGAAAATTTCGATGCTTGATCTCATGCTGGGCTGTGAGACTCTCCATGTGCCGAGAAAACCGAAGCTATCGCCAAGGATTTCCAGCGAGCCTCTGTATGTTTCTTTTCCGACGATTGACGATTGTTAGTGTTAGCAGCGATAGCCGTCGCCGCTTAGGCGAGCCTTGGCGACGAAAACTCTTTGCTCTCACCAACCGTTCGTACTGGTAAATTTCATCGATTTGTTTCGGTGACTGAAAATTATGCGCACGTGAACTCGACCATGTTTCGTACTTCCTTTCTTATTCCTTGAGGATTGTCGGATTTGACAATCTCTATAAGAAAAGGAAATCCCGAAAGTCGCAGGACGTAACACCTTCGAACCTTCGGTTTACGTTTGTTTTTCGACGAGAGCAGTACATCTGGAAGCGGTATCCGACTACACTACTGATAGCTTCTTGGCAGCATTCCAACAATTTGTTGCTCGCAGAGGCAAGTGCGCGACGCTCAGAAGTGATTGCGGAACAAATTTTGTAGGAGCAAACGGCGAACTCCGAGCGCTCTTTACTACTACCACTGCCGACTCCGAGAAAATCTCGAACATACTCGCCAACGATGGAACGTTGTGGAAGTTGAACCCTCCAGCGGCTCCGCACTTCGGCGGACTCTGGGAAGCAGCTGTGAAATCGACAAAACACCATCTTCGACGAGTCATAGACGAGAACAGCTTGACCTTCGAAGCAATAACGACACTTCTTTCACAAGGGGAAGCTTGCCTGAACTCTCGTCCACTCCAAGCTCTCACCGACGATCTGTCCGCTCTCACGCCAGCTCACTTTCTGATCGGTGAATCTCTCACTGCCGTTCCGGAACCGTCTCTAGTGGAATTACCTCCGTCTCGCCTACCATAATTTCAACTTATCCAGTAAATGTAACGCCACTTCTGGAATCGATGGTCAACTGAGTATTCGCATAATCCGCAATCTTGGCAGAAATGGCAACAACCTCAGGCTTTTCTACAAATTGGCGATCTTGTTCTAATAAAAAACGAACATCTAATACCGACTAAGTGGCTTCTAGCTCGTGTCACCAACGACCACTCGGAAGAAGACACGAGAATCCGCTTCGCGACTATGAAGACAGCGACATCATGATTTACCCGCCCAGTTGTGAAGCTTTGCCTTTTACTCAAAAGTGACGACGCCCAGTGATTGGTTAGTTAAAAAAAATCAATTTCGTCCTCCGACGGGGCGAGCGGAATGTTTAGTATTAGCTTGGAAATAATACGAGAGAGTTTGAAGAACCTAAGTGTGAGCTCTTTCGTAGATTTATCATTGTGAATTCTCTCGCTGATTTGTTAACACACACATGCATTACATTCTCACATTCTCGAGGAGTAATCGCCTGTTTGAATTAGTCCCACTTTTGTAAAACTGGAGCGAGGAATCGAGCTTCGAACCTCGTCGGCATCTCCGAACATTATTAAATAAATAGTTAAGTTTTTTCTTTCTTGTTTTACGATATGTGGGTTGATTAATTATTTTCTCCTATCCTTATATCTGCCTGAATCTAATCTCTACAAAACATGTAACTTTTTAAATATTGAGAGCAAAAATGAAATAAAAATTGTCGTATGTGTTTATTTCACCCATAGAACCCGTTAACAAAAATTCACAATAATCGTAAAGATCAATGAAAAAAAAGGCGTACGGTTTGACGTGTTTTCACTCATATCTAGAGCTGCGTCCGTGTCCATTATGCTTTTACCTGCGTAACTTCACCCCACCCACCTCAAGTGATTCCGCTCGTCTTTGCATTAACGCTTCGCCGCCAAAAATCTTCATCTGCGAGGCCGCTGTATCAAAACTCGTAGCCGTTGAGGTCACATAATCGAGCTTTTAGGTCATTTCCATCGTTTCACGCACTCAAATCGCCCTATCAGTCGATTTCGAGTTGCGTGCTACTGCCATCTCGATTAGCGGCTCTACATTTTCGCGAGCATTGAGCAGGGATGGGGTGGGCGGCTAGAAGACCCGCGTCGAACGGGAAAACTGCGCTTAAAAGTTCGAGGACTCAAGCCTTCGTCGCGAACGAGAAGAGACGGGGTTTTTCGTATCGTAGCTGTTCTCGGTGCGCAAGAAAAGTAATTTGTCTGATTAACGTCACGGTTGGGCGATCCCAGGATTATCCGGGATCTATCGACAGAAAATGAATCGGTAGGATCGTTGCTTCGCTAAGTTTGTCGTTTTGGGTTTTAATCGCAGTTGTATTGTATAGAATCGTAGCGAAGTTGAGGGATTTTTCAAATATTAGAGGAGCTTATGCCTACAGTATCGATAGGCAGATTCGTAATACCAACGAAGATTGAGGTCTATAGAAGCACAAAGCACAAAGCCTATAGCCTGCTTGGTTCCAAAAAAGTTGGGGTGCTAGGACAAGCTTTCACCCCAACGGTAAGATGTCGCTTGCGTCGAGTTTACATGTGTGCGCTCACGTACAGAACTAACACACGTGAGCGGCTGTATAACTGTGTTGGCTCCACCTACTGAGTCGGGTTGATGATGCTATTTCACTCGCACTCGCAGCTGGGGTGATGGGTGCGCTCTCGCACAGGAGCGATACGGACGTAGAGTGGGGGTTTAGGTTTACATTGCTGATACCGACGAAGATAGAGCTATTCATTGCAAATACTTTTGCATTTTAATAACCTCTACGTCGAGACAAATTTATTTTTTCAATTATTTCTTTATATTTACGTAAACTAGGAATTAATTAACCCAACCAAGCAAATCTAATGAAATCGAAATCCAAGCGGGGACATGATTTTTATACTTGAAAAGATAATAATAGTATACGTATCCAAGTTGTGCTAATTGGTACGGCGCTGCTTCTGTATGTGATAGGTCGGTAGTTCAATCCCCGGCTTCATGATTTTTTTTTTTTTGCAATTATGCAATTTGCGATATACACAATAAATAAAATATGAAAAATCAGCGAAAAAAGTTTTTATAAGAGAGAGAGAGCAACATGTTAATACGAGCAGGTCACGCGTTGCCCCCTGCTCGTACTGAGATGTAATGATGATATTGGACTATCGCTATCTCTCGCAATCGTGATCGGCTTGACGGCGCTGTCTCTCGCGCATTCACGATTAGCTCGATGATGCGATCTCTCTCGCTCAGCGAGTAGGGGCTGATGAACTCCCCACGTGTTCGTGTTTAAAGTCCTCAGATTCTTGTTTTGCCGGTCTGGAATAGACGTTTTGTTCGATACATCGGTAGAATTTTGTCAATAAAGACATCATTGCATGATTCGCCTTTCATTCTTTTCTTAATTGCACGCGCTGTGTCTTAGCCTCATTGAAAATAATGATAATATTATTTTTAATAGTAATAAGACCAAGTTATTAAAAAATTGGTTAAAAAGAATTTATTCAACAAATTGACCGAAACATTATTTTTTCAGTTACGAAAGACATTCCCTGATTTTTCCGAATACATTGATTTTTTGAGAATTTTCTCTCAATTTCGAAATATCAGTTTTAGCGTATTATAACAGACTGCATTTAAATAACTGCTCGTTCAGTGATCTTGAAAATTAAAATGTGTAATATGACATTTCTCTATGGAATCATATCCGAAATTTGCAACGCTGCATCAATTTTTCGATTTTTGAATATAAAAATTTTAAAATTGATAAAAACATCTAATGTATTCAGAAAAATCAGGGAATCCATGTGGTGAGTAAAAAAATATTTGTTTCCGGCAAATATATTGAAATAATTTTTTAAAACTAATTTGACGATAAAATTTTGGCATTATTATTTAAAATTGAAGTCATCTTCAATACGGTTACTTTCCTCAAGATTTTTATCTTATTTCAAAGTACTCAAAAGAACTGAAAATAACAACCTAAATTGTAATCCCTGCAAGCTCACCATAATATTATTTTTCCATCTGAGCAATATCTGGCGGTCGTTGTTTAATCAAACAACAAAACATTCTACGCATTGTATTTTCTTCCTAGTTACATTTGTTTCTATAATGTTATAAAACGGAAATAAAAATTCCATATTTCACACAAAAATGCCTATGTTCAATGTAAAAAGTGTCTGAAAATTAGTGAATATGTGAAATCGTTGGCTGAAAAACAATCAGAACGAAAAAAAAAAAAAAAAAAAATCCGTGTCTCGATCGCGCGCAGTCCGACTCGTATCTTGTCGCTCTACCAACTACGCTAGCGTAACTGATTGATTAGGTGTTCTTAGGTTTGGGTTTCAATAATTTACTCCGGTTTACACGTACGTTGTTAATTCGAGTATAATACGCTGTTTACACCGCGCATTACGCTCGATTTTAGTACATCGATGTTAGTAATCGGCAGTTAATCGATGTTAGTAAAATTGGAATAAAGCTCGTCGTGTGGATGTAGTCATTGTTCGTAAAAATAAGTCTGCCGCCGCGCGTCGTCGAGCGGTGCAGAATGAGGGACGGTAGGAGAAGCCACAGAGAGGGAAGTCAGGGGAAGCTACGTGATCCCACCGTAGCCAGATGGCTACGAGCACCGAAGCTAGAAGGCGGAGCATAACGATCGGTCGACACAAGAGCCTCCTAGCGTATGTTTGACTCACGAAAAAATTGGAACCAAGCGGGCTATAGGCTTTGTGCTTCTATAGACCTCAATCATCGTTGGTAATACATATTGCATTTGCGCGTGGCCACGCTATTCTCTCACACGAGGTAAATTCAAATCGAACCGCGATAAAACTAATCCCATACTAAAAAAATAAAATTTTCTGCAATCTACTTTTTTTACTTATTGAAAGTTTCGCTCACATCGGCCAAAAACATACCGACCGACATTTCACGGTGGATACTGTATCAAGAAACACCTCTATGTTTCTTGATGAAATGACAAAAACATTTTCATTTTGTTTTTTTATTTGAAAATGAACTTTATGACGTCAATAAAATTATGAAAAATATTTCCTGAAACAGTTTATAGAAAAGCACAACACTTACGTCATTTTCTAAATTACAATCATTCCAGCAGTGCAATCCTTTTCTAAATGGCTGGATTTCAAAATCTAATATAATTCACAGAAACTTCTTTCAGCAGGTGCTACATGCTGACGGAGTATTGAACGATTCTGTCGTGAGATAAAAAATGTATCTCGCTCGACTATGTGGATTAAAAAAGGGACTTGCAAGGAAAGTACCCGAAGTGAGCCCCCTCGATTTCGATGAAAATATCTAAGTGATAATAGTGTTCGAGACATAATTCATGCGCACAAAATATCCCTATATATGTGCAAGATGACGTTCCTTTCGAACCGATTACCGCGAAAGCTATGCTAAATACAAAAAACGTTTCATACAAAAGTTCCATATTTGCGAAAGTAATTTCAGATGACGTGACGAAAGTTTATTAACATTATTTCTTAACTAGATAATTAGCGCCACCATGCTTATTTCTGTTATTATTGTTATTACATTTTATAAACTTCGTTTCGCGTGTGATGTAAAAATTTTGCCATGGTAATATTTTTCATTTTTAAAAATAAGCTATCACGTTGTAACATCAACATAGATTATATTACATATCATACTAAAATAAATAAATTATATTACGTTTTACGTGTGAATTTAATTCCCATGACTTTGATATCTTCAAGCTCTTCCACTACTTTCAATGGGACGCGATCTAAAAAGATGTTTATTATACATATCTTATTCCGGAATGCGATTCTACATATTTTAAGTCCTTACAACGAAGCTCGAATCCCCAGAAATAAGCATTGCAGGATTAATAACCTAGTTAAGGAACAATGTTAACAAATTTTCAACCACGTCATCTGAAAGGGCGTTTGAAAATATACAACTTTTGTGTGAAACATTTTTCTGTATTTCGCATAGCTTCCGCGGTAATCGCTCTGATAGGAAAGTTGTCTTGGACCTGTGTAGGGATATTTCATCCCGTAGAACCGACAACGCGCCGTTAGTTTTGTGGGCATAATTCATCCCTCGAAGCACTTTTATTGCCTACAAAGTTTAATTGTAATCGAGGGGGGGGGGGGCGACCTCGGGTACTTTCCTTCTCAGATGAACAATTTTGCATGCAGGTCTTTTGCAATATGTTGTAGACCAAGCTATCAAAGTATCGAGTAGTTTTTTATGCTAGAAATCAAACCTGTAGAATTTTTTAATGCAATGGATGCTATATTCATCCACAGGTCATAGAAGATTGGAAATTCGTTGCGATGGTACTTGACAGATTTTTTCTTTGGATATTTACCCTGGCATGTACCGGAGGAACCCTGGGAATCATTTTTCAAGCACCGAGCTTATACGATACCAGAGGACCAGTGGATCAGCAGCGATCACCAGGAATCCCGCTGCGTGGTCATCGAGATATGCAAGAAACAAGTTTCGAAGAGCTTGCTAATATTTTGCGTGGCTAATGACTGCATATTTTTCTTTTATGATTGGAGCAATTACTATTAAATAGAATCCATAAAATATCGTATCACTACATTGATTCAGCTAACATTAATTGCTCATGATCTAATTCTTAAGAATTTCTCACATTTTATTAAACATTTACCATACATAATTAGTAGCTAATAATGATTAATAATGATTGATTATATAATATGGTAATGTCTACTTGGATCCCCGGCTATATTCAAAGTTTATACGGTACACCCAAGATCACAGTATAATATCGGTTATGAATTTATCGAACAAAATATTTAAATATTGTGCGAGGATTGTGATATAACCACCGTAAGTTACCACGGTACGCCTGGAGTTTTAATGGCGAAATCTGCAGATTGTCGAAAGTAACAAGACGATGCAAGAATTGAAACTTGGCATAAGCATGTTTTAAAGTAATAAAAACAGTTGTGAAAATCGTGGAAATTCGAAATTTCCACATTGCTTCCCAATGATTTTCGCCCATCCATCGTTGCAATCTACTCGGGTATGAGTTGGATCATTTCATTTTTTCTGTATCGTTGCCAGTAAAGAGTTAGACTCAAGTTGTAGGTGTACACATATAAATTAGTATTTATTAATATCAGGTATAAAATTACAAAGTTTGAGGAAGTAGACTTACAGGTGGATATACTTGGACGTTCCTCCAAGCTTACTCGTCGGTTTCGTTGCATTATATACACTATCTGTCGTGCTGTCGTGATTGATTATATAGTACATACGCCGATAGGTGCTGCGGTTGCAGCTTGTCGGCTGTGGCATGTTTGGGGCCACAATCGTGGAATTCTGTATTGCACTTTTATAATTGTGTGTGTTTTTCGTCAGTCATCACTTACTGACCAATGATCTGCTTTACGATGACCATGTTAAGAAATAATGTTATATAGGGCATAACATTCTTCCCCCCTCAAAAAGAAATCGTCCCAATGTCTTGTTGAAATGTATGAATTATTTATCTATTCATCTGTTTGTGTATCATTATTATAATAATTATTATTTTTTCCGTTGTATTACTGTAATAGTTACCCTTTCATTCACGAATGGTCGCAGCCTCTAGTGCTCTAGGTATGGCTTGATTCAGTTGATGTGTACCTTCACATGCCCTCGCCCTTTCTGGATGGTGTAGTTAATTGTAGTGTGCTTTTCTATTACCTCGTACTACCCTCCGCCATTTTGGTGTGAGTTTGGCCGATCCTCCTCGCCGTACCGTCACATTATGCAGCTGAGCCGATCATGCACTTTCTCTCCGATCCTGTACTCCGTGGTCGTGGTACTGTTTTTTTTTTATTTTCCTTCGACCGTTTAAGGCTGCTTTACGAAGCAGCCTTAAATGCCTCAGTCCAGACTGCACGTAATCTCTCACGTAGTTTTTGTTCGTAGTTGTCGTATAGATATGTAAGCCTCAGTGCTCCTGCTGTAGGGGTGTTGTCAGTTCCAGTTTATGTCCATAAAGTAATGCAGACGGAGTGTATCCGGCGGCGGGGTGTGGGGTGGTATTGTAGGTGAACATAGCGTAATGTAACCATTTGTCCCAGTTACTTTCATCCCAGTCGACGAAATTTTTTAGGTGCTTAGCAAGTATCCTATGAGGCCTTTCCCACGCACCACACGGAAACTACGACTTACCATCCTGAGTCCAAATATGGGATGGTAAGCCATAGTCTCGATTTTCTCGATCCTCAACAGACAGCATACATTTTTGAAAGTTTGACTGAGGGAATTCGAACCTTGATCTGATAGCACTGTCTCAGGCGTTCCGATTTGGCAGATTATTTGTTCGACGAATGCTCTCGATTGACTTGCTGAATGGCATTGGAGCATCCTGGAAGGTGAGGATGTACTGGTTTCCATCCTTCATCTCAGGTAGTCGTCCTACGATGTTCACCGCGCATTTTTTAAATGATCGTGCTAGTATCGGTAATAATCATGGGAGCTTTACCCTTTGTTCTGCCTTTATTCTTTTAGCATCAGCTGCATCCTGTGACATACTTCTCTATTTATTTCTTCATACATGGCCACTCATATTTGATGCGGATGCGTGATAGTGTTCTGGGTTCTGATGTCCACAGAGAAGCATCGTGATATTTCTTTCTTGACTGCTATCCTCGGCGTTCCTTTTTGTGCGGGTCTTGTAATTCTCCCAATATCACCGTCCTCAGCATACCGGCCGTCTCTCTTCCTTCACTCAATTTTTTCGCCTCTGCGCGGGTGATTCCAAATATTCGGCTAAGTGTATTGGCGGTAGTGTTTATTTTCCCGACTTTATACTCGATATCGAAATCATGCTCCGATCATTTCATTTTGCACTTATGGTTTTAATTTCCACACTATGGCAAGCAGCTCTTTTCCGTTGTGGAATAATTTTTCTCTGCCTTGGATAGAGGTCTGCTGGCGTAGCATGTATGCAAATCTTGCGCGTGGCACCACTTGTTGCACAAAGATGACTTCGCTCAGGCAGCACGCTTCACGAGGCCCGCATCGAACGTTCGAAAACATTCGACGGCGAGTCCCGGGAGGTGCTACCCTGGCGGTGAGTCGCTAGGAAACCGTGGGTCGCTGTGGGCAATGCGGATTCCCGAACAACTTTTTACATGTCTGCACGTGTGTTCTGGAAAACACTTTACCGTGTTATTTTTCAACATGCGTTCATAGCGTAGAATTATATTAATTATTTCTGAAACCTGCCAGTAAAATTCTTATGAATTAATGAATTAAGAATATTAAAAATAACCAAATGAGCCAGTCCTTCTGAACTCGAGATTTATGTGTAATCATCTTTTCGCGTAATGAGTTTGTGCCTAATGATTTTTGGGAACAAGATGTGAATATTGAGTTATTAATATTATTAGATATTCCCATGCTAGAGTTTTATCCACGCTCATTCAATAACACACATTCACTCAACGATAATTTCTATCTACATCTATTTTTGTTTTTATTAGTCCATTTATTGGTGTGACAGAAGGGTTAGTAACTGCGACTGCGACTGCGGCCAACTCTGTTGAGCTCGCACGGACACACACTAATGCTGTTTACGCATTCCTCAGTTTGCATCAAATTACTCCCAGTCAAAACAGTATGGGTAGGGCGCCCGATAAGTTGTTTACACATTAAAAACAAGGGAAAAATCATACAATTACGTACACTCGATTTATCTGTGTTTACGGAGACAAAAATTTGAACCTTAGGGCTACGTATCTACAAACCTACCTAACACAGGCACGCTACTGTCTACGCTATCGAACTACTTGTATTTCTTTTATTCAAAATCGCACATATATTTCCTCAAAATGTTACGTATTCAAGTTAATATTTCAACGAGATATAACCATACATATATGTTATTCTTTCATTTCAATGAAGATTTTTCGGTATCGAAAAATAAAAAATGTTAACTAAAGTAAGCATATGTTACGTCCGAAGGCGCGCGAAAAATCGAATCAAACGTCGAGCGGTAAACGTTGACTCTATTTATTAATCCTAATCGGTATTTTAAAACGATGGATCAATAGGGGAGTGGGAATGTTCGCTGTAAGACCTCGAGAGATCTTGTTAGTTTCGACGAGGTGATTCGAAGAGATTTATTTCTACTGAATAAAGAGATATAAGGCGCCTTTTATGCACACAATTGAGATAGTTTTATTGAATATAAATGCAATGTGATTAGCTAAATACATTCGTTACATTCGTGATCAATTCCGTTAACATTGTAATCATTAATATAAATCGTTTAGTTACCTTATCGGAGAGGTCTCTTTCACTTGTTTGAGCGTCGAGTTGATTTTAACAATTTCTTCTTATTTATTATAATTATTACGTCGTAATCTATATTCTCGATTTTGAGAAGTCTTTATATAACTTTATATTTCAGTTTTAATATTCTTTGACTGGATACTTTTATAACTTTATATTTCACCTTTAAAATAGGCTTCATACTTTCTATTGACAACGATTCACACTCTTCTACAGGAGACCCGAAATCGCGGACACAGTATAACTATGTAATGATTTGAAAAATATAGAAGTGCGATCTCGACACTCCGGCTCGCTCTCTTCTACTGAATACCTGGAGTCGGAGAGCGTGACCGCGTCGATAAAATTTTGGAAAAACTCTGTTAAATATAAAGGCGACTAACTACTACCCGACTCACTCTCTTTTACAGAAGACCTGCAGACGGGCAGCGTTACGCCGCGGTGAAGTTTTGAGATGGACTAACTTGCTGAAGGAAAAACGGGGTGGTGTTTTTATAATAGAAGAAATAGCTAAGTGGGAGACAACTTTTACAGATTTGGGCATAGATACGGCAGGCTTATTTCGTCTTTCTCAGAAATTGTGGTGTCTCCTGGAGCGGCAATAAAAATTGGATATTATAGTTTGTCGCTCAAGTGTTGCAGATGCGCCAGTGGCTTCTAGGGTTACTTTTGGTGTTCTTTCCAAAACAACTTTTATTGTCACTCTCTTGGAGGGCGGTTGAATAGATCTTTGATCTCTTGGCCGCTGTACACGTGTACTGCGTTGCTATGTTTGGAGCTGATATGGCATAGCCATGAGTGTGAGAAGGAAAGATGATAACAGTAGCTCTCCTAGTGAGTATGAGTCGTGAAATGTATTAATATTTTGTATAGTTGGTTGTGATGGCTATGTTACCGTGATTTTTCGAGAACGCAGAATATGGGTAAAACATTTTAGAACTAGCTGTAGAAATTTCGTCGTACGTGATACATATATGAATGAATTGCAAGTTAACAAATTGAAAATTAATAAACTGCTCTTCAGCCTCCTTTTTAGCACGGAAAACTTTTTTGAAATTTCAGTTGATAATCCGTACTTTTGTTTCTTCGGTCGCCAGATCCGCATTTGAAGTCAATATTTTAAAATTTCAAATGGCTGACACAAAATGATGGACTAAATGACAAAAATCATACAATTGTTGGTAGGCCAGTCAAATTAGACAATTAGCCTTCGTAGGGGGTCAACCTTCCAATTAGTCCTCCCAGGTTGCAGTTTCGAGGATCGCTTTAATTTGGGGTTCTTTCAAAGGGATCCATTTTGCGTCACAAAATTGATGTAAAATAAAAAGTTATTAACAATATTGTAAAAAAAGACGACCGTTTTTGGTTTTTCTCGAATATCTCCAAAAATAAACGAAATACGGCAAGAGAGTACACATACCTTTTTGTATAGAATAACATCATCTACATTAATTATTTCATGCACATTTATCGTCATGTCAATCGTTTAGCTTCTACCCGTCGTCAAACTTCGGAACTGGGGTCCCGAAAACCTTCGATTTCGTCGCTTTTTGCTTCTTCATTCAGGAAGCTTTGTTTTCGTGAAACTTTTTTTTCGAGATTTTGATGGCAGTGCTCTGATATCAGAATCTCCCACCCGTACATCACCCATAGTTTCTGCTTAATGAGGAACGACATTCTTATTTCTGGCTTCCCCATAGAGGAAGTTTTCTCTTGTGATAGTATGAAAATCATGGGACGCGCTACAATTAAAATTTACCTCATTATTTCAAACAAAAATTGGAGTGAACACGCAATTTTTCGTAAAATTAAAAAATTAGTTAGATTCCAAATTTCATCGAATCTAAACCGTACTATCGATTCTTATCGATTCTTGTCGAAAATAGAAAATCCAGTAAAATTCTAAATTTTATATAATCTGCACCCCTCAGTCAATTCTTGCCGACCGTGATGCCAGGTTTTCTTGTCCCTTAGCCAATGTGTGTAGCAAGTTTTAGTTCGATTGTCGAAATTTTATATAAATTACAGCCAAAATATTTTTTTTAGAACGATTCGAAAAAGTAAAAAATCTATAAAACTTGAATGCCTTAATTGATTGTCGCCAAACTGAATACCAAATAACCTCGTACTCTAACCTATTCGTATAGAAAGTTTGAGCTCGATAGCTGGAAATTTATGAAAGTTAGAGAGATCACACCCTTTTTTTCGAAGGATTCAAACTACCATAAATTGAGATATGGCCATCTCATTTTTTTACAAGCTCATTACATACACACACACACACACACACAACATACCAGGTCAGTAATTGTAGACATCAAAAATGGAAAATTTAGCAATAACTCCAAAAGTTTTCAAACTTCGGTTAAATGAATGGTAAATTGAGAAAAAAATAAATTCCATTTTGTAACCTTCTCCACAGTCCGGAAGATTGTCAAAATTGCAATTAAATCGAATTTTTCTCTGTTTTCGTGAAAAAAAATCCAAAAGTTGTGCAAACTTGGAAAAGTGTCTGATATGTTTTTTTATATCACGTATTATATTTGCAACCAATTTGAAGGCACGGAACATTTTTTAAATAAAACATTTACGTTTTTTTCTAATAAACTGACCAAAAAAATCTCAAAACTTCTGAAAACTTGAAAGATGCATCGGAAAAATGTGCCAAACAGTTGCATAAACTTGCATTTTTTGCGTTGACGGGAACATATTTATTTATAATTTTTTTGATCAGTGTTTATTTTATCAAGCAAGTTGGTCTCGGAATAACTACAAAAGTATTGAATTGTTGTTGCATATGCTGAGAACATCTATTGTGATATATTTACAAATTTGTAGCCTCCCACGGGATCCGGAATCTTGTGCAATTTGGAAAAATCGACTCCTTGCATTGTTTCACCCTCGAAAAATTACAAAAGTTTTGCAAATCGACGGATGGTTTTATTTTGCCATTATTATCAGTATTCGAATTTGCAACCCCCCACGGAATCCAAAACCTTGCGCCATACGTAAAAATTGTAATTGTGCACTTTTTACACTTTTTACACTACAGCAGATTGCAAAAGTTCTGCAAATCAAAGGACAGTTGCACTTGATAGTAAACGAAATGGCAACTTCATCAGACGCGCGAAAACATATGTAAGTTACATGGAAAGTTCTTGCATTAAAATGTTATGCATTTGCATACGTCCATGTGAATTTGCGCTTATTGTATATGCGTGTGTAAAAAAATTGCATACATTACATGTTGACTCCATGTTTTCGGAATAAACCTTCCTTTTTGGTGTAACTTATCTTCAATGATAAATGTGTTACGTTCTGACTTGCTACTTTTCCATCTCGTTCAAGGAGACCAAGCTCTCCCTTTACACGTTCTCGGAGAAACCGAGTTGTTCAGAGTGTTGCCCTGTTTCGAGCCTAACCTTGCGGAAAAATTTCAGGAGACGCGGAAGCGTATTGTGGCTAATTTTATGAAAGGGCCGTGAATAACCCTAGAATTCAAATGTAATTGTTGAGAAAAATTGTGAATAATGAAATATAATTAATATTTCTCATAACGGGTTACGGGCTTTAACGCGAGTCTTGAAATCGCGTGACATTAAAATTGTGGACACTGTTCCATTTTATTACAGCGCCAGCATAAGCCCTTTTAAGGTCGAACGCGTCACTTTTGAAATAATATATACAGGGTGATTCGGAACTGCCCGTTTTCCTGATATGGGTATATGCGGGATAAAAAACGAAAATTTTTGGCATTATTTTTTTTGAAATCGGCTGCGTCGTTTTCGAGTTATAGCCGATCGAAGTTGGTCAATCGGATGGCCGCTTTAGCCGCAGCGACGTCGCTGGTTATAATCTATGAGAATGGAGCGTTCGGGTATCTTCGGAATCACACTGCCGCCCGCAGTACATGTTACCCGTTGCTATTGGAGATGTGCGAATCGAGACACGATGAAAATGACATTTCAGAGGTGACGGATTATTTCAAGATGACGTCAGTTTTTCGCATATGCACATGTAGTCAAACTATTATTTTCCTCAAGGTTTCTTCTATGGAAGGCATCGTAGCTGAACAATGATTGAAAAATAAAAAAATCAAATAAAATAATTTTCTCAAATAATTCTCATAAGAGAACAGCCGTTAAATTTCCACCCTCAAAATCTTGAATTTTTCAATCATATCAGTTGAAAAACTGATTACACAGGTCACTGATTGAACTGATGGAAAATCTTGAATTTTTCTTGAATTTGAAAAACTGATATGATTGAAAAACTCAAGATTTTGAGGGTGGAAATTTAACGGTTGTGTAACCCACGTCAATATCACATCTGCTGGTCACATGACCATCAAGATGCTGAAAAAAAATATTTTTAATGTGGGCTGTACACGAGAGAGCTCTGGCTAGAGACATTTCTTACATACATTAGATTAGACAAAATTCAGACGGAATTTGCATGATTTCGATGATAGTTATTTTTACATCGGTTTGCGATTGGAGCCAAGCTTGTTGGTCCAATAATCACATACGAGTTTAAGAAATTAATTTTTAGTTTAGTCTAGAGAAATAAAATATCTGTACAAGCGATGCTACAAGCATTGCTACAAGCTCGGGGTGGGTGCTACAAGCACCCACCCCGAGCCGTGCTGCTCGTACGGAATTCCCGCTGTACCACCTGAAAGAACTGCATCAAGGCCATCTGCAGGGCCGCTGCATCAGAATTAGTGGCCATTGAAGCCACATGATCGAGCTTAGAGGCGATTGTCTATCGTGCCCGCTCTCGAATCGTCTTTTCCGTTGATTTCGAGTCGCGTGCTGCTGCCGGTCCAATCAGCGGTTTCAAACGTATTCACGGGCGTTGAAGGGGCAAGGGGTGGGGTTAAAAGGACCAGCGGCGAGGGGGAAAAGCGCGCCTAATTTCTCGGGGACTCAAGCTTCCGTCGCGTACGAGAAAAGACGTGGTTTTTCATGTCGTGGCCGCTCCCGTTGCTCAAGATAAGCAACCCCTCTGAATATCCTCACGGTTGGGCATACCGTGGATTATCCGGGGTCCAGCCAAAGAAAATAAACCGGTAGGGTCGTTGTTTCGCTCGGTTTCGTGTTTTGAGAGTTTTTATCGCGGTAAAATTATATAGAGCCGTAGCGATATTTTCGTGACGGCCGGTTAACGCATGAGAGCCCGATCGCGTCTTAGTTCCCCGCCTATTATCGTGTGTGGAATTTCTCGTTTCGTAATTATTATTCGTTGGATCGTCTCACCGAGGTCCGTTTTTTTTATATTTTGTGGCGCGAGGTGCGAGTCCAATTAATTTTAAGGCTAAGGGTCCTTCAGAGTCTCGGCGGGGGAATAAATTCATCGCGCGTTTCTTTTCTTTTCTTTTGTGTAACGGCTCTCGCGAGCACGTTTTGATCGGCGCCATCTTGTACGCCGTCTCGGCTATCAAGTTGGTTGTGCGAATAGTT
Source organism: Dyspetes luteomarginatus (assembly GCA_963669185.1). Taxonomy (NCBI): domain Eukaryota; kingdom Metazoa; phylum Arthropoda; class Insecta; order Hymenoptera; family Ichneumonidae; genus Dyspetes; species Dyspetes luteomarginatus. The sequence continues at coordinate 10,796,817 of OY769906.1, forward strand.
AAATTTTATCTTCCGTGCGGTGTGTTGTTCCCGGGGTCGAGATCTCGTGTTCGTCTGTCCGTTTAGTTCGATCATTATATATTTATTTTGTCAGATTATATCGAGTCCACCAAGGGATAAAACCCAAAAAGAGTTTATTTGTGTAATTAAAATATTCAAGTTCAAGTCCAAGTGTATTGTTTTATTTAAGGACCATCCCGCGAGTAAACCCAGCCCCTCTACCATCTTAGAAGGCTGCAGCCAAGTCGGGCAGTTTCCTCGTTCGCCGGTTAGAAAATAAAATTTGTCGCGGGCCGCTTTGGTTTCCGTGGCTGGCGCCCTTCGAGCCGGTGAGCGAGGATTTTGTGTACGCCGAGTGGGTATAAGGGAAAACGCGTCACAAATTTGGCGCCCAACGTGGGGCCATCTCCGTTGGTGTGATGGTCCTTAATTAATTATTTATTTATTTATTTTTGTTTAGTGTGGGATTAAATATTTTTGTGTTTTTGCACCGATAAAACAGTGTATATTTTTTTTTGTGTTGAGTTTTTTTATTCATCGCTTTTTGTTATTATTTAAAAATTTACGAGATACCGTTTGGCGTTCTCGTGGTGAAATTTGCATTATTTCAAGCCGTTAGTGGCTCGATATCATTATTATTATAGTGTGCGTCGATTTCGTCGAGAATATTTGAGAATATTCCGGCGTTATACGTGAGGAAATTTTTTCGTTCGAGTTCGAGGCTTAGAGCTCTCGTGCTCGAGTTGTGAGATACGTGTGTATGTGTCTGTGTGTTTACGTCCTTTGTCCTTGTCGCGATCGTCGTGATTGTCGATCGACGCTCTCGGCTCAGTTTAACGAGAGCATAGCTACGAGCAGGATCACGTGGAAATTAGTAAAATTAATATTGTGTTCTTCGTCGAAATTTTGTGCCAAGAATTATTGTTGGTGAAGTGCTGCGAGAGCATCGAGATTGAAGGTAAAATATTTTCCTTACATACCCCTTGATCGTCCCCACCTTATCTCATGGTGCTGGCCAAGGCACGCCAATAAATTCAAAATTAAGTGCACCTCGTGTTTTTTCCCGTTGATCATTATTGTATTGAGAGGGTCGATAAGTAGAGTCGCGAGACTGTAGCTTGTCGAAGCGGGGGCAAGGGGGGACGGAACACCGTATGATAGTGTTGTAGCGTGATCGCGCGTGAGATTCTCGGATCACGAAATTTTTGTTCAATTCGTAAATTTATCGGAAAAAGGAAGTAAAGTGTTGAAATTTTGATTTGCTGATTTGTGAATAGCAAAAGCAGCGAGACTGACGTGGAGGATAAATTAATTTTCAACGGTGGAAAAAAAAAAGAGAAGAAATCTTCTTACCTACAAATTTCATTGTACGGGACATTTATTTTTTTTTTTTTTGATTTTTCGTGTTCCCGTCGATATCTATTCAACTTAGTTATTAATTTATTTATGTTCGTGTTCCTTCGGGATTATTTATAAATTTTGTCTATTTATTTATCGAGTTATTTCATGGTTTTGGGTATTATTTACAAACTCATTTATCATTCTTTGGTAATTTATTTTATATTTTATTTATTCGGGCGTGTTTGATATTTATCGACTCAATTCTTTTTTTTTCCCTCCCTTTTATTGGTTTTTATTATTGGCTTATTTTTTAAATTTATTTTATTATTTTTTCTTTCCGACTTGTTTTTCCCCTTTTCCTTCCATTCTTTGGACCGTTTTTTTATTATTTTGATTATTATTATTTGACTCATTTTCTTTTATTCTTGGACTTTATTCCCTTTAGACGTTTGTTAGACTCATTGGACTTGTTTTGACTTTGTAATATTTTTTTTTTGTGACTTTAACATTTTTTAGACCCATTTTATTTCATTTTAATTTTTTTTTTAAGTATTATTATTATCATTGTATTTTTTTTATTATTTCATTCTTTTCCTTTTGAATTATTTGTTTTTCGACTTAGGTTTTCCCTGAATTTTATTTATTTATTTCGGTTTGTTTTATTACGCAATTTCTTTTTTTTATTTTCTGATCTTTAGCGATTTTCTTTTTCCCTCCATTGACGTATTTTTATTTTTTTTATTCATTTGATTCTTTTTTTTTTTACCCAGACTTTTGAATTTTTTCTTATTTCTTTTATTCTTTTATTTATTGACTTTTTTGGTTTTTTTTGCATCCTTTGACTTTTTTTTGTTTTGACTTTTCCCTGATTTAATTTAATTCCCTGACCCTTATTCGTATTTTATCTCTATTTTAGTTATTGACTTAATTCTGTATTATTGTATTATTGTATCATTATTTATTGTGCGACGAATTTCGTCATCGTCTCCACGTGTTCGTGTCGCGTGGTGTGCTACGAGCCTTTCTCGTGTGTGAGCGTCGTTCGCGAGGCAGATAGAGCTCCCGCGTGAGTGCGAAAGAGACCGAAAATGCATCGCACACCGCCGCGCTCGGGCCTTCCCGCCGTATCTCTCAACCCCGAACAAATGAAGCGAGTACTCGCGTCGCGGGGTCTTTCGGTCTTGGGCGACGAAATGGAGTTGCAGGACCGATTAAATGCTGCGCTTCGTCGCGAATCAGAAATTCTCGTGCCGGTACCGATGAATTCTACCAATCCTTTTCGGGAGGAGGGGGTACGATTTTCGCCCTCGGCTATCGATAGCCGAGATAACGTGACAGGTCGCGGTGGGGGAAGGGGTCTCGCGACGAGTATCGTGGCGAACGTGCCAGAGGTGTCATCGGGCACACGTGTTCTACCGCCGCCATTACCGCCGCGTCGGAATCATGGGGCCAGCGACATAACGAATTTTAACCCCCCACGGGTCGATTTTGGAGCTACCGAGCCAGCGTATCGGTCGTCCCCGGTCGTTCGTTCGCAGCCACGATCAGCTGATTCCGCTGCGATGCGGTCAACGTACGAAATTCTTCGGAAATGGAATTTAACGTTCTCGGGGGAAATCGGAGAGGATGCTGAGCTTTATTTTGAGCTTAAAGCGGGGCCGAAGAATGCTACCGGCTTCGGATTACAATCTTTTAGATTGTCTTGAGTTTTTCTTACGTGGCAAAGCCCTTTGATCGAGTGGAGCCACCATGGTCTCTCGAAGAGCAATTAATGTACGTGCGTTGGAATATGCAGTCGCGTTTGCGACGTTTAATACAGCGGCGAGACTCTCGTACGTACGCTGAGCTCGAGAGCCGTGCCGTGGAGATCGAGAGGAGCTATCGCGAGGACGAACATCCGCGTGCACCTCCACCCCCTGAGCGGTCTATGATCCCGGCTCTCGCGTATGAGGATCCGTGTCGGAGCCGTGGACGTCCGAGCGTGAGCTTTGCCGTGATGGACGACTCGCGTGGGCGTGCTTCGTCGAACGTGCCTCCTGCACGCTTCGGGGAAGACCGTGCACCGGGGATGCCTCGTGGTGAGAGCTCTCGCTTCCCGCGTCGGACGGAATCGCCATACACGAACAGGAATAATTTTGAGTCGGCCGTTTCATACCGAGAGCGCTACAGTCGTTCTCCCTCGCCATATGGAAATCGAAATAATTTTGCCAATACATGGTACCGCGAACGATACGATCGTTCTTCGTCGCCATACGGGAATCGTTCTCGCGCTTCCGGTGCCGCCACTGGCCGCGAGGCTTACCCAAGTGCGCCAATCGGCTCGCAGTCGGGCAGTCAGTCGCCGCATACCGTGGTTTGCTACAATTGCAATGGCTTAAACCATTATGCGCGTGATTGCCTCGCCCGAAAGCCAAACAACAACCCGCAGCGTAGCCGTGAGAACGCTCCCGCTACAGTTCCTCCTCCGGAGGTGGGAAACGCTTCCGGGGACTGCCAATAAAGGCCGTGGAGTCTCCCGGGGGTCATGCTAAAGGCCTTTCCCAACCATTCACATTACCCGAAAATATCACGGATTATTTTTGTAGCCCGTTGAACAGTGGGCGGTCTCGGACCATTTTGATCGTGAAAGTTTCAATTTTGGGACACGTGCTTCCCGCCATTTTCGACAATGGCTCAACTAACACATTCGTCGGCAAAGAGGGTTTGTTAGTCGCTGCACGCTTGGGAATATCGCGTCGGCAAACTCCCCAACGCCCGAGTACTACTGCTAACGGGGATAAAATATTATGTAACGAGGAAATCGAATTTCCGCTACGTCTCGAAGATCGAGAGCGGACATTAACGGGTCGAGTTTTCCCGTCCTTACCGGTGCCTTTGCTCCTCGGATTGGACTCTCTTGAGCAGTTCGGGGTAGTAATTGACCATCTTAGGCGCGTCTGGTCGTGGCGCGTCTGGCGTGTGGGATCACCACTGAAGTGGCGATCCCACACGCGAGTTTGAATTCGTGCGGTGCGATGCGCCCGAGCACATGAACGTACTACTCGGTATTTCGGAATTAGAGCACGGGGAAAGCTCTCGATTAACTTTCTTTCTAGAGAAAGAACTCGAGATCCTTCGTAAGCTACCGGGTTTAACAAATTTGATTGAACATCATATAGATGTCGGGGGCAATCGGCCAATTAAACAGCGGTATTATCCAGTTACTCCCGTCATTCGCGAAGCTATCGATGCCGAGGTCGACCAGATGTTGGCCGAGGACATCATCGAGCCATCTAGGAGCGATTGGTCGAGTCCGATAGTAATGATTAAAAAGTCAAATGGCACCTATCGGTTCTGTTTAGACTTCCCGAAGGTCAATGAAGTCTCGAAAAAGGATGCGTACCCGCTCCCGTACATGTCACAGATCCTGGATCGGTTACGTTCCGCCAAGTACATCTCGACTATCGATTTAAGTCAGGCTTTCCATCAAATTCGCCTCGATAACGCCTCGAAAGAAATAACGGCGTTTACGGTACCGCACCGTGGTCTTTTCCAATTCAAGCGCATGCCATATGGGCTCACGGGAGCGCCGGCCACGTTCCAGCGGTTACTTGATCGAATAATCAGGCCAGAGATGGAGCCTCACGCGTTCGCCTATCTGGATGACATAATTGTGGTTACCGAAACCTTCGAGGAACATCTCGCCTGGCTTAGGCGCGTTTTCGAGCGTATTGCTAGCGCGGGGTTGAAGATTAATCCCGAGAAATGTGACTTTTGTTGCAAGGAAGTGAAATATCTGGGCTTCCTAGTCAACGGAGACGGCTTACAAGTCGATCCCGAAAAGACCGCTCCCATTAGACAGTTCCCGGTTCCGACAGGCCTCAAGCCTTTGCGGCGTTTCTTAGGAATGGCATCCTGATACCGGCGATTTATCCCACGATTCGCGGAGGTGGCTGAGCCACTCACGCGCCTCATGAAAAAGACACAGGGTTGGTTATGCGGCTCCGAGCAGCAAAAAGCTTTCGATAAGCTACGAGAAGCTCTCGCGAGCGCACCGACTCTCGCTTGTCCCGATTTTTCCGCGAAGTTCGTTCTTCAAACCGACGCGAGTATGAGCGGGATCGGGGCAGTGCTGACGCAGGAGTTGGATGGCGTTGAACATCCTATCGCTTACGCGAGCAAGACACTCTCGCCAGCCCAAAAGAATTACTCCACTACCGAGCAGGAATGTCCCGCGATTTTGTGGGCCATAAGCAAGTTCAGACCCTACTTAGAGGGCTACCGTTTTACAGTGATCACTGACCACCATAGTCTGTGGTGGCTGCAGTCACTGAAGGAACCCGCGGGTCGTTTAGCTCGTTGGGCCCTTCAGCTGGCGCAGTACGACTTCGAGATAGTGTATCGCAAAGGAGCGCTAAACCACGTTCCCGATGCGCTGTCTCGAATGTACGAGGGTACATCCGCCCAGTCTGTGGAGGAGCCCGAGGTCTCGAGCTTGAATTTGGCGCTATCGATTGCGAGTCCTTCGGAGGATCCTGGGGTCGCTCACGAGCCAATCGAAGCCGATTCCGATCGGTGGTACGCGAGAAGAGCTTCGGAAGTAGTCGCCCAACCGCGTCGATTTCCGACTTGGAAGTTTGAGAATAACCACCTCTATATTCATCGGCGAATGACGCGACGCGTGCTGCCGGAGGGAGACCATTCAGAATGGAAATTTGTGGTTCCACGGCTCTCGAGAGCGATAGTATTGCGAGAATGCCATGACGAGGCTCAAGCTGGACATCTTGGGGTCCAGAAAACATACGAGCGAGTGTTTCACTCATATTTCTGGCCCCATATGTTCCGCGATGTGGCACGATATGTACGACATTGCGGTGTGTGCCAAAGGGCCAAGGTCGAACAGCTGCCGCCACTCGGTCTCATGGGGCGTCGCATTGTCGAGGTACCATGGACGGTGGTCGCAGCCGATATCATGGGACCTTTTCCCGCGAGTCGAGCAGGGTTCGCGTACGTTCTCGTGATTCAAGATCTCTTCACGAAATGGGTGGAGTGTTGTCCACTCCGGAAAGCTAACGGGAAAAAGATCAGCGAAGCTCTCGAGGAGCTTGTATTTTCGCGTTGGGGGACGCCGGAAGTCCTTCTAACTGATAACGGTACCGAGTTTAATAACAATAGCATACATGCCGTAGCTCGCGACCGGGGCATCTATCATGCCACCAACCCGCCGTATCATCCGCAAGCAAATCCCGTGGAGCGTGTAAATCGGGTTTTGAAAACCATGATCGTGTCATTTTTAGAGGGCGATCATAGGGCTTGGGACGAGCATTTACCGGAGTTTCGATTCGCAATTAACACGGCGTATCACTCTTCCGTTCGGTCTACACCGGCCTATCTTAACTTTGGTCGGGAACCCAAGCCGCATAATTTTTACCGTCGTCGAGAGGAAGGCGAACTCGAAATAGACCCCTTACCTCCCGAAACCTGGTCGACGCGTATGCGTCAGCTCTCGGAGTTACGCGAAAAGGTCTCGCACGATCTCGAAGAGGCGTATCAGCAACAGGCTGCTCAATTCAACCGGCATCGTCGCGATCGCGTATTTAGCGTGGGGGATCTCGTGTTGAAGCGACAACGAATTCTATCGTCCTCGGCTCAAAACATTGCCGCCAAACTAGCGACCAAATTTCACGGGCCGTTTCGAGTTGTTACCGTGCTCTCGCCCGTGGTGTACGAGTTGAAGCACGTAGAGGGCGGTCGCGTGATAAAGGCCTCGATAGCCGATTTAAAACCATATCTTTCCCCGACCGATCAGTCATAAATCAAGCGAGTTCCTTTCCGCCTTCCTGTTCCCGTTTTCACCCGGTGATGGTATGTGTCTCGTCGCATGGGGGGGTTCAGGTTGGGTTCAGGTAACTGTCGGGAACGTCTGGAAAATTGATTGGACTGCCACCTCGAGGACGAGAAACGGTGAATACTATTTTATTTATTTTGTTTTTGCTTTGTTCTGTTCCACATTTATATAATCACATGAGCGCTGTTGGATTCTCTCGCGCGGAAATCTGCTGTTGCGACAGGTTTTCCTATTTTGCTAAGCCCTAAGAGGCTTCAGAGCGAAGCTTCGGTCCTACACAGCCGGGGCGGCCTTTTTTATGGGGGGGGGGGGGGAAGAGTTGTAACGTGGCGTTTCTGCGTCACGTTACCAAACTCAGAAAAGAGCTCCTGGCACGACACGAGAGCGACGTCTCGTCTCGATGAGTCCCGCCGAGACGATCCAACAGGGCAAATGCGTTAACCGCCGTTCGATTATAATATATATATATATATATATTGTGACACGCGGCCACAAATATAGAATTAATAGCGCTCGCTCGAAGCGCCGCGGCACACTGATAATCTGTAAAAATAATATTAATTAATATAAGCACAAGTAGCTATTAAGGATCCCGCCGAGGTCGAGAAAAAACCCTTCTTCTCCCTTGAGACCCCGCCGACCTTCCCCAAAAACAATCCCCATCCCCATTACTCACTCTCTTTTATTTACTGTCTCCCCTAACCTCACCTGTCACCGAGACTATCGAGACCTTCAGAGACATTTCGCCCGAGGATTTTGCGAGGACGGGGCTGAGGCAGGGCAGTGGAGGGTCGCCCTCCAGCACTTCATCCCAGAGACCTCTCCACCAACAACCTTTAAGCCCTTTTGGGCCACTTCCACCGGAAAATAAAAACAACACAGCACGAGAACAATAAAAAGAATCACCAAGTGACAGCTCGAGACTGCCGCCCCCTTTCGGCTGCCCCTCGTAGGCCAGAAGGGACCTCAATTCGCCCCGAAGCCACGTGAGGGCAGCACCGGCCGGACAATTATTTGCCATCGATAATGAGACCCCTGGAGAGGGTAGCATCGCGGGATCTACCGCGCGCCCGCACAGCAGTGCGAAGCGGCCCTCTCGCTGCCCGCCAATCCCAGAGCCTCACGAGGAGAAAGCGCCAATACGAGACCGAGACCTGCCACGAGACACCAATCACCTGAACGAGACCCAGCCATCGATAATGACGACCCTGCCATCGATATCCCTTCCTCTCCCCCCCCCTCCTCCCCACGACGAGACCTCCGAGGTGTCGCGATACCGGCGACACTTCGAGCGAGAGCGTAGGATAGAGTAGAGCGATAGTATTTAAATTGTAATAGAGTAGAGAAAGTAGAGCGTGAGCCAGAGTATAGCGAATTGAGAAAGTAAAGAGTTGAGTGTAAAAAGAAACAAGAAAAGAGAGACGAGAGGAATGAAAAGTAAGTGTTGCATTCCCAGTGTATAGTGCATTTAGTTTTGAGTCTGCGAGGATTGCGTTTGAGATCCCCCCCCCTTTTCAGTGTATCGAGCCCCGAGTGTGCCGCGGTGACCGTTCGCGTTCCCCTGTCCCTCCGTTTAATGCCTTATCTCGCGACCCTCTTCCAATTTTAATTCCAGAGTCATTTTTCCCCAGTTCTATCGAGTCTTTTTGTTATTGAAAGCCAGCGATTCTCGCACAAAACCTCACCGAGGTAATAACTAAGAGGCCGTTGCGACGGAAAACCCCCCCTGAGACCACCCCGCGCCCGAGAGCTAGCCGGTGGCTCGCGCGCGTGAGAGAACGAGCTTCCGAGAGCGAGTGTGTGAGGGAGAGAGAAAATATTGAGAGTGCGCACATACCGAGAGCGTACGATAGGCAGTTATGCCTTCCGAAAAATAGCTGGCGTCCAAGGCCAGTTTTGATTTCGAGCTGTGTTCCGAATTTCCGAGATTTGCACGTGAACTATCTCGTTTAAGAATTTTCCCCCGTGACCCCCCCCCCCAAAATATTATATTATAATTTTCTGTTCATATTACTTTCTTTTTGCGACAGCATAATTTGCTCCTATGGATTTGATCGTATGATTAGATTGTCTTTATTTTGCGCTATTTTTAGTATTTTCCCCCTTTTGCGTTATTTTCGATAGTTGCTTTATTCTGCGCTATTTTTAGTATTTTCCCCCTTTTGCGTTATTTTCGATAGTTTCTTTATTTTGCGTATTCTTAGTAGCCTCTTTATTTTGCGCTATTTTTGGTATTTCCCCCCCCCCCCCCTTTTGCGTTATTTTCAATAGTTTCTTTATTTTGCGTATTTTTAGTAGTTTCTTTATTTTGCGATATTTTTGGTATTCCCCCCCCCCCCTTTTTGCGTTATTCTCGATAGTTTCTTCATTTTACGCTATTTTTGATATTTTCTGTACCTTGCGTTATTTTTAGTATTTTCTCGATTTTGTGTTATTTTTCGCTATTTTGCGATATTCTCGAGATTTCTTTATTTGGCGTTAACTTCGGTATTTGCCCTTATTGGCGAGATCTGCATTACCGGCAGTATAATCCTCATTTGCGATATGTGGCATTTCTGCTTTTATTAATAAATATTACTATTTTTGTTTACGCCCCTAATTTTCATTCCCCCTTTTTCATTTCCCCCCCCCCCCCCAGGTAAGCAAAGGCGTGATAATATATATATATTGTGACGCGTTTTTCCCTATACCCACTCGACGTACACAAAATTCTTGCTCACCGGCTCGAAGGGCGCCAGCCACGGAAGCCATAGCGGCCCGTGACAAATTTTATTTTCTAACCGGCGAATGAGGAAACTGCACGACTTGGCTGCAGCCTTCTAAGATGGTAGAGGGGCTGCGTTTACTCGCGGGATGGTCCTTAAATGAAACAATACACTTGGACTTTAACTTGAATATTTTAATTGCACAAATAAACTCTTTTCGGGTTTTATCCCTTGGTGGACTCGATATAATACGACAAAATAAATATGACCGAACTAAACGGACAGACGAACACGAAATCTCGACTCCGGGAACAATACACCGCACGGAAGATAAAACTTAAATATTCGCACAACCTACTTGGTAGCCGAGACGGCGTACAAGATTCCGCCGATAGAAAACGTGCTCGCGAGAGCCGTTACACAAAAGAAAAAGAGACGCGCGATGAATTTCTTCCCCGGCCGAGACTCGGAACGACACTTAGCCTTAAAATTAATTGGACTCGCACCTCGCGCCACAAAATATAAAGGAACGGACCTCGGTGAGACGATCCAACAAATAATAATTACAAGACGAGAAATTCCACACACGATAATAGGCGGGAAACTAAGCCGCGATCGGGCTCTCATGCGTTAACCGGCCGTCACGACAATATCGCTACGGCTCTATATAATTTTACCGCGATAAAACTCTCAAAACATGAAACCGAGAGAAACAACGACCCTACCGGTTTATTTTCTTTGGCTGGACCCCGAATAAACCACGGTATGCCCCACCGTGAGGATATTCGGAGGGGCTGCTTATCTTGAGCAACGGGAGCGGCCACGACACGAAAAACCACGTCTTATCTCGCACGCGACGGAAGCTTGAGTCCCCGAGAAATTAGGCGCGCTTTTCCCTCTCGCCGCGGGTCCTTTTACCCCCACCCCTCGCCTCTTAAACGCTCGCAAACACGTTTGAAACCGCTGATCGGACCGGTAGCTGCACGTGACTCGAAATCGACGGAAAAGACGATTCGAGAGCGGGCAACGATAGACAATCGCCTCTAAGCTCGATCCTGTGGCTTCAATGGCCACTAACTCCGATGCAGCGGCCCTGCAGATGGCCTTAATGCAGTTCCTCGTGTGGTGCAGCGTGACTTCCATGCGAGCAGCACGGCTCGGGGTGGGTGGCGTGGCGATAGCCTATCATAAGCCACGATTCAAATCGCGACTCTCGTGAGATGGTTGAGAGCCGCGGCAGCGACGAAAAGCACGTACGTGAGCCCACTTACACCGGTAAAGCTCAGGCCAATGATCGATACAAGCCGTGGATCTCGTGTCGTTAGCTCGCAGCTGCGCGGTTGACCTGCGCGCATCCTTCGGTGACGATGGTGTTCCTCGTTGGCCGGTAAAGCCGAAGCTCGCCCGAAGATAAAGGAAAAATAAAATACGAAAAATATTAGTATAATCGAACGACGGTTAACGTATTTGCCCTGTTGGATCGTCTCGGCGGGACTCATCGAGACGAGACGTCGCTCTCGTGACGCGCCGGGAGCTCTTTTCTACGTTTGTTAACGGGCAGCAGAAATGCCACGTTACAATATATATATATATTGTGACGTGACATTTTACTCGTCACCCGCACGGAGGGTGGCCGAGCAACGGGTCGGTGTTACGACCCTCAGGACGACGCGCATGGAGCCGCCGTGCCGCAATTCGCCGACTCAAGGCTAAGTCGAGCCGTTGGCTCAAATAATTTTCTGTAGTTTTAGCCCGGCGACTTGCAAGGTTTTGGGCCGACCGTCGTATTAATTAAGATCTGCCTTTAAGATGATATGAGAATTAATTATAAGTGCTATCTGTAGTATTATTTGAGAATTAATTGTTAAGGCTACCTTTCGAGTATTAATTAGAAGAGCTGCCTTTACAATTACTCGTTCGAGCTACCTTTAGAGAATTAATCATAAAAGCTACCTTTTATATTAAATATTAAAGCTACCTTTTGAGAATTAATTATGGAAATGACATTTTATATTAATTATCTTTGATTATTGAGGATTAATTTGAGTTTAATATTCACGATCAGGGCCAATGGGGATGAGGGGTCATTCTCCACGACCCTTGGCGAATATCAGTCTAGCCTTCCTCGCTCGACGGGGGCGTAGCGTTGCGCTGCCGGTTCTTTGATCTCACTCGAGTCACAGTTGGTTCCATGGGGAATTTGGCGGGATTTTGTCTCATTTTTTACAAGCGGGTGCCGTCCATAAGCACCCGTGGGTTTTTTTGGATGCCGGGAAGGACAAAGGTTAATGGCCAAAGGTAACGTGTCGCCTGTTCTTCCCGACTTCGTAACCAGGAGCTACACCAGCCCAACCGGCTCGCTGCTCTTCGCGGTCCGCTCACCACGGCGCCTCATTTGGGTGGACTACGGGGAAGGAGCGGGAGGCGGGGTGCCTTTTAGTGCGAGTGCACTGTGGGCCCACCATGATGCTTAGAAGGGACGCCTCAGTGCCGTGAGGGAGGCCTCCCCCTGCCTAGAGAGAGAGCACCGACAGGTGTGTGGGGGCCGAGAGAGGGTGGTGATCACCCAGTTCGGGAGCTCGCGGACAGCGTAATGAGTGATCAGTCTTTGAATTGCGATAATTGGATCAAGTCGATATATTGAAAAGTAAAAGTGCCAAAAATTCTTCGCATTTGAGCTGCTGCAAAGAGCTGGCGAGCGTGATCCTCCTTTTCTTCTCTGTGCGAGGGTAGAGTTCGTTACGTTTATTTTGTGCTTTATGGCTTTGGACCGACGTCTTATTGTGTAATTATTTTTCGACAGTCTTGCGTTTATTGGATTTAATTTGGGGTGAATTAAAAATTATTACCTAACTCTACCCTCGTCTCTGGTCGCGAGCCACGTTTTTTTTGGATTTTGTTTCATTTTAGTTGCTACCTTATTTCATGCTACCTACGTTAGGAAATTAGGGGACCAAACATATCGATTATTAGGGTTTAATTAATGGATAAAAGTGCGTAGTAATAGCCGTTAGTATTCGTAGCCAATTTTTGCATAGCCGCCGGTGAATATTACCCATTCTCGAGCCGACTTCTTACGCCGGTAAGAGGCTCCGAGGCTTCATCGTGTGTTTACTTTTTTTTGGTTGACGGATTATATTTCGCTACCTACATCATTCTCGTATTTGGGGAATTGAATTGCTGCCTATCCTGAATATAATTTTGTGTCTTACACGAGCCTATCTATCATGAATATAATTTTGTATCTTACACGAGGTATTCTTGCGAGTTACACGCGGCTACCTATGGTATTTTGATTCTTATTATTTCGCGATGCTACCTATAATGATTATCACTATTTCGAGATGCTACCTACCACAATTATTATTGATTTTGCGCTGTTACCTATTACGATTATTATTATTCTCACGCTGCTATCGATTACGATTGTTATTATTTTCCTCGGTCTACCTATTATGATTATGATTATTTTTCGCGGTGCTACCTATTATGATTATGATTATTTTCCGCCGTGCTACCTATTATGATTATGATTTTTTTCCGCGGTGCTACGTATTATGATTATGATTTTTTTCCGCGGTGCTACCTGTTATGGGGAAATAACTTGTTGTACCTTTTTAAAAAGCAGTGAGGACTATACCTTAGTATAGTCTCACGTTTATTTCTTTAAGTACAATTTATATCACAATTATTTCGTGGAGTGTACAATATTTAATATTGTGTAGAGTATAATATATGCAAGAGGCGAGTGACAGCTCGTCTCCGGGTAGACTCCTTGTTATGCCCCGAGGCGTGACTTATATAGTCCCTTGGGTACTGGGTCTTAGTCCCTTGGAGGGAGGTTCTTATCTCTGCTTTACACCCCCCGACGTAGACTGGCTTTTCTCCTGAACAGCCCTTGGTTTGATCATTCTCGTTAATTGGATCGAAGGTTGTGGGGTAGGTGCCGCAGATTTGTTGTGGAACTGTACGTTGGGTTGGTGGTACACAGTTTGTTTGTTACAGCATAGTTTGATACAGAGTTTTGGCATACATTTGCTTACACATTTGAATACTCCCACTTTATTCATAGTCCGTAGTGTAATTATGGCTAGGCCTACATATCCTGCTATTGTTAATACGCTAATGCTTCGTTCTGTCCAAGTCCTGGATCTTCTTATGGTTTTTATTTTGTCTATTTGTATTTGTATGTCCTCTAGGTCAACTTCCAATTCTCTGATTTCGTTCGTGTTTAAGTGGTGCTGTACTGGTACTAGTAAGTTATCTATTAATTTGATGTCTGTTTCGTTCAATTGAGTGATATAATCTTTGTGGTACTATACGTTAATGGTGAAATTGGTTTGTTTGGGTATTTTCATTATCGCTCCGTTAGAAGTTATTGTACAATCTTGGTTCGTTTGGATCAGGCTGGGTTCTTTGATCGTGAGGAGCTCTAATTTGCTTTCACAGAGTACGTCTAAGTGTTGTTCGGATTCGGGGAATATCAAGTATCCACGATCGTTTTCTAACTGTATATATGTCAATTCTGAGATTTTAAAGAGTGCTGTTTTACACTTTGGGTTAGTGAGAATTTGAATTTTTCTGTTGGGAATTTGTGAATCGCAAGATTCGGTTTCGGCTTGTAGAAACGAAGGTTCTTTTCGTTTGCAAATGATAAGATCTTCGGATTTTGTGCAGCGTTGTAATGTTTCCTGATTCGTGGGGATGTATGAGCTATAAGCTTGATCAACTAATATAAATTCTGATTCCGGTATTATAGCCAGATGGGCCGTACCGTGTTTCTGAGGTATCGGCATTATGTGTTTGATATTGAAAGTGTCTTGTTCCCATAGAGGTACGTCGATCACGTAGTTGAGTCGATTTTTTGAAAGCATTATGTTAACTGTCGACATGTCTAGGATGTTCTGGTAATTCTCTACAGTGTTTTTGAGACTGTAAGGTGTACCGGTGGATTTTTCGAAGGATGCAATTCCGTCCATAAGGTTTGCTGGATCGAACACCTGTGGATGGATGACTCCATGTTTAGCGTCCCCTATGGCGTTGAGTATAGTGTTGGTGTCTTCCGATAGGTCGGCCAATAAGAATCCGCAGATCGTCAGGTAGTTAGATAGGTGGATGTCATTGGAGTTGTTGTTTACTTTATTGCTCGTTGCTCTTGCTTGCTTCAGGTAAACGTCTCCTTGGTTATTCAATTTGTCCATGTCATGGTTTGCGTTGTTCAAAAAGATTTTTATTATTCTGGTCTGGTTGGTGTGTCCTTTCGACAGGGTGTCAGTTACATTGTAGATTTTGTCAAGTTCTCCGTTGATGTGGTCCATGTCATCCTCGGTTAACGTCCCGAATAGTGTTTTGGATAGGGACCTTTGGTGGTGCGAAGGTGTGGTCCGAATATGTCCATTGCGATTTTCTCGTTGGCTGCCGTCGCTGTGTCGGTGATTATGGCAGGTGCTTTTGGTCGTATCCTCGTTAGCTTTGCTTGTTGACACAGTACGTAGTTTTTAATGAATTTAATCATATCCTCTTCCATGTCTTTCCATTCGTAATTTTCCTTTAACCGTGCAATGGATTTATTCTCTCCTAAGTGGTGGGTGAGAGTTCCTCGATGATTTTCTTGAAGGATTAGTTTTCGTTATTCTTCTGTCAGTTGTCGTTCCCTGTTGCAGTTTTTGATTACTTTGGCGTTTTTGTGTGCGAAGAAGTTTAGTATGTCGTTGATGGTTTCCTTTTCATAGCCTGATAGTGTTGGGTCTCGAATGATGAATCTTGGTTCTTGTTTGTTTTCCTTGAAGTATTTGAGAGCTAGGTAGATTTCGTTGGTCCAGTTTTTCTCGTCGTATTCCCCAAGTTCAACCTCATTGTTATTATTGTCGCTGATTTTAGTTATAGGTATCCATGTTCCCTCGTTGATATTTTGCAGGTGTTTAATTTTGTTCTCGTGGTTTTCTGTGAGGCACCATACTGTGTACTCGGCGTAGAGTTGTTCGGGTGTTATAATCGTCGCGTCGTTTGGTGTTTCTAGGTCCACTCCGTTCAGTGCCTGTTGTAGTAGGTCTCGGATAGGGGATATCCTTGATAAGGTGTCTGCGGCGCAGTTCTCCTTCCCTTTTTTGTACTCTATCTCGAATTCGTACTCCTCTAGCTTGAGTCTCCATCTCATTAGTCGTGATGAGGGGTCTTTGATGTTGAATAACCAAATGAGACCTTTGTGATCCGTTTGAATTCGAAACTTTCTTCCTAGCAGATATTGTCGTAGTCTTTTGGTTGCCCAAACGATGGCTGATAATTCCTTCTCTGGCGTAGTGTAATTTTGTTGTGCTTTGTCGAGGGTTCTTGAGATATAACAGCATGGGTGTCCTTCCTGTGGTAGGATGGCTCCTACTCCTACATTGGATGCGTCGGTTGTCAGTATGAATTCCTTGTCGTAATTAGGGTATCTCAGCACCCGTGATGTACAGAGTGCGTTTCGTAGTGTTTGGAAGCTTTCTTCGCATTCCTTGATCCACTCGAATTTCTGATCCTTTTTTGTTAAGTTTGTTAGGGGCTTGCTGATAGTGGAAAATCCTTTGATGAATTTTCTGTAGTAACCTACTCGTCCGAGGAATCCTTTTATTTCCGGGACTGTTACTGGTCTCTTGAATTTCCCAACGGCCTCAATCTTTTTGGGATTTGGCTTGACTCCGTCTTTCGTAATCAGATGTCCCAAGTACTCGAGTTCTGGTCGAAGGTACTCACATTTGTCGGGTTGTAATTTCAATCCGATTCGTTGCAGTTTTTTGAATAGTATTTCGAGATTATCGTGGTGTTGCTGCAGCGTCGAGCTGAACACCACGATATCCTCTAGGTATACGAAGCAATGTTTTCCAACGAGTCCTCGTAAGGCCATGTCCATCATTCTTTGGAATGTGGCTAGTGCATTCTTTAATCCGAATGGCATTCTATTATATTCGAAGTGTCCGTTTGGCGTAGAGAAGGCTGTGTACTTCTTTCTTTCTTGTTCCATAGGTATTTAGTGGAATCCTGAGCATAAGTCGAAAGCTGAGAAGAATTTTGCTTTACCGAGATGATTTAAGATATCGTCGATAAGTGGTAGAGAGTAAGCGTCCTGGTCTGTCTTCTCGTTTACTTTACGGAAGTCTATGACGATTCTCCATTTCTTTTTGCCTGAAGCGTCTGCTTTCATGGGCACTACCCACACGGGTGAATTGTATGGTGATTTCGATTCTTGTATGATACCCTTGTTTAGCATTTCGTCCATTTGTTTGTTAATGTCTTGCTTGTGGACTTCTGGTGGTCTATAACTAGCTGAATTTATTGGTTTGTCGTCTCTGACCTTGATGACGTGTTCGGTAGTCGGGGAGCATGGTAGTGGTCTCCTGGCAGCGTGAATACCTCGTTGTATCGTATAATCATCTGTTTCAGTGGTGGTCGTAGCTTGTCCTCAATGTGTTGGAGTCTTGTGTTTTCCATTAAGAGTTGAGTTCTCTTAATTGTTTCTTCTTAGCTTAGATTTTGTTTCATTTGTCTGGTTACCGTTACCCTTTCAAAGTTCATTTGATCGTGTTTTATAATGATCGGTGAGTTACTAGTGTTGTTCATGGGTACTCTGATGTTATAATTCTTTATGCGGAAGATTCCTTCTTTTATCTCCGGGTGATTTTGAATCGTTACATGTCCTTTTTTGCTGGAGCGTGGTATACGTAGGATTTGATATGTTTTCGGGTTTACGTAGTAGCTGCTATCCCTGAGTGGGTGTTTGTAAGCGTCGAGTGTTAGCGTGGTATAATCCAGTGAGAACTGAAAGTTTTCCAGGAAGGGTCGTCCGACTAGGCTCTCTTCGTTCATAGGGAAGTCGTTCGGCACGATAGTGAATGGTATGCTTTTGTCGTGCCTGATGAGCTCGATTTCTTTTGAAGTTTTGTGAACTTCGTTCCCCATGTAAAATTTCCTTTCTTTTGGTCTTACATTCTTCATATTGTCCGGGTCTATCATGGATTCTTTTATCAGGTTTATTGATGATCCTGAATCGATGAGCTTTGTCTCCTCCGTTGGTGCTTCCTCGTCTTCCAGGTCTTCCTGTATTTGGTTCACCCTTTGGGGTGGTCGCTTTTGATTCTGACGTCACTGAAAACTCGGTTTCTGGAAACAGCGGTCATCTGTATGTCCGAATTTGTTGCAAGTTTTACAGTGCAATTTCATTCTGTCGAACAGTGGCTTATTCTCTGTTCGGTTGAAGTTTCTATCATGTTGAGCTGGTGTCCCTTCGCTTCTTTGTGGGGCGTAAGTGGATTTTTGTGTTAAATTTCGTCTATCCCCGATCCGGTTCGGTGTGGTAGTGGTAATTGGTGGGCGAGTTTGTGGTCGCTGACGTTGGCGTTCTAGCATAAACGTCTCAGCTTCGAGTGCCTCGCGCAGTGTGTTTGGGTATGTGCTGCGGACTTGCATACATATTTCGTCTCTTAAACCACCTATGTATGTTTTTACGATGTTTCGTTCCTCTATTTTCAATGCCAGTTTTGTCTCTGTACGGGATGTGTTTTCGTCGGCTTCGTTCTGAATGGTGTATTTGAGATCATTGTATCTCTCGATGAATCTCTTATCGTATGAACGTATGTTCTCGTTGAGCTGACGCGTTTGCATGAGCTTGGATCGTGCTAGTCCGTATGACGTTGCTGACGCTACATTATCTCGGAGTGCTTGGAATAGATCTTTGTAGTTGCTTATTTCCAGTCCGCGAATGCTTCGTTCTGCTTTTCCTGTTACCTTCTCATTCATAATGAGGTCTAGGAGTCTCTCCGGTCGGTTGCAGATTGCGTGAGCGCGTTTGACTGAGTGCGTTCGTAGTACGCACGTACGTATTGAGTGTGTGCGTACGTATTTTATCGCATCTTTTGCTGGCTCAGAGTCGGCTGGATGTGGTGCACGTGTGTGTTGCTAGCCCTTTCGACTGACGAGTCAGACGTTGTCACGACGTTTCTGATTTCTCTTTCTCTTCTTCGTGGCTGTCTTTCTGGTGGTTCTTCGTCTTCAGTGATCCCCACTCCTAGATGTTTCCAGATTTTCTTTGTTTCCTCCTGCCTCTTCAAGTTTTTTACACCCAATGTGGTCATGTTGATTTCCAAATGGGCGAATCTTGCACTAAAGTCGTCTAATTTTTCCAAAATTAACATGGTGTTCCTATCTTCTCTTAAGCTTTTGGTAGAGCCCGTAGGTGAATGTGTTCTTGACATGGTTGGAGCTGTAAGGTATGGATACTGGATCCTTTCTATTATATCTGTATCGCTGCTATTAATGTCGTCACTTGTTGGAATTTCGTTGATTCCGGTACGATATTTCGCAAACGCCAGATTTAATTAATGTTGGACAGTGGTTGGTGATAGCCTTGCCTCCTGCCTTTATTTTTATATCCTTTATGACTTGCAAGCTGCTACAAGCTTGGTCATTATAAAAAGATCACTTACGGTTTTTATTGACGAGAGAGATCAATTCACGGGTTGATTCTCACGTATTTAATCAATTTACCTTATCGTGTTGATCCTTTTGTTGATGAAGTTTTGAAGTCTTCTGAAAGTCTGAATTATTTCTGGTTCGTCTCCAGATAGTTCCGATGTGATTCTATAGATAGTTCAGGATCTGAGTCGTGGCTCGTCTTTAACGTAGCTCGTACAAACAGAATGACTTCTTTGTAATCGCGAGTACTATCCTGGCAGGATCACCAAAATGTTACGGGGAAATAACTTGTTGTACCTTTTTAAAAAGCAGTGAGGACTATACCTTAGTATAGTCTCACGTTTATTTCTTTAAGTACAATTTATATCACAATTATTTCGTGGAGTGTGCAATATTTAATATTATGTAGAGTATAATATATGCAAGAGGCGAGTGACAGCTCGTCTCCGGGAAGACTCCTTGTTATGCCCCGAGGCGTGACTTATATAGTCCCTTAGGTGCTGGGTCTTAGGCCCTTGGAGGGAGGTCTTATCTCTGCTTTACACTACCTATTATGATTATGATTATTTCCTGCGGTGCAACCTATTATGATTATGATTATTCTCGCGATGCCACCTATTATGATTATTATTATTTTCGCGTGTTACACGATGCTATCTATCGCGAATTATTATTTTTCGAGTCGAACGATGCTACCTATTAACGTCATGATTATTTTCACAATGCTACTTATCAGGATTATTATTATTTTTCCGCGGTGCTACCTATTATGGTTCGGATTATTCTCGCGATGTTACCTATTATGATTATTACACGATGCTACCTATTACGATTAGTATTATTTTGCAAGCTACACGAGGTTTCCTATGGTGATTATTATTTTGCGTGATGTTACTTATGGTGATTATGGTTTTGCGTGATGCTACCTATTCGGATTATTATTATTTTCGCGCTATTATTATTTTATTGTTTTGGCACCGAGTATCTCGGCTACTTGTTATTAATTTGTCCGTTATATTATTTTGCGCAAGTTACCTGGAGCTACCTATTTTGAGTTGTATCGCATTGTCTTAGGCTTAATTAGTTCATAGGTGCTGGCAATTGTATCAATTACTTTATGGCGAATTTCTACATCGGCTCATTTATCCTGTGAACACCAAATGAACCACCGGGAATGTTGCAATCAAAACTTAGTTTCCCGAAGCCCCCAGTTTTCGTTGCTTCTTTCCGTCCACCCCCCTCTACCATCGCTCTCTCAGGTGAGCTGAGCTAGCCGAGTCTCTCCTTCGGCTTCACCACTTCACTTCCCGCGTGTTGAGTCATTTTTGCGAACTCGTGTGGAGAATCAAATTAATAAAAGTCGGTCTGTGACCGGCGGTACTTGGTACCTGGCGCCCGATTCCTTCACACGGGGGTTAATTTTGGTCTCGAGTGACATCATTGCTTCTGAGGATTTTGTTGCGGTTTGTCGGCAATGGGTCGAGTTTTGTTGAGGATGAAGTTTTGGCGTGATTGTGTTCCGATAACACGCGGTAGGTGGAGTCGAGTCAGACCGGTAAAGTGTGCGGGGAAAGTCTCGTTACAATTTATATATATATATATATATATATATATATATATTATTTTAATAGTGACGCGTGTATATATATATATATTGTGACACGTTTCTCCAGGAAACCCCCTCGACGCGCACAAAATCCTCGCTCGCCCGCTCGAAGGGCACCAGCCACGAAAGCGAGAGTTACCCGTGGCAAATTTTAATTTTCTTGCCGGCCAACGAGGAAACTGCCCGACTTTGCTGCAGCCTTTTTTGATGGTTGATGGGCTGTATTTCTCACGGGGTGATCCTCAAATAAAATAATACTCGATCAATTTATATCTGATTTTAATTTTACACGTAATATCTCTTCTTCTTAAGGGGTTACGCCACCCTGCAATTTTCAAAAAATCGATTTTTTTTTAAATTCTGTTCTCATAGTTTGAACCTTGAAGAAAATTTTAAGCGAAATGCGAAGTCCGTATCTACAATATAATGGAGGGAGATATTAATTTTTACACCAACCTTAAATGTCAAAAAAATCGGTCGCGCGCAAGAATATACACAAGAGGCCAGAACAGCTCGGAGAAGGTTGAGATTATCTCTCGAGGTCCTGCAACTTGCTGAGGAAGGACCCCAATATGGAGCAGGAATCGCCGATTAAGTATAATAAAACAAGGTAAGTCACAGAAATGTTTTTTACTATTGAAGCCGCGTCAAAACTTTAACGCGTTTTTCTCGAAACGACATTTTTTGAATTTGCGGAAAATATAACTCAATAACAGCTATTCCGATTGATTTGAAATGTATACCACACATTTGTAACATAATTATCTCAATCCTTTCGGACGATTTTTTTTTAACGTTAATCGTTTTTGTTTAATCGATGTTTTTAAGTAGAAATTTTCTGTGAAAAACAAATATAAATTTCTACGTGATACCAATAATGAATTTTTTTTTTTGAGATAATCCTATGGAGCGCCGTGTATGGAACCTTACTCAACAAAATATTTTCATTCTTTTATATTTTAGATGAATCGTGGGGCCATTATGATTGACGCAGATTAGGGGTGGAAAAAAAACTTGATGCGCGCGGAGGCGTGTATCTCCGTCAATTATACATATTTTTAGATTAAAAAAATACATTTCAGAAGCTGAAAACATTTACTGAAAGCGTGTAAAAATAGAAATAAAAAATATCCATTACTCCTGCTACAAAATATTCACGAATACCGAGTCTTATTCTACACCCTCAGGGTAGTGTAACCCCTTAACGCCTAGGTCGACTCGATACACAATTCAAATTCTGAAACTATTAAACGGACGGACGGAAACGAAATCTCGACCCCGGGAACGATTGTACTGGTGAGATGGAAACTTTATTTTGTCTCAGCCAACTTGGTAACCGAGGCGGCGTACAACATACCGTCGACCGAAAACGTGCTCGCGAGAGCCGTTAGACAAGAATTGGCAATTTATATTCTTCCCCCAGCCGAGACCCGAATTAACACTTAGCCTTAAAATTATCTGGACTCGCTCCTCGCGCAAAATTAGGGCCTCGGTTAGACGATGCAACAAAATTACGAGAACGAGAAAATCCACACAACGATAAACGGCGGGACAATAAGACACGGTCAAGCTCTCATGCGTTAACCGGCCGTTACGACAATGTCGCTACAGCTCTACATACTTTTACCGCGATAAAAATACCCGAAAACACGGAACTGAGCGAAGCAACGACCCTATCGGTTTATTTTCTGTGGATGGACCCCGGATAATCCTCGGTTTGCCCACCCGTGACGTCATTTGGAGGAGTTGCTTCTCTTGGGCAACGGGAACGGCTACGACACGAAAACCACGTGTTTCCTCGCTCGCGATGAAAGCTTGAGTCCCCGAGCAATTAGGCGCGCTTTTCCCTCTCGACGCGGGTCCTTTTACCCCCAGCCCTTGCGTCTTTAACGTTCGCGAATAGTTTTAACTGCTGATCGGGACGATAGCTACACGCGACTCGAAAGCGACTGATAGGGCGGATTGAGTGCGTACGACGATGAAAGATCGACTCTAAGCTTGCGAGCAGTACTGCTTGGGGTGGGTGGCGTAACGGTTGCCAATCACAGGCCACGATTCAAATTTAAACTCTCGTGATATGACCTGAGACCAACGGTAGCGACGAGAAGCATATGAGAGCCCACTCACACCTGTAAAGCTCGAATAGATGATGATATAGGAGAGAGAACCCCTCGCTCTCGTTGATATCGTATCCAGTCGTGGATCCCCTACCGTTAGCAAGCAGCTGCCCAGTATACCAGGGCGCATCCCTTCGGTGACGATGATGATCTCGTAGGCCGGCTAAACCGAAGCTCGCTCAGAGATAACGGGAAAATAAAATATACGAAAAATATTAGAGTAATCGAACGGTCGTTAACGCATTGGCCCTGTTGGATCGTCTCGGAGCGACTCAAACGAGATGAGACGTCACTCTGTGTCGTGCTAGCAGCTCTTTTATCGTTTGATAACGTGCTGCAGAAATGCTTACAACTCCTCTTCCGATATAAGGAGGCCGCCCCGGCCGTATAAGACCGCAGCTTCACTCCGGATTCCGGGTAGACTGACTTCAAAAAGGTCTGTCGCAGCAACAAATTTCCGTTTGAGAGGATCTAACAGTGCGTAGGTTATAAAATAAAAATGGAAAAAAAAATATTGTGGACTGATTATATTGACCTTTTTCTCGTTCTCGGGGTGGCAATCCAATAAATTCAAAGACGTTCTTGACAATCACACAGACATGACCACTCATGCTATAAAACGGGTACCACCACCTGGAGGACTCAACAGGAGAGCATTCCAGGGACGGTCCAAGTTGTCGTAAAACCACGGGAGAAGTAAACAGAGGGTCACTGCTGGGGCTTTTTCTCCTCTTGGACCCAGCGGGGTCCCAGGCTGCGCCAGTTCTCCCCGCACGACGCGCACGTCTTCGCCGGCACATCCTGTAGGCCGCAGACGAAGTTAAAATCCCGGGTCCTCGGCTCCGGGCACTGCGCGACGTAGTGATCGCGTTTTCCGCAGACCCAGCAGCCCTGCCGGCGGTATGGTCTGGGACGCGGTAGCGGTGTCCATGGGTAGGCCCACGTGGTGGTCTTGGCGGGGGTCACCGGTGGTTTAGGAGTTTCATTCTTAATTACTGGAGGGGCCTTCGGCACCGGAGCTTCGGCTTCTCCCGCCATCGGGACGGCGGCGAAGGCGATTACTCCGTGCATGTGGGCGATCGCTCAGTCCTGCACCTCCTAGGTGATCAGCGGTGACCCTCGGTTCCCCACCAGATGCGCGCCATGCTCGCTGGATCCTCCGGGGGCGAGAACTCCTCCGGTTCGTCCTGCCACGAGAGCTCCTCCTCGATCACCTCCATCTTCGGTAGCTGGCTCATCTGTTGGGGAAAGATACGATTTTAGCTCGTCAATCGAGATCTTTGTCACGCGACCCCCGTCGACATCCTTTACCTCGTACACGACGCGTGAGAGAACGGTAACAATTCGAAAGGGCCCGTGAAATTTAGTCGCTAGTTTGGCGGCGACATTCTGAGCGGACGACGACAAAATTCGTTGTCGCTTCAGTACGAGATCCCCCACGTGAAACACGCGATCGCGACGATGACGATTAAATTGAGCTGCTTGTTGCTGATAGGCCTCTTCGAGATCGTGGGAGACTTTGTCGCGTAACTCCGAGAGCTGGCGCATTCGCGTCGACCGATTTTCAGGAGGTAAGGAGTCTATTCCAAAATCTCCTTCTTCTCGACGACGATAAAAGTTGTGGGGCTTGGGTTCGCGACTGAGTTAAGGTCGGGTGGTGTAGACCGAAAGAACGAATGGTATGCAGTATTAATCGTGAATCGAAACTCTGACAAATGCTCGTCCCAAGCCCTATGATAGCCTTCTAGAAAGGAGACGATCAAGGTCTTCAAAACCCGATTCACGCACTCCACGGGATACGCCTGCGGATGGTGCGGCGGGGTGGTGGTGTGATAGGTGCCACGCTCGCTGGCTACGGCCCGTATGCTATTGTTATTGAATCCCGTACCGTTATCCGTCAGGAGGACTTCCGGCGTCCCCCAACGCGAGAACACGAGCTCCTCGAGAGCTTCGCCGATCTTTTTCCCGTTCGCTTTTTGGAGCGAACAATACTCAACCCATTTTGTAAAGAGATCCTGAATTACGAGAACGTACGCAAATCCAGCTCGACTCGGTGGAAACGGTCCCATAATGTCCATTGCAACCACCGTCCATGGTTCCTCGACAATGGGACGTCCCATGAGACCCAGTGGCGGCAGCCTCTCGACCTTGGCCCTATGACACACACACAATGTCGCACACACCGTGCCACATCGCGGATTATGTGGGGCCAGAAATATGATTGAAACACTCGCCCGTACGTTTTCTGGACGCCGAGATGTCCAGCTAGAGTCTCGTCATGGCATTCTCGTAGTACTTCTGCTCTCGAGAGTCGGGGAACCACAAATTTCTATTCCGCACGGTCCCCTTCCGGTAGCACGCGACGCGTTATTTGCGGATGCACATAAAGGCGGTTGTTCTCGAGCTTCCAGGTTAGGAATCGGCGCGGATTTGCGACGACTTCCGACACTCTTTTCGCATACCAGCGATCTGAATCGGCCTCGATTTGCTCACGTGGGACACCCAGATTTGCAGGATGGCCCGCAATCGATAGCACCGAATTCAAGTTCGAGACCTCGGGCACATCAGCAGACTGGGCGGGTGCACTCTCTTACATTCGAGACAACGCATCGGGAACGTGATTCAGCGCTCCCTTGCGATAAACTATCCCGAAGTCGTACTGGGCAAGCTGGAGGACCCAATGGGCTAAACGACCCGCGGGTTTCCTCTGCGACTGCAGCCACCGCAGTCGGTGATGATCACCGTAAAATGGTAACCCACCTAAAGAGATGGGGTCTGAACTTGGCTATGGCCCACAGAATCGCGAGACATTCCTGCTCGGTGGTCGAATAATTCTTTTGGGCCGGTGAGAGTGTCTTGTTAGCATAAGCGATAGGGTGTTCAACGTTATCCATCTCCTGAGTTAATACCGCCCCGATCCCGCTCATACTCGTGTCTGTTTGAAGTACGAATTTCGCGGAAAAATCGGGACAAGCGAGAGTCGGTGCGCTTGCGTGAGCTTCACGCAGATTTTCGAAAGCTTTTTGCTGTTTAGAGCCGCAAGCCCAGCTCTGAGTCTTCTTCGTAAGGCGTGTGAGTGCTTTAACCACTTCTGCGAACCGTGGAATAAATCGCCGGTATCATGACGCCATTCCCAGGAAACGACGCAAGGGCTGGAGGCCCATCGGAACCGAAAATTCTTCAATAGGAGCGGTCTTTTCGGGATCGACTTGTAAGCCGTCCCCGTTGACTAAGAAGCCCAGATATTTAAATTCTTTGCAACAAAAGTCGCATTTCTCTGGGTTAATTTTTAGTCCCGCGCTCGCGATACGTGCGAAAATTCACCTAAGCCAGACCAGATGATCGTCGAAGGTCTCGGTGACGACAATTATATCGTCAAAACCGAAAACAGGAACCTATAAGATGACACTCATAGAATTCTGAAAATAAAAAATAAAATTGCAGTTGGTATTACCATCAGTTATCTGTAAAATAAAAATGGATTTACTGACGTCCAAAACATGCTATTCAGAAAATCCTTAGTGTTATCCTATGGAGTAATAAAAAACTTACACACTGAGTACTTGTACATTGTTGTAGGTGCAAACCTTCGTAAATGCCATTTGCACGAACATTTTTGTGGTAAGATTACCTGAATATAAACCGCGGCCGATCAGTATATCCAAAATTTGGTTCGCGAGCATTCCGCTGATAAATCATGCGCTTAAGTGCTTGAGCGCATGATTTATCAGCGGAATGCTCGCGAAGAGAATGCTCGTGAGCCGGAAACACTCGGCTCTTCTCACTATTAGTATATAATATATTATATACTAATAGTAAGAAGAGCTGAGTGTTTCCGTCTCCCAGGCGTTGTGCGACAGAGCGAAAGAAAGAGAGAGAGAGAGAGAGGCCGCCGCAGTGGGCCATGTCTCTTAGTCATTTTCATTTTATATGTAAAGTCAGGGTGTTTTAGGTATCCAAGATAATGCATTCTCTGGACATACTTTACATATATCTTCCCCATACCCATCGGGCACCTGAAGCTCATTGTCAGACTTTTTTTGTGCTTGCATCAATTGCGAAAATCACAAGATAATTGCATAACTATCGTCGATAAAATAATTTGAAATGATAGATTAATTATTTATTCTACAAAGATAATAATAGTTAAAAATGATATGAATTAAATATTATAGATTGTCTTATTTCTAAGAATAATAATAATACTTTGAATTAATTCAGATTTCAGGGCTTGTGATGCAATGTGGCTAAAACAATATGAATTTCAAATTATATAGATTAATTTCGTTTAGATTGAATAATAGATAAATATTATTTCAATAATTTATCCACTAAATTTTTTTAGTTTGTAATTAGAATAATTACTTTTACTTATATAAAATTAAGTATTAAAAAAATTACATTCGCAAATAATTTAATAATAATTGAACCAGCAATTGCGGACAATTGTTATAATAAAATTGATTACAATCAGTTTATTCGACTACATGTTCGAGGATAATTTCGCGGCCTTAACTACTATTGGCAGTGCCGTCGACCCGTCGTATGAAAAAAAAACCAATGTCCGAGAATTCCCCTGGAAATACCCGAATTGGAAGATAGAAGACGTATAATAAACCAAACCCAAACCCAAACCCAAATCGTGACCTCCCGTATTCTTAGCATCTCATCGATACAACAATAGGATTGGCAGCGATTATGATATTAATCAACAATAATAATAATCTCTAGTGGACAATGACTTTTTTTACTCCGATCGATTCACACGCTAAAATTCAGCCCCATCAGTTCATGAGTTCAAATTTATTATGGTCAGTCAATGCGCCCCAAAACTCAGTTTTATTATTAGTCCATGCCTAGAATTTTACCCTGATCGGTCCACGCATCAAAATTCATTTCGAACGGTCCACACGTTAAAATTTACTCCGATCGGTCCATGCGTCAAAATTCAGTTCGACGGGTCCATGCGCCAAAATTTAGTTCGATCGGTCCACGCGTCAAAATTTACTCCGATCGGTCCACGTGTGAAAATTAACTTTCCGATCGGTCCATGCGTCAAAATTCAGTTCGACGGGTCCATGCGTCAAAATTTAGTTCGATCGGTCCACGCGTCAAAATTTACTCCGATCGGTCCATGCGTCAAAATTCAGTTCGACGGGTCCATGCGTCAAAATTCAGTTCGATCGGTCCACACGTCAAAGCTTACGCCGATCGGTCCACGTGTGAAAATTTACTTTCCGATCGGTCCATGCGTCAAAATTTACTCCGATCGGTCCACGAGTGAAAAGTTTTCCGTCGATCGGTCCACGCGTCAAAATTTACTCCGATCGGTCCACGCGTCAAAATTTACTCTCCGATCGGTCCATGCGTCAAAATTCAGCTCGACGGGTCCACACGTCAAAATTTTTCTCCGATCGGTCCACGTGTAAAAATTTACTCTCCGATCGGTCCATGCGTCAAAATTGAATCCTATCGTACCACGCGTCAAAATTTACTCCGATCGGTCCACTCGTGAAAATTTACTCTCCGATCGGTCCATGCGTCAAAATTCAGTTCGACGGGTCCACACGTCAAAATTTTTCTCCGATCGGTCCACGTATAAAAATTTATTCTCCGATCGGTCCATGCGTCAAAATTTAATCCTCTCGTTCCACGCGTCAAAATTTGCTCCGATCGGTCCATGCGTCAAAATTCAGCTCGACGGGTCCACACGTCAAAATTTTTCTCCGATCGGTCCACGTGTAAAAATTTACTCTCCGATCGGTCCATGCGTCAAAATTGAATCCTATCGTATCACGCGTCAAAATTTACTCCGATCGGTCCACTCGTGAAAATTTACTCTCCGATCGGTCCATGCGTCAAAATTCAGTTCGACGGGTCCACACGTCAAAATTTTTGCTCCGATCGGTCCACGTATAAAAATTTATTCTCCGATCGGTCCATGCGTCAAAATTTAATCCTATCGTTCCACGCGTCAAAATTTGCTCCGATCGGTCCATGCGTCAAAATTCAGCTCGACGGGTCCACACGTCAAAATTTTTCTCCGATCGGTCCACGTGTAAAAATTTACTCTCCGATCGGTCCATGCGTCAAAATTGAATCCTATCGTACCACGCGTCAAAATTTACTCCGATCGGTCCACTCGTGAAAATTTACTCTCCGATCGGTCCATGCGTCAAAATTCAGTTCGACGGGTCCACACGTCAAAATTTTTGCTCCGATCGGTCCACGTATAAAAATTTATTCTCCGATCGGTCCATGCGTCAAAATTTAATCCTATCGTTCCACGCGTCAAAATTTGCTCCGATCGGTCCATGCGTCAAAATTCAGTTCGATCCGTCCACATGTCAAAATTTACTCCCTTCGGTCCACGTATGTATGTACGATAGAAGCAATTGTATTACCACAAGCCCTATTCGCTTGTTGAGCCTAGCCTCGGGGATTTATACGCCTGGAAGTTAGTTTTACCCTTGGATTCCTGCGAGAAAGCCCTTCGAGATGCCCACGATAACCCACAATCTGGTCATTTAGGAGTGCATAAGACTTACTATCGTCTTATCTAAGACTTCGTTTGGCCAGGAGTGTATCAAGATATGACGAAGTATGTCGGCTAATGCCATCGTTGCCAACTTGATAATGTCCTCCAGGTAGGCCCTCGAGGCCGTGTGCGAGAGAGAATCACGGAAGGACCATGGAGCATTGTCGCTGCTGATGTTATGGGTCCCTTGCCCCCGAGTAAGAAACAGAATCGTTATGTAGTGGTCATCCAGGATCTTTTTACAAAGTTCGTGGAAGCCAAGGCCCTTCGAGCGGCCTCAGAACCCAACATCATGTCTCCCCTCGAAACATTAATCCTGAATCGGTGGGGATGCCCCAGCGTTTTTTGCGATGAGTACCTCCGTACAATCTTTCACCCAAATGACCCCGGCTTTCCTGAATTTTGGATGAAATCCCTGCCCCGTAAAGAGATTAAGAAATAAGAATGGCCCGCCCCCTGTTCTTAACCCGGGGATCCCGAGATTTGGACAGATAGATTGAAAAGACTTCCGTTCCTACATGATTGGGTGCACAAAAACCTGGAGCAGGCAGCCAAGCGACAAGCAAAGTTCTACAATGTGGGTTGTAGGGACATTCGATTCAAACCAGGAGATCAGGTCTTGCGAAGACGTCTAGTATTGTCGTCGAGTGCCCAGAACATCGCCGCGAAGTATTGGCCCCGATATATTGGACCCTATAGAGTCAAAACGGTCGTCTCCTCGGTTATTGACGAGTTAGAGGATCCAGACAGCAGAAAGAATCCGAGAGTCCACATAAAAGACCTTAAGTCCTATACGCCGCCATCCGCAGCGGACGGTAACGAGAATTCCACTGTTATGTTACAGGATCAAACCAATCAGGGAGATGCGGCGCAATCGCCGCACCATGGCCAAGGGCCCATACCGCGTTCCCCGAGGGGAAGCACGCCTCATCCCGCCACTGCGAGATCCCTACCTCGATAAAGAGCACCCCTTCCCACTCGGACGCTACGGCCGGGGCCGCCGAGATAGTTCCTCCTCCCCCGGCATGTCTCCCCCAACCTCAGCAGTCTCATCGTCTTTCCCAAAACCACGCCAACCCACTCCTTCTTCAACCGATCCCGTTCCCCTTCACTGACCCGGACCACGTCAATCCTCTCCACCTTTCAACCCCGCCTCTTCTTCCTCGCCTACCCCCATATCCGGTTCTTGCACACTCCAGAACCCATCCATTCACGCCCCCTCCCGGGACCAACTTCCCAATTCCCTAACTCCCAGGTCCTGCTTTTCCATCCCTCTGCCCCGTTTCCGCCACTTCTCTCCTCTCCCTTCGAATTGCTGTTTCCCCGCCCCTACCACCTGCCGCCGCACCGGTGACAGTGCCATCAACCTCCCAATCCAATCCATGCCAGTAGTATGTGGACCACTCTGGCGACCCCCACTCCTATCTCCTCCACTTTCCCCCACGCTGGAGCCTCTTTTCCGAGCGTGGTGGGGCCGTGATGGGGCGAGGTAGTGGGGGGAGCGTTCTGCGGGCTGGCCAGAGCGGTCCGATTATTATTATTATTCAAATAATAATAATAATAATAATACAAAATATAATAATAATGTAATACGGTTTTTGAACTCACGTAACTGGCTGCTGGAGGTCCTGCTGACGATGTATTGAGGGGTACACACGATCACACACACACACACACATACACACACACACACACGCGCGCGCGCGCGCACGCACTACACGTCACCACCCTCTTCCTCCTCCTCAGCGAACCCTTCATCGGGGAGCCCGTGACCGTACGGGTAAAAAATATCATCCCCGAGGGCATCTACGAGCATGCCCACCACATCCCGACGATCGGTGTCCCACAGCCGTACGCAAGGAACGCCGTGACTGCGGGACACCACGTGGCACCCAAAGAGGGGCTCGCGGAGGCAAGTATCCTTTAAAAGGGCGGTGGCATCATTCATCATTCACACCCTCCAAACCTATCATGCGACACTCGAAACATAGCCCAGGAAGCGCGCTAAATAAGGCTTCCGCCTCATATAGCGACGCAGCCTCACAATACTCGCTGCGCCCCTCATCGACGAGGAACACCTCCGTGCAACCACTATCGTCGACGTAGACGATCTCCCCACGATACGCCCCCAAGCCGCACCTTACAACACACGATGCCCCCTCCAACATGTCCTCGTACGCCATCAGCACCCCGTTACGCTGGCTCACGTAAAAGTCATTGAGCAATATTGCTAATTGCTCATACGCGCACTCGGTCGCCTCTGTGCGTATTATAATAAATTGCGTGCACACAACCTCCAACACCCGGCACCAAAAATAACCCGTCGGTGTGTCCGCGCTATATTTCGGATACATTTTTTATTTATTTTTGTGAACTGTCGTGCTCGCGTGCTGAATAGTAACTGAAGACCACGTACTATAATACACACAGCAGCGAGGATGCTGCGACTATATTAAATGTGTGCTCTTCAAAAAAAATGCATGGTCAGCTGTACGTGCGGAGCTGTACGTGCTCCGAGTAAACGACCCCTTTGCAATTAATATAGCCATAAACAGCTCGCAGACCATGGCTATCTGTTTCGTCTATATCGTTTTATCCCACAGCTTCATAAGGCGCAAGTCCCTGTGTTTCAACGCACACACACATATGGGTCTTTCTTCCAAAGAGCAACACATACATCAAAGTAATATTTTATAAAATTTAGAGGCCAGCTTCATAAGACATATTCTTCGAAGTAGAGAGCGTCAGCTAATTTGTGGGCGCCAAGGTTTACTTTGTTTTGACGAAAACAGAGTATCAAAATCATGATGCTTCATGAAAGCGATATAAGGCCCATTAGAATTATGTAAGAAAAATTGAAGGAAAATATATATACGGTTCGTGTACGTATCAATACTACGAAAATTATTTAAAAAAAAAAGTGTCGAGAGGTGGGCTCGATGCCTGGCAGAGAGAGAGCTACGGCAGAGAGCACGAGCATAGCTATCGAGCTCTCTTCTTTGTGCGGGTATTCGCTAGCTCTCACTCTCTCTCTCTGTATCTCTATATTTTTTATTTTTTATGTATACCGAGTATTCGTGTATAACACTACGTGATCTCTCGATTTCTCGAGGTGCGCGAAATGCATCATCAGCAGAGCATCAGCCGGTTACATGCCGTCTTCGCTCAATGCTACGAATCTCTTCTCCTTTCATTTAATGTTCTTTAGTACTATAATTTAATATATATTTTATCCTCAAGGCCCCTTAAGACTTATGAAAATTGTCGCGCCAATGTTCATTGCTGATTACACATCACGTTTATGTATTTAATGTTGGATAAATATTTTTCGTTTTTTTTTAAAGCATATTTTTATAAATCGAAAATTTTCTCTCAACTTAAAAATATTTTCTTTATTGAACGAAAATTATTTTTCGAAAAAAAAAGAGCCGAGAGAAGAGTTCGAGGCTCAACAGAGAAGTACGGCAGATAGTACGAGCATGGTTATCGAGCTCTACTCTTTGAGCCCGTATTCGCTAACTCTCTCTCTCTCTTTCTGTATCTATATCTTTTTCCATGCTCGAGTCTTTCTATCGTGGCAATAGCGGTCACTTTTTTATGTATTTAATTTTAAATACATATTTTTTTCTTATACAAAGTGTATTTAAAAAAAAATGCAAATTAAATATTTAAAACGCGTATCAAGGCTATGTGCTCTCCAACTCGTTGCGCTTTTGAAGAAGGCGCTGTTTAGAAAATTTTATCAGAGTCTCGCAATATGATGTTAAATGCAAACAATAAGAGCGTTTGGAATGATTATATGCATATGCGCTGAGATATTGATATCTTGATACATCATCATGCATGTTTTTGCTCCGCGATGAGGTCTCGCTTTTTGATATCGTTGCAGTTTAAGTGAAATGAGTAAACTCGCTCAGAAGCATCGTCTTAGATATTTATATGGATAGATCAAGGTACAATATTATTCAGTCTCAATTCAGAGGAGCGTTATCACGCATCGTAATCAATCATGACAGATCGAGCCCTTCGTGAATGTATTTTAAATCTTTTGCGCTTAGCTATATCACATAGCTCCCAGCTTCGTCGTCGGTGTAATGATCGATGGTGCAATGAGTTAAATCGATTATCAGGAAATAGACTCATAAGCCGCCTAAAATATATTAAATGGTCAACAAGTGTTGGTGTGTGTGTTTGAAGAGCTGCAGCGTCGAGGACTGGAAAAAGTGCCGTGTGTCCGTGGCATTGTCGATGAAATCAGAAGTAAGTACTATCATAGAAATTATCGTGTATGAATTTTAATACTTAAACTGTATTGAAAAAATATATATATTTTCGCGGCTATATCATTATATTAACATGGACAAGCCTTATTTATCGAGTTCTAATCTTTGTGCCATGCTTCGCGTGGTCCCGCGCTCTCTATCTCTCTCACTGTCTCTCTCTTTTTCATTAAGACGCTGTTAACAGCTTCTCTCTCTTTCATGAAAGCGGTACAGAGAGCTTGTTATCGTTAGAAAAAATATTTTACGAATTTCAATATGGTATATTTAAAAAGCATTCTTTTTCATCAATCTCTACTGTCTCTCTCTCATTAAATCGGAATAGAGCTTAATACTTAAATTGTATTGAAAAATATTTTCACGGCCATATCAGCAGGCCCAGCATACGCAGAACGAGGAGAAGTACGGTCGGGCAGCCTACATGATAAATGGCAGCGTATTAGGCAAATTAATGGAGTTGTACAAAAACAGGTGGTACTCGAACTTACACGAGAGGCAGGTGTGCGCGTACCTGTAGAAGGCTGTGGTGTATGCGAGATTGCGCGCTATCAGGATTATTTGGTGCGAGACGGCTTTGCAATTGTCGTTTACGAATTTTCAACTTTGGGTCGCGGGGAGGAGCCTCTATTTGACGGGAGACAGCGTGTTCTGGACAGCGTAGGCTCAATTCAGCACACCCTAAACATTTTGTATTACGAGCGCTCACATCATTTCGAGTCTATTCTAAACCTCAGAGCAGCCGTCGACAGTAGAGATTTCTGTTCCTCGTGTAATACAGCATATCGGCGATTCGGTCATAGATGTTAAAAAAAAAAATGTCCTCGGTGCTGGGGGCTACAGACCTGTGATACACGCTCGCGCGATATAATCAGATGTGAAGTATGCAACCGCGATTTTTTCGGAGAGGCCTGTTTACAGAGACATAAGGCATCGCTGGTGACCATGAGACGCAGAAAGGTTAGCATTTGTGAGTCGCTCAAATACTGTCGTAACTGCTTTCGAACAATAAGGCCTATGGAAAAAAAAGAGAAGCATATATGTGGGGTAGGTTTCTGCAAAACGTGCAAATCCCATCAGCCAAGTAATCATCTGTGTTTCATGAAACCGATTCGCGGCGATTCAGAATTTAAAAAAATACTGTTTATTTTTTACGATTTCGAAACACAGCAGTGCACACCTGTGAAGGGTGATGCAACTACGCTTGTACACGAGCTAAATCTTTGCGTAGCTCATCGCGTTTGCACGTTTTGCTGTGTTCACGACTCTACCACCGAACCGTGCGAGCATTGTGGAGAACACGAATTTGTATTTAGCCACAGCCCCGTAGCACAGCTTGTCGAATTAGCCATGCAGCCGCTCAAAGGTTTTTCGCGTACAATCTGTATTGCACATAACGCAGGGAGTTTTGACGCTCAATTCATCCTACGTTATTTCATCGAAGAGAAAAAACTCAACTCCCCACCTTAATTATGAACGGGACAAAAATTATCACGATGCGCATCGAAAAGGTCCCATTTCTCGACAGCCTGAATTACTTCCATATGCCTCTGAGCGGTTTACCGAAAGCCTTTGGACTTACCGGTGCTATTGTTAAAAGCGCTTTTCCATATTTGTTTAATAGGCCGGAAATTCAGAATTACGCAGGCAAACTACCGCCTGTCGAGTATTATTCTCCCGACACGATGCGTGCCGATGAGCGCCGGAAATTTCTCGATTGGTATTGCGAAACGAAAGACAGCGATTACGTGTTCATTTTAGGGGAAGAGCTTGTCAATTATTGTAAGACAGATGTTACGATATTGCGTCGCGCATGTATGGCTTTTCGCAATATGTTCATTAAGAGTGGTCGCGTCTGTCCATTTGATGAAAGCACAACAATAGCATCAGCCTGCTTCAGAGTTTTTCGAAAAAATTTCTTGAAAGACAATACAATCGGTACGTATCGAGTCTCGTAGTAGCCGTCTACCAAAAGATATTGAGGTATTCTGAATTCGCGAGATCGGCCTGCGTGAATAATACGAACACCTAACGTGTGCTTCCACCCAATCAATCTGTATCCCCCCGTAGGGGGGATACAGATTGGCACATAATCAATCGAAAAAAGCAATTTCATGGCTATCATGGAGGGAGCACACGTTAGGTGTTCGTATTATTCACGCAGGCCGATCTCGCGAATTCAGAATACCTCAAAATCTTTTGGTAGACGGCTACTACGAAACTCCAAACGGTGCGCATGTATTACCAGTGCGCATTGTATTCGCAGTTTCATGGCTGCTATTGGCACGGCTGCCCACACTGCTATCCCACAAACAGAGACTGTCGACAAAGCGATGGAATATCCATGCACGATCGTTTCGAGAGAACTACTGCTGTAGCTGATAGAATTCAAGCGAGCGGGTATTTGCTCACGGAAATTTAGGAGTGCTAATACGACCACTGGTTAAATTCGACGGCCGAGATGAGGAGTTTCCTGCAGGATAATCCTTTAGTTACAGCAGAGCCTCTCAATCCTCGCGATGCATTTTTCGGTGGACGGACCGAAAATATGGTTACGCTCTACGACGTTGACGCTACGGAAAAAATACGCTATGTAGACGTTTGTTCTCTGTACCCGTATATCTGTAAGTTCGATAAATACCCCGTGGGTCATCCGAAAGTATACGTAGGTAAAGAGTGCATGGAATTGACAGGTCCTGATAACGCCGATCTCACTCTCGTTGAGGGTCTCGTAAAATGTACCGTATCGCCGCCGCGTAATCTTTATCATCCCGTATTACCAGTACGAATGCATAATCGATTATTATTTGCTCTATGCCGCAGCTGTTGTGAAATTATGAATCAGGGTGAATGTACACACGAAGAGCCTGTAGAGCGCGTGTTCGATGGTACATGGGTTGTCGACGAATTGCGAAAAGCCGTGTCGTGCGGGTATGGAGTAATAGACGTGACTGAAATTTGGCAGTATGAAACGACTCAGTTCAATCGCGATACACAGAAAGGGGGCCTTTTCGTTGAATACATAAACACGTTTTTAAAAATCAAACAAGAAGCCAGCGGGTGGCCTGAAAATTGCTCCGGAGATAACGTCGCACAAGACCGCTGTATAGACGATTCCGAACGATCCGAAGGAATTAAGCTAAGCCGCGAATCCATAGCTAAAAATCCGGGGCTACGATCTGTAGCAAAGTTGTGTCTCAATTCATTTTGGGGAAAATTTGGACAGCGAGAAAATTTACCGCAGACAGAAATAGTTTCGACGCATAAAAAGCTCATGGAGCTGTTGACTAACCCGGAGTACGAGATCACGGGTATTTTACCCATAAATAACAAAATATTGTATGTAAGCTACACGAAAATCAGCGACGCTATCATACCGTCTAGCATAGCGAATGCCGTAGTAGCAGCATACACCACAGCTCAGGCTCGCCTGAAACTTTATAGCTACTTAGAGCGGTTGGATCGTCGTGCTTTGTACTGTGATACTGACTCAGTAATTTACGTATCGAATGAAGAAAAAGACGAGTACGAGCCTCCAACAGGCCAACTTTTAGGGGATCTCACAGATGAGCTGAGCACATACGGGGACGGTAGTTATATTAGAAGTTTCATTTCAGGCGGTCCTAAATTTTATTCTTTTATCGTGTGAACCCCCAATGGCGAGGAAACAGAAGTATGTAAAGTAAAAGGGATAACGCTCAATTTTGCGAACAAGGGGCTAATTAATTACAACTCGGTACGCTCTTTCATAACTGGCGAGAGAGACGAACCTGTTGTGCTACGGCATGACGTGATACGCCGCACGGCGTTTCATTAGGTCGTCACACGTCCTGAAACAAAATCATGCAAGCCATCGAGCGTTAAACGAAGACGAGATGGCGAATATGGTACCCTTCCTTACGGCTATAGAGAATAAGAGTTTTCGTATAAGATTGTATAAATAATGTATATAAATGAAGACTTTATGTTACTGTGAATATTCGTCTTCTCATATTCCATTAAGAGGATGTGAAAGGTTTTGGCGAACTCCGATGGGGTCGGCGTAGTAGTGAACCTGGCGCGCGCAACGAATTACCATCTGTGCGGCGCGCGCCACCGTTAGAGGGCACTATACGCCATCGGCTATTCGACAGACAAGCTCATGCCGTGCGAGGCGGCTTGGTCGCTTCGTCTCGTCAAACAAGCACGGTTGTCAACAGTCACCGAGAATGTGTAATCTCGGTGACGAAAATGACTCGTTCGAGTCCATTTATTTTACGCATGCTTTGACGAGCTCGCATGAATGTAGCTCGATGAGATTTTGATCGGATATATAAGATTGTCGAGTCAAATTCATTCAAATAAATTTAAAATCCCATCGTATGATGCTGCACGAGCATCGTCAGTCGAGTTCGACTTTTGTCACCGAGAATATGCAATTTCGGCGACGAATGACTCCCTCGAGTTATTTCATTACATGACGAATGACTCTTGCGAGTTATTTCAGTATATGTCGAATGACTCTCGAGTTATTTCAGTATATGTCGAATGACTCTCGAGTTATTTCAGTTTTCTGCTGCATGTAATTCAGTGAGCTCGTACAAATTCAGCTCCGTGACGTCATTGAAATAAATCAATGACCTCATCGGGTGATGGTGTACGAGCATCGACACCGAGAACATGGAATCTAGGTGACGTTTGATTTTGAAAAAAACTTGTCGCCCTATACAATGTAGCGAGGTCATAGAATTATTGCTCGATTATATCGTTGAAATAAATCACCGAATTCATCGAGCGATTATGCATGAGCATCGACACCAAGAACATGCAATCTCGGTGACGTTTGATTTTGAAAAAAACTTGTCGCCCTATACAATGTAGCGAGGTCATAGAATTACTGCTCGATTATATCGTTGAAATAAATCAACGAATTCATCGAGCGATTATGCATGAGCATCGACACCAAGAACATGCAATCTCGGTGACGATTTTTTTGAAAAAAAAATTGTTGCTGTATAAAATTTAGTGTGGTTATTTCTGACGTATTTATTGTTTAGTTGTTATATATTTACGTACTTATTTAGAAAGGCTTCTTGTTCGTAAATAAACGTTATCCACTCGTCCACGTGTCCACTTGTTGATTTGATACACAATGTTGCACAACAAAAAATGCGAATATACGACCGTGCGATATACGAGCGAAACGAGCGAAACGAGAAAGCGTCGCTTCGTCAACGGTCCTCTGCGGTCACCCACACTACTACAAACGCGTTCACATCGCATATCCATGTTAGGGTACTTCACGTGTACACATTTCGAAGCATATTGGTACCCGGACTTGGCGGGAACATAGATGCTATCAGTCTCCACGCATGTGTGTGTGTGGGGCTGTGTTTATGTTTGGAGTTTTGACGGTTACCTTAGATCGTGCCTGTCTCGCTATGCGTTCTCGAATTTTCATTCAATTACGTATATATATGTATATATATATATATATATATATATATATATACATATATATGTAATTACAATGTTGCGAATTCACACATGTATACATGTATATACTGTGACGTGGCGTCACAAGGAAGCCCCGAAAAATAGAGTTTTCATAGTAGTTGTACCGAATCCCCGCGCTCGAAGTCCGCCACCACACTTAACCCCGAAAAATGTAAATATTAGAATTTAAGCCATAGTAAATAAATAGTAATAGTAAATAAAATGTAAAAATCGAGTAACCCGCCACGACACCGAGACACCGAAGAAACCTTCCCCAAAAAACTCCCAAGAAAACCCTCCAAATTTCCCTGTATACCCCTGAAAAACCCATATGATTTCCTCACGAAATACCTTTTTCCCCTCCCCATACCCCCTGACGTATCCCCACCAACGAGCCCAGCGCAAGAAGATCAGCAAGTCCTGGAGAGGCGCACCACCACCAGCATCCCCGAGGAGGAAAACCCACGCTGCACTGCCGGCTAGAGAGGGTCACAAGAGACCATCCCGCGCTCACGGCAATTATAAGGCTCAAAATTGCCGCCAAAAAGAGAGACCGTGAGCGCGGCAATAGCCCACTCTTCTCGTCTGCCGTGTCGATAAGAGACACTCCAGAGCACGCGCAGCGAGAGAGTGGGGCGAGAGAGTACCCTCTCTACGCTAATGAGGGCAGCAGCGTGCGGTATTGATTGCCGTTATCGACCCGTGAGAATTCCCCACGTGCGAGAGATGTCCCCACGTGTTCTTCCGTCTTCCCGGCCAATCAACCACCGCTCTCCAGGACAAGGACCAGCTCGCATGCGCAAATCGATAAGATGATCGATGACTGGCTACCCCTCGGAAATACATCAGTCCCGTAACCCCTTCCCTGTCCTTTGATTTCCTTTATCGATCCTCGTGTCGAAAGTGAGCAGGAGGAAGCTCACTTCGAGCGTAGCGTGGAGAGAGAATAGAGTAGAGAGAAAGCGTGCGTAAAGAGAAATTATATTGTGTGTTATAGAGTGTGAGAGAGACGGAGAGAGTGTGAGAGGGAGAAAAGCGAGAAGATTTGGAGAGTGTTGTAAAGAGTGAGAGAGAAGGAGAGAGTGATTTTGAGTTGTTCATTATAATTTCTTTCTTTTCCGTTTTTAGAGTTTGTTTTGTTTTTGAGTTATATAGTTTCTTTTTTTTGAGTTATATTTTTCTTCTATATAAAGTTTTTTTGTGAAAAAAAAAGAGACGAGGAGAGTGAGAAAAGAGAGAGGAAAAGAAAGAGAGAAAAAGAATAGAGAGAGAAGACAGAGAATTGGAGAGCGAAAGAAACCGACAAAAGAGTAAGTAGACGAAAAATCTGTATTTTCGAGCGTGGCGAAATTTTTATAAAATTGTTAGCGTACCGGCCACGAGGCGGACGCCATCTTTCCCGGATAGATTTTTCGTGCGCGTATCCCCTCGAAGTGTATCGAGCCGTGCAGTGTGGTGGTGTACAAATAATTAGAGTCAGTCCCAAATTTATTCGTTTTGTTCCTTCGCGTCTTCCCCAATAACCCCGATAATTTTGAAAATTATTATTTTTGCGT
Source organism: Dyspetes luteomarginatus (assembly GCA_963669185.1). Lineage (NCBI taxonomy): Eukaryota > Metazoa > Arthropoda > Insecta > Hymenoptera > Ichneumonidae > Dyspetes > Dyspetes luteomarginatus. Next base: position 10,837,706 of record OY769906.1, read on the forward strand.
TCCCCGATAATTTTGAGTATTATTTTTGCGTTTTCCCCAATAAATTCGACCCCGATTAAAAATAGCCAAAATTAACCTGCCATGAAAAACGACCGTGGTAATAATTAAGAGGCCGAACAACGGACTTTCTCCCCCCCCCCCCCCCCCTGAGAGTATTCCCCGATTATATGTGAGCTAGCCCGTGTAGTATATTTGTGGGTTCTGTGATAATTCCGAAAGGCAGTTATGCCATTAAAATAGCTGGCGCCCAACTGTGTTGTTATTATTATTATATTTTATTCTATTTTTTTTGTGTTCTTTGCGAGTTTTCTTTTTTTTGTAATATCTTCCTTTTTTTTGTCTGTTCATTAAAGAGGCTATATTTTTTGTGTTAACCCCGAGTTTGTGTTTCCCTTATATTTCCCCCCCCCCCCCCCACAGTCAAATTCGGCGTGACAATACATATATACATATACATGTATATATAGGTAAACGAAGGAAAATTCGAGAACGCATAGCGAGACAGGCACGATATATACAGGGTGATTCGGGACTGCCCCTTTTCCTGATATGGGAATGCATATACGGGATAAAAAACGAAAATTTTTGGCATTATTTTTTTTTAAATCGGCTGCGTCGTTTTCGAGTTATAGCCGATCGAAGTTGGCCAATCGGATGGCCGCTTTAGCCGCAGCGACGTCGCTGGTTATAATCTATGAGAATGGAGCGTTCGGGTATCTTCGGAATCACACTGCCGCCTGCAGTACATGTTACCCGTTGCTATTGGAGATGAGTGAATCGAGACACGATGAAAATGACATTTCAGAGGTGACGGATTATTTCAAGATGATGTTACTTTTTCGCATATGCACATGTAGTCAAACTATTATTTTCCTCAAGGTTAAATTCTTCTATGGATGGCATCGTAGCTGAACAATAATTGAAAAATAAAAAAATCAAATAAAATAATTTTTTCAAATAATTCTCATAAGAGAACAATGGGGCTTATGTGGTAGTGGGGATTGACGGTTCACGCGTCACAAAGCCATCCACGCATACCGTCAAACGTCGCTTGGACGTAGCAGTTGGCCAAACGCGGGCAAGAGTAAAGAACGCGCGCCACCGATAGATGGCGGGAGTATATCACTCGTAATGTCAAATGCAAACGAGTGCTAGACTCTCATTACGAAAGCTATTTTTATCCTTGATTAAATTGAGATTTTAAATAACCTATTTTTTATTTTAATAAAAAACTTGTCATTTTTACAGTTTTTCTTTATTTTCATTTTTATTGTTTCCAAGAAAAACTTGTATCGTCTTTTATAAGTATAAAACTGTAATGTTTACTACAACAGGCCAATGGGATGGAAGAAAATAGATTTTTTTAAATTATCCATAAGCTGCCACCGAAAATGACTCAGTAACCAGACAATCAAGAATAGCTGTCGGTAGTTCTGTCGGCTGGAGATCGGCCTCGGCACTGGAAGTATCGGGTTCCACACCGGCAAGAGTTTTTTGAAATTCGTAAAAAATTACGTAAAAATAACTATCATCGAAATCATGGAAATTTCGTCTGAATTTTGTCTAATCTAATGTATGTAAGAAATGTCTCTAGTCAGAGCTTTCTCGTGTACAGCCCACATTAAAAATCATTTTTTTCAGCATCTTGATGGTCATGTGACTAGCAGATGTGATCTTGACTTGGGTTACACAGCCGTTAAATTTCCACCCTCAAAATCTTGAATTTTTCAATCATATCAGTTTTTCAACTGATATGATTGAGAAATTGCGTTTCATGCTTCTAACCCACGACAAAATTTTTTTTTTTTCATACTTTGATGATCGACTAATAAGGGGGCACCACGTTTAGCGTGGGTTTGATACCTGATAATGAGCAATGATCGAAAAATTATTATTTTATCAACAATGAGGTGAAACTTGAAATATGCTTGTAGCATCGCTCGTACAGATATTTTATTTCTCTAGTCCAAACTAAAAATTAATTTCTTAAACTCGTATGTAATTATTGTACCAACAACCTTGGCTTCAATCACAAACCGATGTAAAAATAACTATCATCGAAATCATGGAAATTCCGTCTGAATTTTGTCTAATCTAATGTATGTAAGAAATGTGAATTTTTGGAGAAATTAATTTTTAGTTTAGGCTACAGAAATGAAATATCTGTACAAGTGATGCTACAAGCATATTCCAAGTTTCGCCTCATTGTTGATAAAATAATAATATTTCGATCATTGCTCATTATCAGGTATCAAACCCACGCTAAACGTGGTGCCCCCTTATTAGTCGATCATCAAAGTATAAAAAAAAAATATTTTTGTCGTGGGTTAAAAGCATGAAACGCAATTTTTCAATCATATCAGTTGAAAAACTGATATGATTGAAAAATTCAAGATTTTGAGGGTGGAAATTTAACGGCTGTGTAACCCACGTCAAGATCACATCTGCTAGTCACATGACCATCAAGATGCTGAAAAAAATGATTTTTAATGTGGGCTGTACACGAGAAAGCTCTGACTAGAGACATTTCTTACATACATTAGATTAGACAAAATTCAGACGAAATTTCCATGATTTCGATGATAGTTATTTTTACATCGGTTTGTGATTGAAGCCAAGGTTGTTGGTCCAATAATCACATACGAGTTTAAGAAATTAATTTTTAGTTTAGACTAGAGAAATAAAATATCTGTACAAGCGATGCTACAAGCATATTTCAAGTTTCACCTAGTTGTTGATAAAATAATAATATTTCGATCATTGCTCATTATCAGGTATCAAACCCACGCTAAACGTGGTGCCCCCTTATTAGTCGATCATCAAAGTATAAAAAAAAAATATTTTTGTCGTGGGTTAGAAGCATGAAACGCAATTTTTCAATCATATCAGTTGAAAAACTGATATGATTGAAAAATTAAAGATTTTGAGGGTGGAAATTTAACGGCTGTGTAACCCACGTCAAGATCACATCTGCTAGTCACATGACCATCAAGATGCTGAAAAAAATGATTTTTAATGTGGGCTGTACACGAGAAAGCTCTGACTAGAGACATTTCTTACATACATTAGATTAGACAAAATTCAGACGAAATTTCCATGATTTCGATGATAGTTATTTTTACGTAATTTTTTACGAATTTCAAACAACTCTTGCCGGTGTGGAACCCGATACTTCCAGTGCCGAGGCCGATCTCCAGCCGACAGAACTACCGACAGCTATTCTTGATTGTCTGGTTACTGAGTCATCTTCGGCGGCAGCTTATGGGTAATTTAAAAAAATCTATTTTCTTCCATCCCATTGGCCTGTTGTAGTAAACATTACAGTTTTATACTTATAAAAGACGATACAAGTTTTTCTTGGAAACAATAAAAATGAAAATAAAGAAAAACTGTAAAAATGACAAGTTTTTTATTAAAAAAAAAATAGGTTACTTAAAATCTCAATTTAATCAAGGATAAAAATAGCTTTCGTAATGAGAGTCTAGCACTCGTTTGCATTTGACATTACGAGTGATATACTCCCGCCATCTATCGGTGGCGCGCGTTCTTTACTCTTGCCCGCGTTTGGCCAACTGCTACGTCCAAGCGACGTTTGACGGTATGCGTGGATGGCTTTGTGACGCGTGAACCGTCAATCCCCACTACCACATAAGCCCCATTGTTCTCTTATGAGAATTATTTGAAAAAATTATTTTATTTGATTTTTTTATTTTTCAATCATTGTTCAGCTACGATGCCATCCATAGAAGAATTTAACCTTGAGGAAAATAATAGTTTGACTACATGTGCATATGCGAAAAAGTAACGTCATCTTGAAATAATCCGTCACCTCTGAAATGTCATTTTCATCGTGTCTCGATTCACTCATCTCCAATAGCAACGGGTAACATGTACTGCAGGCGGCAGTGTGATTCCGAAGATACCCGAACGCTCCATTCTCATAGATTATAACCAGCGACGTCGCTGCGGCTAAAGCGGCCATCCGATTGGCCAACTTCGATCGGCTATAACTCGAAAAGGACGCAGCTGATTTCAAAAAAAATAATGCCAAAATTTTTCGTTTTTTATCCCGTATATGCCCATATCAGGAAAAGGGGCAGTCCCGAATCACCCTGTATATATATATATATATATATATATATATATATATATATATATATATATATATATATATCGTCCTTGTCTCGCTATACGTTATCGAATTTTAATATATATGTATATGTAAACACAGTGTTGCGACTTCAGAGCGAGTGTCGAAAGAAATCCAGCAGTTTTCAGTCTGCTTTCAGTCGTGCCAGCGCTAAGATCCCACCTAAACGTAGTAAGTAAAATATATATACAAAAAATATTTGTTCTTCCCATTTTTGCTGTATTGTTCCTCTATTTGTGCTATTCTTCTCTGTATGATCTTTTCTCTCTCTCTCTCTCTCTTTGTCTTTCTCTCCCTCTCCCTCTCATATCCTTCCTCTTTACCATATTTCTCTGTGTATCTCTATAATGTTTCTCTCCAGCATCCTTCTTTGCCTTCTAATTCCACAAGCATAATCGCATACGATATTTTCCAGCTACACGAAGCCACAGTAAAATGGTAAGTCTTTATTACATTTGAAATATTGTTTATGTTGTATTGGAAGTGTGGGGATTCGGCGATTTATCGTGAAATGATGAGTCCGGATTTATTATAAAAGTAAATGTAAACTGTTTATTCAATTAATGTTACACAAAATGTTGGGAGTAGAATATTAGTCGACTCGTATGAAAGAGTGTGGACGTAGCGAAGGGTCGGTTGAGTTTTCGCGGTGCTGGTTCGTTAGGAACTGTTTTAACTAGAAGCAAAATACCGACGCTTCGCTTGTCGACAATGAGAAAAATATCGGAGAAGGGGAAGGAAAGTTTTAGGAAAAATGAGTACTGCACGAGAGCGCGAGTGGGCCCTTTTGGTCGCCAGATGTGGGTGACAACAAGCAGGCCTTGTCTCAGCGGAGACTCGGCTTGGGCCCGCGCGGGTCTTGAGTTTTATTGCAGGGAAAACCGTGAGGCGGTTGTTCCTTTTCGTGGTGAAAGTTTGAAAAGAGGTAAAAGAAAACGAATGCTGAGAAAGAATCGAACGTTTAGAAAGAAATGTATGTTGAGGAAAGAAAATGAATGTTTAGATAGAAATGAACGTTGTGTGTTTATATGCGGCAAGAGCGTAGTGGCGACGTCGTCACCACAGTACCCTCCGGCCAGTGATTGAGCCAATCACGAAAAACCGCTCTGAAGGCAATCAGGGAAATGGACTCGTCTGCCCGACCGAGTGGTGTGCTGGCTGGTATCGTTGCTGGGCTGTTGGGTGGGTGGAGGGCTCGCAGCCTCCACTGGATTGTCCGCATCCTCGCATGATTGGTCGGCAAGATGAGTGGTATCTCGTTTTTCTGCGCCGTCGTCCGAGATGATGTATGCAGGCTTTAGCCTGTCGATAGATATCGTGACATCCTTGCCACGAATATTTACGACAAAAGTCCGGGTATTACGACTGACGACCTTGAAAGGGCCGTCGTAGTGTTGTTGCAATGGACCTCTGGGAGCGTCGTGGCTGACGAGTACTTGCTCTGACGTCATGAGGTCTTTAAAGATGAAGGTTCGGCGTTCCCCGTGGTGCGTTCCGTTCATGGGGCGGACTGCTCGAAAATGCTGTCGCAGTTCCTTGACGTAGTTGGTCGCGTCGTCGTGGCCCTCGGATGGTCTTTCGACCAGGAACTCGCCGGGTAGCCGGAGTGACTCTCCGTATACCAGCTCAGCTGCAGTTGCCTGTAAGTCTTCTTGCCAAGCCGCGCGGATCCCGAGCAGGACGGTGGAGAGCACCTCTGTCCAACGATCGTTTTGATGGCACTTTATCGCTGCCTTTAGCTGACGATGGAGTCGCTCTACCATGCCGTTGGCTGCCGGATGATAAGCCGCTGTTCTCAGATGAGTGGTACCTGTCAAGATACTCAGATTCTTGAACAAATGCGACTCAAATTGTCTCTCCTTGATCCGTGGTAACACGAAGTGGGGTGCCGAAACGTGCGATCCAGCCTTCGTAGAAGGCGCGAGCGACAGTGGTTGCCTCCTGGTTCTCCATTGGGAAAGCTTCGGGCCATCTCGTGAAACGGTCTACGCACGTGAGACAGTACCTGCAGCCCTCCAAAACTGGTAATATCACGATGTCGATGTGCACGTGTTCGAACCTCGCCGATGGCTGTGCGAAAGAACCACGTGGTGCTCAAAAGCGGCGGGACACCTTCGATTTCTGACACTCGATGCATCCGCGTGCCCAATTCCTGCAGTCAGTTTTGATCGACGGCCAGACGTAACGTTGAGTTACAAGCTTGACCGTCGCATTGATCCTAGAGTGCGCGAGTTGGTGAACCGTATTGAACGCAGATCGGCGGAAAGGTGTTGTGACGAAAGGTCGTGCGATCGGTGAAGAGATGTCGCAGAAAAGAGCTACATTCGAATCGGGAATCTGAATTTGCTTGAGTTGCAGAACAGATCCTTCATGTAGATATGTTTTTAGCTCATCGTCCGATTGCTGTGAAGCGGCCAGCGCTTCGAAGTTCATGGTTGCTGTGAGTTCTTCAATGCGCGAGAGAGCGTCGGCCACGACGTTATCCTTGCCGGAGACATGTCTAATGTCGGTGGTGAACTGTCCGATGAAGTCGAGATGGCGGAACTGCCGTGGTGTACACTTGTCGGCTTTCTGACGAAAGGTGAAAGTGATCGGCTTATGGTCGGTGAAAATGGTGAACGTCCGGGCTTCTACCATATGGCGGAAATACTTCACGGCTAGGTAGATAGCGAGGAGCTCTCGGTCGTATGCTCCGTACTTCTTCTCCGTCGGGCTCAGTTTCTTCGAGAAAAACCCCAGGGGCTCCCAGTTACCATTGATTTGTTGGTGGAGCGCGGCGCCGACGGTGAAATCAGCGGCATCGCAGATGAGTCCCAGCGGCGCGTCGGGCTGCGGATACGCCAACAGTGCAGCTTGGGCGAGGCCTTCCTTACAAGCCTCGAACGCGACTTGCGACTCTTGACTCCAATTGATGGGTGCTTTGCCCTTGACGTTGCCTTGGAGAAGGCCGTTGAGTGGAGCCTGGAGTTTGGCAGCCTTAGATATGAACCGTCTATAGAAGTTCAACATACCCAAGAACTGTCGTAGTTGCTTCGCCGTCTGTGGTTTGGGATAGCCTCGGATGGCTTGGACTTTGTCGGGCAGCGGACATGTACCCTCGCTAGACACTAGGTAACCGAGAAACTTGACCTCGGGTTTACCGAAAGTGCATTTAGCTACGTTGACCACGACACCGTAGTTTTTCAGCCGCTCGTATAAGATCTTCAGATGCTGCAGGTGTTCTCCTTCCGATGATGATGCCACGAGAATATCGTCGATGTAGGCGTAGCAGAAGTCCAGACCACGAAGTACCTCGTCGATGAACCGCTGGAATGTTTGCGCTGCGTTACGTAAGCCGAACGACATGAAGGGAAATTCAAACATGCCGAACGGTGTTGTGATCGCTGTTTTCAGAATATCCTCGGGAGCGACGGGGATTTGGTTGTACGCGCGAACCAAGTCGATTGTCGAGAAAACCTTCTTGCCCCGCAACGACTGTGCGAAATCCTCAATGTGTCGTACGGGGTAGCGGTCCGGCAGTGTCCTCGCGTTGAGCGCTCGGTAGTCTCCGCACGATCGCCACTCGTCGCCCCTCTTCGGCACCATGTGCAAAGGGGAAGACCAGCTACTCTCCGATGGCCGAGTCGTTCCTAGACGCAACATGGTCTCGAATTCCGTTTTCGCTATCTTGAACTTGTCCGTTGCAAGACGCCTTGGTTTGCTAGCGACGGGCGGTCCTGGAGTGGTGCGTATGTGATGCTGCGTTGTATGTTTCGACACGCCGGGAGCGCCGTTGGGGCGTGTTACTTCAGGGAATGTTTGCAAAAGCTCGTGGTAAAGAGACGTACCTGAAATAGTCTTTATGCTGGGAGTACTGCACTCTGCCACCTGACCTCGCACGGCGAGCAGGGTGAGTGCGTCCAGGAGTCGATGGTTGCGCACGTCCACGAGCAGTCCGTAGTGCGCCAGAAAATCGACGCCGATTATGGGCTTGGAGACGTCGGCAACGACGAATCTCCAGGTGTACACACGACGCAGTCCGAGGTTGAGTGTTAACGTTATTATGCCGTAGGTCGCGATGATCGTCTCGTTCGCTGCACAGAGCTCGTACGTTGATTTTTCGCGTGGTCCTCGTACCATTGTTCGGGGAAAAACGCAAAGATCGGCTCCGGTGTCGACCAAGAAACGGATTTTCGCATCCCGGTCGGTGACGAACAGTCGGAGAGACGTTGGGCTTGGACCGCTGGCCTCCATCAGCGACCGCCCTGGTCGTTTCCCGACTTGAAAGCGCACGGCGGCTCGCATTTTTTAGCGTCAGTGTCGAATCTCCAATGGTACCAGCAGAGACCGTTTTTGCCGTGTCCGCGTCCCGTTGAGCGCGATCGCGACCGCGGGCGATGCTCTCGTCGAGGCAAATCGTTCGTCGGGTTTCGGCCAACGATTGCCGAAATTTCCTGACGGAAAGCCGCCAGTTCCTTGGTAAACGACAAGGCCATTTGAGACATCTTCATGTTGAGCAATGTTTCAAACGAATTTTCGGACACCTGCGCCAACTGGTGCCTCGGAGTTGAGTCGGCGATGGCGTCTGCGAGCTCAGCAACTTCATCCAGCTCAGCGTCCTTTTGCGTTAAGAGGATGGCTTGCATGTTAGGTGGCAGTCGTCCCATCCAGAGCGTGCGGAGGATGCTATCAGAAACGGCGGTGCCGGCTAGACTTCGCAAATGCCGCAGAAACTGTGACGGTTTACGGTCGCCGATCTCCTCGTGCTCGAGGAGGCGTCGCGTCTTTTGCTCCAGCGACGAGCTCAGACGGCGGATCAGCTCTGTTTTTAATAATAAATATTTATCCGTGACGGGAGGATTTGTTAATATATCGCGGACCTCCGTCGCATACTTTGGGTCCATGTTTCCGGCAACATAATGAAATTTTGTTTCGTCATTTGTCACTTTAGCGAGAGCGAATTGATTCTCGATTTGCGCGAACCACATTTCCGGATCGGAGGCCCAAAAGGGTGGAATACGGATGCCCACGCGGTTAAGTGACGGTGTAGCGACCGCGCCTGCTTGATCGTCAACCATTTTCGAAAGAACGTCACAAAAATCACTTAATGCACTGGGCGAATCACGCATACGAAAAACTCAAATCGGCGAACGTACAATATTTCGCGCGATAAAAAAAGGTTAGTGAATATTCACAGTTTCGCGATATCACGTCGGGGTCACCAATTTGTGGGGATTCGGCGATTTATCGTGAAATGCGAGTCCGGATTTATTATAAAAGTAAATGTAAACTGTTTATTCAATTAATGTTACACAAAATGTTGGGAGTAGAATATTAGTCGACTCGTATGAAAGAGTGTGGACGTAGCGAAGGGTCGGTTGAGTTTTCGCGGTGCTGGTTCGTTTGGAACTGTTTTAACTAGAAGCAAAATACCGACGCTTCGCTTGTCGACAATGAGAAAAATATCGGAGAAGGGGAAGGAAAGTTTTAGGAA